>BSBK01000770.1:0-27500 GCA_027943335.1 Chamaecyparis obtusa | reverse complement strand
TGATACTCACTCAGTTTTGAAAATTACCAAGGAACATAAATTGGTTTTCAAAACCATCACATCATCAATATATTCTCAAAAGTGTACACAACAACCTATGAACTCCAAACCCAAACAATTTTGGAAAAAGAAAGATCAAGATAACAATGACTCATACGATACATGCAAAGAAGTCACCTATGCAACAACAACAACAATTTCGAGCCTCTTCTATATACAAATCTTAAAGCCAATATATTTCCTTAACCCAATAAAATCACCAATCACATACAATCCATATAATTCCCAAACAATTAGTTTGATTATACTTAATCAACACAATAATTGGTAAAATTAAAATATCCTTAACAATCTAACTAACCAAAATCTCAAGTTTATTGTTAAAATAATAAAATAATAACCAAAGAGCTTTTTTTTATAAAATGATAACTAAAAATTGTTAAAATAATGGGTTTTCTCCCTAGCCCAGTTATACAACTAATTTTCATTTTGGAAACATAACCATAATTGTAGAAATACATAATTGTTTTCAAATCAAAATTTAGCTAATAATAAAAAATATGATTTTCTAAGACCAAAGTATGTAGATTTTTTTTACGAAGAACAACCTAGAGTTTCATCAAGCATAATTTCTTGAATTTTAAATCATAAAGCATTTTAGATCTAGGTTTATCGAGAATTTTTCACACGAAGTTTTAATAACTAAGTTAAACCAAAATAATGGAAAACCAAGCAATAACAAAATCATAAATTCAACAAACATTCTAGATGCAATGCAGACAATCTTTTTGAAAGAAGATTAACATGGGTTTTTCAAACCCTACCTAAAAATTCACTAGAAGATCTGAAACTACAATGACCAAATTGAAGACTCGAAGATTCTAAATTACTCCTAAGCTTTGAAAATAATTCCTCAAAAAATCCACTTAATTTTCTCCAAAATCTGGTCTCCTCCAAACCTATGTTGAGAATAATCGCTAAAAGAATCCTAATAATGAAAACCCAGCAGACAAAACTCAACATGCAACTCCCAATCATAAAATTAGAACTCAACTTCCTAACCTTGTTTTTATCAAATTCTGCTACATGATTAATTACAATTTTAATAATAAAATATGCACTTTTAAATTATCATCTCCTTACTCAACTTCAACTGAAATTCTCAATTCAATTTTATTAAACTGAATGTGCAACTTAAATTGCATATTAATAATTATGAAATTGATAATTAAATATCAATTCATTAGTTATGCTTTTAATTTCAATTTTAGATTTACTAATTAATTTAATTTTTTATTTCCACAATTAGACCCTTTAATTAAGCCTTTTTAATATAAATAAATGTATTTAATTAATTCTCATTAATTATATACTCTCATATTAATATTTCTATATTTAATAAGATTTAATTATTTATTCACATAATCAAACCCATAAATCACTTAACCATAATAAAAAAAAAATCAAACTAAACCACATAACATGACAACATAAAAAAGAACTAACTAAGCCAAAACACAAAAATCATACTAAAGGAAAGGGTTCACGAATTCACGTCACCTTTACGAATTCAGATAGGAAACTCAATTAGATACTTGTCCCTTAATTCAGGACAATAAATAGGTTGGGTTGGGATTGGACCTATATGTTATCTCTCCTCTCTTACCATTTGAAATATTGTGATAGGGCATGCTCATCCTGACAATTCAAGGAAGTTGATGCCTAGTACCTAAAATCCTACATAAAAGACAAGAATGTACATACATATATAAATATATAATAGACAATGGTAGGATTGGTCGATCGTGTGGATCCCGCAAGCAAGTAACTACAACTATGTCCCTCGACCGCATCAGGCACATCAAACATAAATATAAAACATACATGCCAACCATACACATGCAAGTATGAGGTCAATAAAACTATAAATGTAAATAACATCATAACATATATATTACCATCATGAAATAACCATATACATCATCATAAGTATTTAAATTGACATGAGATTAACCATAATGATCTAATTGTAACATATGACATAAAACATTATCCAAAGGCTCATAATAAATCAAATCAATAATCTAGATATTATTGAAATAATCAACACACACATAAAAGTGGCCTAAAAGAGTTTGGAAAAATATAATGAAAAATAAACTATGGGTGGGCACTACATTAAGATCATAAGCATAAAGTATTTGGGTAAGAAATTTTTAACATGTCTTCTACTAATGGCTCTCACCCAGTTGTTAATGGCTCTTTCCCTACCCATTTGACCTGCTCCCACCTAAAAAATGGACCTCTTTCATATGCATTTACTATAAATGCGTCAAATCCTTCTTTCGTGCATTCGGTTACACCCAATCTTACGGCTGGTGGGACTGGTGATGGCCTAAACTCTACCGCTTGGGCTTTGCTAGCTAGGGTGTCTCAGGTGGTTTATCGGTTCCCTCGAGATGTCTTCCTACTCGGGGTTACATTCCAATGTCATGTTTTATAACTTTGAAGCTGAATGAGGGTATGAAGGAGGAAATAGAACATAATGTGTCTATTTTTTCTTCTCATGCTATCATCTGTCAGTTTAGGGTTATTGGTCTAGCCTCCCAGAACTGCATGCTTGGATTTCTAAGTTTTGGGAGCCTATCCTTGCTAGTACAGTTCACATGTAACCTATGGGTAAATGGTTTTTCATTGCAAAAATTCAGATTGCAGAGGATAGAAAGAAAATATTGTGTGACCTTTTTTTTAGAAAAAAGAAAAAATATCTACTTATGGTTAAACCCTAGAACCCTGAGATCAATCCTTCTTCTAAAAAGTTTGATCAGATTTTGATTAGGTTTTTCTTCCTTACTTTCCCATTTATCTTTGGGTGATTATCTATTTGAGGATGTTGGTAATGCTCTTCAGGATTTTCTATTGGTGGATGAAGAATCTTTTGATATTATTCATTCTAGTTATTCTCAATTTTTGGTTGAGCTAGATGTTTCAAAGGGGTTGCATGATGAGATCTTGATCCAATCTTCTAAGGATGACTGGGTTCAACCTTTGGACTATGAAGGGATTCCCTTCAAATTTCATAGATTTTTAAAAATTGGACATGTGGCTGAGCATTGTGGGTTTGAGAAGAAGAGTTCTTTGGCTTCTTGGTGGATTGGTGCCTCAAACCAGCATTACACTATTGAGAAGAAATATGATTTGAGCTTCTCTTAGGTAGTGGTATAGGATCTTGGAGTTTCTTCTCAAGTTTTTTTTTCTAGTGGTTTTGTTGTAGAGGATAGTTATGTCCCTTCCTCTTTTTGTGGGAAGGGAAATTCTAGGACTGTTGGATCTACTGGCATTGGTGTTGCTGGGATGGCTGGTGCCATTGGTTCTGCACCTATTTTTTCTCAAAATATTGTTTCCCCTGATAGGGTTCCTATTGGAGGGTGTCCATTGTCTGTTGAGAGTGTTTCTAGTCTTGTCTCTCAGGGTGTTGCTAGATCTATCTTTGTCTCTTCTATTTGCATTGTTGGCCTATCATCTGAGGGTGTTGGGACTTTAGTGCAGGACTCATTGGCCTCAAAGAAGCAGCTGATAATGTGGAAGAGGGTTGGATTACTATAAAAGATAAAAATTCTATAATGTCTATGCCCTCTTTTGGCATGACCCTTCTCTCCTACAAGGGTAGGGACAAAGGAATTTCTTAATGGCTTCTAGTAATAGTGTTGTGGCTAGAGTTTTATCTAGTCCTTTTTCTTTTGCTACATTGTTGGTTCTTTTCATGCAATGTTTGTCTCAGGTTATGGAAGTCTGATAGTAAAACACTCTTTTTGGTCTTGATTCATTGTTTGTTGAGGGCTTTCATGGAATATCTTTTGTGACATTATTGTAAAGGATTTCGGTCCCTTCAAAAGTTGTTTTTGCATTAATAAAAAACATGTTAAGATCATAAACATATAAGATCAATATATGCTATCCTAAATATCTAAATATATCATAATTATGTGAATATTTAATAATAAGTATGACACACAAATATTATAACAAGTGGATATTATAAATATGGAACCTAAGCACAAAAATAATTACATATACAACAAGGAATATATATATTTCTTTTCTCTATATCCATTGTTAGGTGCACATGCCTTTGGATTAGAGAGGACTAGGTGAACACTAGTCTTAGTGAAATTGTGCAAACAAATAAAAAAGATTCATTGTTGAACAAGTCCAAGAGTAGGGAATAGTCTTGTTGCAAATCTAGGAAGAAAATAATAAGAGGCAAAAAGGGACTTAGCCCATGCAAAAGAACTGGTATTTATAGAAGAGTTGGTTGAGTTAGCGACCTACAAACATAATAGAATTCATTACTTTAATAAGCATGAGCTTTGATTAGAATATCATGGGAATGGACCCGGATCCTTTACAAAACTGTCACAAAGGAAAATGAGACAAATCTCACCAAGAGTGAGATTAATAAGTGTATCATTGGAAAATGGAAGAACTTCAATTTAGGATTAGTTTAGCCCTCCGAGTAAGTGGTTTGGGGTCATATCAAATGCCTTGAATGGGTTTTTGACTTGGATCTGGCTTTTTCTGTTGTCCTGCCCTATTTTCCACTTCTGTTGAGCCTGTTTATGGCATCCTGATCTGTGAATTTGAGGTTCTTGACTTTAGGGTCAAGGTCAACCTCGACCTTGACCTAAGGTTCAAATTTTAGATTCTGAAGGTTTTCGGATGTTGGGTTTCAGAAATATTTATTTCCTACTTCCAGGTCGGTTGTTTCAGTCTTCGAAACGGTAAAATCTTACATTAAATTTAATTTAGGTCCACTCCTAGGGGTATAGGCTTAATGGGAATTTATTTCTCCTATGTTAGCCTCTCTAGAAGTTTGTGCCCTAAACTAGTATAAAAGAAGCCTTATCCTCTCATTTCAATCATATCTCTCAATCCCAATTCAAGAAATCCATCAAGAAAAATCAAGCAATCAAGAAGCAAGCAAGAAGGAGAAAAAAAGAATTCAAGAATTCATCTATCTTCAAGAATTCAAGCATTCAAGATTCAATTCATCAAGGAGATCCATTGGTATCCATTCAAGGATTCAATCTCTATGGAGCCCTCTTGTTGAATATTTCTCCATCCATATCCATTCAAGCTTCTTCCTATTCCAAGATCCATTCAAGATTGGTGTTGAAGATCTAAATGCAATTGATTTGAAACATCCTACATCTAATTCTACATTCATTTGGAGCATCCATACTTGTGGATTCAAGGATTTGAATCCTCCATAAGGGTATCAACATAAGTAAGGTGAGTTGTTCCATTTAATTTGTTTATTACTATAATTTTAATTATATTTTAAGGTTAATTCCAAAATCGGGGTTTGACCAAGGCAAACCCCTCATCCAAAAAAAAACAATTTTTTCTTGTAGGAACAGGTGCGGAACAATGAATTACACAGTAGATTCGGACACCCTTTTCGAAAAACTTTTAGGATCCACGAACATAATTTCTGTCAGAGCAGCATAGGTCAAGGTCAACATAAAGGGGTCAAGATTGACCTAGTTCATAATTATAAAAGATTTTTGCATTTTCTCCATCTCTATGTTTATGTTCCAGATCTGGTTGTAGAATTTCCAGAAACTCAATACAAACACCAAAAAATAGCAATTTCCAGATCTGTTATACTTTGAGGTTAGTATTTTTCTTCAATTCAATTAAGATTTTAATACTCTCTTCCATAAAAAAATGTAGGGTTTTCCTCTTTCTTCGTATTCTTCATTGATTGATTCATTTATGCATTGACAATTTTCTTGTGTTTAATCTATTTGGATCTTTCTTTTGGGAATTTGGGGTTAAGAAGAATATCTTACCTTCCCCACTCCTACACACACATTCACATATATCACATATCTCTCTCTCATCACATTTTGGTCATCCCTTATCATCACATACATCTCCTATATTATATTTTGGTGAACCCATGATAGACAACTCTTTCTTTCATGGTGTTAGATCTTGCATGTATTAGCCTTCTTTTATGTGTTTGCATTTACATTTCAAAAATAATATAAAGCCAAAATAAATAAAAAATTATTTTTCCATGCCTTGTGTTTTCCTAGTTTAGTTCATTTTCATTGCATTGGTATATGAGCTTTACTACTTCTAGCAATACTTATAATATTCCAGTTAGAAGAAGTCACATACTTATGGGTTTCTTTGATCACAAGTCTTCCTCTTCTCTCCTTAGGTTCCCAGATGAAAATTTGATTGCTCATGATTCCAATCCTACTATGGAGCATAAATCTTCTCACTCATCTCATGATGAGGATGATACTTTAAGAGTTCCTCCTAAACAAGTCCAAAAAATTTCAATTGAACTTGATAAAGAGGGAAATTGGCTTATTCAAGAAAACCAAATCAAGATTTTATTCATGCTACATACGCTCTTAAGAAATTCCTTCATGATAGTGATCAAGGTGTTAATCTATTACACGATATTACTCCTCTTGTGCATTTAAATGTTAAACCATTAGCTCAAGAAGCTCAAGATCTAGGATTCACTCCTCCTATCACTAGTACAGAACCTTCTTCTATTCCTTTACCTAGTGTTCCTACTTATACTCCACCTTTAGTGACTACATCAGTTTCCTCTCTTCTAATGAGTGTTCCACCGGTGTCTCTACCTACTTCAAAACCTTTGTATCATAGTGTTCCTTTTACTTATTCCAACCCTCTTCCAACTGTGGTTCCAAGTGTTCTCCCAATTATGTCTTCCATTTCCACTACTTCCTACACTTTCCCTAGTGTGTCTAATGTTTCTATGCCTCCTATTTCTTCTAATGATTCCACAATCATTAGTCTGGCTCAAACTGTGTCCTCTTTACAACAACAACAACAACTTGTGTCCTTAACTCAATCCAAGTTTAGTATTCCTACATGTGACATTTGTAGTCCTTTATTCCTAGACATTATTCGTGCTACTGTTCCTCAGCAAGCTGACATGCCTCATCTTGTAAATTAAAATGGTAAGGGAGATCCTGTCGCTAATGTTAAAACATTTCAAATCCTTTGTAGGGACAATGCTCATGACCATAGGATTTTAGCCAAGTTGTCTACTAGAAATTTTTGTGATAAGGCCTTGCAATGGTATTGTTCCTTTCTTCATTATTCTATTGAATCTTTTCCAAAAATTTCTAATGCCTTTATCCAACAGTTCAAAATAACATTGGTCCACAAGTGTCCTTAACTGATTTGATGCATTGTAAAAAAAATACTAAAGAAAAATTGACTGAATTTATTGGTAGATTTAAGTATTTGGATACTCAAATTTCTTATCATGCTCCTATTATTGATATTCAGCGTATGTTTATTTCAAATTTACAAAAGGATATTAGAGATAAGATTTTGCTTACTGAATTTACCTCTTTTCAACAACTTTGTGCAATGCTTCATCATTATCAATTACAAGTGAGTCAATTTGAGAGCAACACTCCAATGGCTCCTGTTCCAATTGATAAGAGTGATGATGCTCCTAATCCCAACAAGTTTCAAAAACATAAAAACTATGTCAAGATAAATAAGGAAGCAAATGCAGTTGCTGATCAAGTTGTTGCATCCAATAATTTGTCTGAATCGTACGTTTACTCCTCTTTCTGAATATTTACATTATATTACATGATTAAATTATTGAATGCTAATATGATTACTTTACCTCCTATTTGGCCTCTTTTACCTACTATGATGGCATCCAAATCCTTTGATTCCAAAGCCTTTTGTCAATACCATCATTAGAATGGCCACGATACTGAGAAGTGTTATTCTTTAAAACATAAGGTTCAAGACTTAATTGATTTTAATGCTTTATCTATAGATGATTTTGATGGTAGTAGGAATAAATCTCTCTCTCCTCCTAATCAAAATCTCCAAATCTATATGAATCCTTTTCCTACACATGATACTAATACCATTGTTCAATCATATTCTATGGATATTGTTTATGATTCAAAGATGGATGATATCAATCATATTTTTAACTATGTGGAGCATGTTGTTTTGTCTCAATCTGTATCTCCACCCCATCCTCAATCTCAACCTCAACTTTAAGTCCCACCTCAAGCTAAGCCTAAACTGAAACCTCAACCTAAACCTTGAAAAAAACCTAAGAATAAAAGACCTAGGGAACTCTTGATTACTTTTGATGATTCTGAGACTATTAAAGCTCCTGATGGTCCCCTCTACATTTATGCTAGGATTTCTAAGATACCTACACATGGTTTTCTTGTTGATCCTACATCCTTAGTCAATGTTATTACTGAAGAAAATATTTTTATGAAGAATTTACAATGTGATTGTTATGATACATCTAATGTGTGGATCCAAACTTGTAATGGTTTTCTTTATCCATGATTTGGTTTTATTTTCTTTCTTGTTCAAATTTATGGTAAAGTTGTGGACACTACCTTCATTGTTGTTCCTACTTCTAATTAGTTTTAGGTTAAGCTTGGTTTTCCTTGGTTGAATGCAATGCATGTCGTTGCTTCTCCTATCCATAAGTGTATTAAATTCATTCATGATGAATAAGTGAAGATGATTAATCATAGTTTATATCAACCTTCTAGGCCCAATGATTGTGCTACCCTTGACTTCTTTTGGCCTTCATTACCTAATTCATGTCCTTCTCGACCTGATAACCTTTTTTGCTTATATCAAGCCTATAAACATCACAATATTTTTGAGTTAAGCATACCTCAGATGGATCTTAACCTTGGTCTTTTGCCTACGCCTTCCATACCTCATTTATCCATGGCTTCTAGTTCTATTAATCAAGCTTATAGTGTTGCTTTTCAGTCTACTGAGAATGATACTAATCCTCCTATAGAATTTGTGAAGGAACTGGTGTTCATTCCTCCTAGTTCTCAACATATTTCAAACAAGAAAAAATGTAACCGATCTTCCAATGAACGTCATAAGAAGCGTCGAGCTCAAGATAAGGCCCATGCCTCTGTTCTTCAAATTTCTTTACCTTCTTTTGACCAGCCTATGTCTAATGTCTTAGAAGAATTTAATGTTAATAATAATGTTAAGATGAATGATTATGATGATTCTATTCATATCTTAGATTCTATTTCAATTAATCTTGATGATCCTAATGATGCTAATGATGAATATGACACTATTGACATTGATACTAATTTACCTAATATGCTTTCAATATAATTGATAATTATACCTAGTATCGAACATCATGATTCTCAAGAGGATCCTTGTTTGGAATTGGCTATTATTCCTACTATGTTGGATATAGTCCCTCTTGCTAGTTTCCCACCTTCCCTAAATAATATAAATCAAGATAGGGAGAGTAGATGATGCACTTGATTGGCTTGTCCTTCATGGTAGCTTTTTGTGTGTTTTCCTATTGTATTGTGCTTCTCCCGTAATGTGTTTTCTAAATGTTTATTAGATTCTTTTATACGACCCTTGTTACTTTGTTGGTGCAAGGTGATAAAGGAATCGAACCTATTATGCTATTCCTCTATATGCATATCTACTCTTCTATATGTTGTTTTCATGTTATGTTGTACATGTTATATTGTTCATAAATATTTTCCTTGTGTAGTCCACTTAGATTTGTGACTTGGTAGCACTGATTCTTTTTGGTCTCCATGTTGTGGTCCAAAAAGACTCTTCTTCGTAGCTCTTGCATTTTGTTTCCTCCATTGTGATTGTAGTTCTACTTTCTTTGGGGAATGATGTCAATTCATTTTTAGTAATATCATATATAAATATTATCTTATGATCATACTGACCCCATGGTAGGTAGATCCCTTTTGTGTCTTCTGTATGTTTATGTGGTATTTCCCTTGATTTATCTTTGCTTGGGGGTATTTTGTAGTGGAAACATAATCAATGGAGTTATTTATGTTTCTGTTCAAGCCATTTCTCCTGTTAAAGTGTTAGCAATGACTTTAACGTGGGGGCATATGCTCTGCTCATGTTTTGCACACACGTACTTTTAATATATTTTTCAAAGATTTTATCCCTTTATGGATTAGTGACTAATCCTTAAAGAATGGATTTTTACCTTATAGGATCTCTTCATCGCTCCAGTTTCAATTTTCATGTTTTGATCCCTTAAGGTTAGAGGTGTCCTTAAGACTAGATCTCTCTTGTTTTGGTTTTGCTCTTTTGGAATAGGATATTCCTGGGGGTGAATCCTTGATGGGTTGACTAGTGAGTAGCCACATTTACTAGTCAGTTCAACTCTATCTTTTCAGTTGTGTTGTTTCCTTGTGTGGTTCATAATGGGACATAAGTTCTCATTGGGCAAGTTAATCACACTCTCTTCTCTCATTTTTATAGAGATGTCTCTCTTATTGTAATCTTGGAGTTGACAAAGACTTGAGTCCCTGGGGGCTTGCGAATTTCTTTGTCCCTTTAATTTCAATAAGATTGTCTTTTTCTTTGTGATCTCCTTTACCAAGAGTTTTCATCGAGTCCATACTCTTGCTAAAGTGGGGGCTAAATGTATCATCAAAAAATGGAAGCACTTCCATTTAAGACTAGTTTAGCCCTTTGAGTAAGTGGTTTGGGGTCATGTCAAATGCCTTGAGTGGGTCTTTGACTTGGATATGGGTTTTCTCCCTATCCTACCCCATTTTCCACTTTTGTTCTACCTGTTTCTAGCATACTACTTTGTAAATTTGAGGTTCTTGACTTTAGAGTCAAGGTTGACCTTTTGGGTCAAGGTTAAGCTCAAAAATGACCCATGGTTTAAATTTTAGATTCTAAAGGTTTCTAGATGTTGGGTTTCGAAAAGATTTATTTCTCGCTTCTAGGTCGGATGTTTCGGGCTTCAAAATGATAAAATCTTAAATTATATTTAATTTAGGTCCACTCCTAGGGGTATAGGCTTAATGGGAATTTATTTCTCTTATGTTAACCTCTCTAGAAGTTTGTTCCCTAGACTAGTATAAAAGGAAGCCTTCTCCTCTCATTTCAATAATATCTCTCAATCCTAATTCAAGCAATCCATTGAGCGAAATCAAGCAATCAAGAAGCAAGCAAGAAGGAGAAAGAAAGAATTCAAGCATTCATCTATGTTCAAGCATTCAAGCATTCAAGATTCAAATTAAAGCTTCTTCCTATTCCAAGATCCATTCAAGATTGGTGTTGAAGATCAAAATGTAATTGATTTGAGACATCCTACATCTAATTCTACATTCATTTGGATCATCCATACTTGTGCATTCAAGGATTCTAATCCTCCATATTGGTTTTAACATAAGCAAGGTGAATTGTTCCATTTATTTTGTTTATTACTGCAATTTCAATTATATTTCAAGGTTAATTCCAAAACTAGGGTTTGACCAAGGAAAACCCCTCATCAAAACAAAAAAACTATTTTTCTTCCAGGAACATCAAATTACATAACATATTCGGACACCCTTTTCGACAAACTTTCAGGATACATGAACAGAATTTTTGTTGGAGCAACACAGGTCAAGGTGGACATAAAGGAGTCAAGGTTGACATTCATTTGAGTCAAGGTCAACTTGGTTCATCTAAAAGAAAAATATTTTTGGGTTTTCTTCGTCTCTATATTTCTGTTCCAAATCCGATTGTAGAATTTACAGAAACTTAGTACAGACACTAGAAAATAGCAATTTCCAAATCTATTATACTTTGAGGTTAGTATTTGTCTTCAATTCAATTAAGATTTTAATTCTCCCTTCCATAACAGAATGTAAGGTTGTCCTCTTTCTTCATATTCTTCATCAATTGATTCATTTATGCATTGCCTATTTTCTTGTGGTTAATCTATTTGGATCTTTCTTTTGGGAATTTGGTGTTAAGAAGAAGATCTTACCTTCCCCACTCCTTCTACACACACATTCACATATATCACATATATCTCTCATCACAGTTTGGTCATTCCTTATCATCACATACATTTCCTATATTACAATAAGAAAATAAAAAATAAAGAATCTTTATAATATAACAATAAAAAAAGAAAATGTAGAGAAATAAAAAGGAACCAAGCAACAAATTAATTATCAATAAGGGAATTCAATTCCTTTGTTTCTTTCCATTCCTTCTACTTGATATCTAGTTTCTCCTTGAAAGAGAAATGTTTATAATCTAAATCTTTAGTAGTTGCATTGATCTTGGTGGAGCAATCAAGGAATTTGATTAGATACATCTACTTTAGATGACCTTGATGCAAGAGGCTAATTGGATCCAACACTTGCTGTAAAAACTAAATAGAGAGGACTATTTTATTTACTACATCCATGTAGTAATCCATTAACACCTTAATGTTGTTCATGACAACCTCCTGATTTTGTTTTAGTTTAACCACTTTAGCTGCCAAATGGGGGTTCTTGTCTTCTTTCTTAAAAAAATGAATTTCCTTTTGTATATCCTTCTAGCTCTTAAAGGTTTATGTTGTAACTATAGTTTATTCCCAAGATCTATTATCAATATCTTCATTTAGCCATTCATAGGATTTTGTCAAAAACTAACTTCTCTAGCACTTGAATTTTGTGTTTGGCATGGTAGATTTGTGCCACTGTCCACTTAGAAAGCTCCATATGGGTGTTGAAGGGCCTATAATATTCTTTAATTTTTGTTGTACATATTAATATGGATCATAATTTATGTCCAATTTGGTTATAAAATTGGCACCTCCTCTAGCTCATTGGAGTCATCACTAAAGGAGGAAAGAAGAGAGAGATGTCAAGGAACATTTTGGTTAGGGGAATAAGAATGCTCAAATAAACTAGATTCATCACTAGAATAATTCTCATCATAGTATATATTTGACATATAAGACACATATGGGGGATTTGAATTACAACCTAGGGTTGAGAAAAACTCATCATTTTTCCTTTTCATTTTTATTTATAGGCCTCCATGGTGAGACCAACTAGAATGATTAGGGTAGAGGTGGTAGTATTACGAGAGGGATTAAAATTTGGTGTAGGGGCTTGGTTAGTAGAAAAGGAAGTGGTTCTCTCAGTGGGTAGTTTAGGGCATTTATGTTGCATGATAATGGAGGGATTGATGGTTTTGGGCTTAGGATCACTAGCCAGGGTGAGGGAAAGATTGTACTGAAATAGGCACTTTATTAAGTCTAGATGAAGAGGAGGGGATGGGGCTTTCCCAACCCAATAGTTTTTGGCATTAACTCTTTTATGTTGGACTAATTGCAAACATCCCACTTCAATTTTCAAACAATGACTAATCACATGTTGTAATCTATTTATCTCTAAGATGTGTACTAGATGTTAATAGGTTGATCTTTTGGCATAATGACAAATGTGTTTTGACAATTGGTATTAGAGCTAGGTCACAAGTTTCAATCACATCAAATGACACTAAGGGTATGAAGGAGGAAATAGACCATAATGTGTATATTTTTTCTTCTCATGCTATCATCTATTGGTTTAGGGATATTGGCCTAGCCTCCCAAAACTGCATGCTTGGATTTCTAAGTTTTGGGAGCCCATCCTTGCTAGTATAATTCACATTTACCCTATGGCTAGAGGTTTTTTCATTGAAAAAATTGAGATTGCAGAGGATAGAAAGAAAATATTGTGTGACCATTATTTTAGAATAAAGAAAAAATATTTTCTTATGGTTAAACCCTGGAACCCTGAGTTCAATCCTTCTTTTGAAAAGTTTGATAAGATTTTGATTAGGTTTGTCTTCCTTACTTTCCCATTCATCTTTGGGTGATTATCTATTTGAGGATGTTGGTAATGCTCTTCGGGACTTTCTATTGGTGGATGAAGAATCTTCTGACATTCTTCATTCCACCTATGCTCAAATTTTGGTTGATATTTCAAAGGGGTTGCATGATGAGATCCTGACCCAATATTCTAAGGATGGTTGGGTTTAACCTTTGGACTATGAAGGGATTCCCTTTAGATTTCATAGATGTTTTAAAATAGGACATATGACTGAGCATTGTGGGTTTGAGAAGAGGAGTTCTTTAGATTCTTGGTGGATTGGTGCCTCAAACCAGCATTATGCGGTTGAGAAGAAATACAATTTGAGCTTCTCTCAAGTAATGGTATAGGATCTTGGAGTTTTGTCTCAATTTGGTGTTTATGGTGGTTTTTTTGTTGAGGATAGTTATGTCCCTCCCTCTTTTTATGGGAAGGGAAATTCTAGGATTGTTGGATCTACTGGCATTGGTGTTGCTGGGATGGTTGGTGTCATTGGTTTTGCACATATTTTTTCTCAGAATATTGTTTCCTATGATAGGGCTCATGCTGGAGGGTGTGCTTTGTTTTTTGATAGCGTTGTTGGTCTTGTCTCTTAGGGTTCTGCTAGATCTATCTCTGCCTCTTCTATTAGCATTGTTGGCCTTTCATCTTAGGGTGTTGGGACTCGAGTGATGGACTCATTGGCCTAACAAGAAGTAGCTGCTAAGGTGGAATAGGGTTGGATTACTGTAAAATATAATACTTCTATGATGTCTACGCCCTCTTTTGACATGACCCTTCTCTCCTACAAGGGTAGGGACAAAAGTTTTTCTTAATGGCTTCTAGTAATGGTGTTGTAGATAGAGTTTTCTCTAATCCTTCTTTTCCTTTTTTTTTGTTACATGTTGGTTATTTTCATGCAAAATTTGTCCAAGGTTGTGGAAGTCTGCTAGTAAAACCCTCATTTTGCTCTTGATCTATTTCTTGTTGAGGGCTTTCATGGAATATCTTTTGTGACCTTATTGTAAAGGGTTTCGGTTCCTTCAAAAGTTATTTTGCATTAATCAAAAACATGTGAAGATCATAAATATATAAGATCAATATGCTATCCTAAATATCTAAATATATCATATTTTTGTGAATATATAATACTAAGTATGACATACAAATTTTAAACAAGTAGATATTATAAATATAGAACCTAAGCAGAAAAATAATTACATATACAACAAGCAATGTATATATTTATTTTCTCTGTATCCATTGTTAGGTGTACAAGCCTTTGGATTAGAGAGTTTTAGGTGAACAATAGTCTTAGTGAAATTGTGCAAACAAATAAAAAATATTCATTGTTGAACAAGTCCAAGAGTAGGGAACAGTCTTGTTGTAAATCTAGGAAGAGAATAATAAGAGGCAAAAAGGGGACTTAGCTCCTGCAAAAGAACTAGTCTTTATAGAAGAGTTGGTTGAGTTAGTGACCTATAAACACAATATAATTCATTCATTTAATAATCATGAGCTTTGATTAGAATATCATGGGAATGGGCATGGATCCATTACAAAACTATCATAAAGGAAAATGAGGCAAATCTCACTGAGAGTGAGATTAATAAGAAAATAAAGAATAAAGAATCTTTAGAATATAAAAATAAAAAAAATAAAATGCAGAGAACCAACAAGGGACCAGCCAAAAAATTAATTATCAATAAGGGAATTCAATTCCTTTGTTTCTTTCCATTTCTTCTACACGATATCTAGTTGCTCCTTGAAAGAGAAATGTTTAGAATCTAAATCTTAAGTAGTTTCATTGATCTTGGTGGAGCAATCAAGGAATTTGATTAGATACATCTACTTTAGATGACCTTGATGCAAGAGGCTACTTGGATCCATAGACATCCCTTCAATTCTTCTTTTCTTATTTGTCTCCTTTTAGCACTCCAACTCTTGTTGTAAAAACTAAATAGTGAGGGCCATGTTCTTTACTAAGTCCATGTAGTAATCCATTAACACCGTAATGTTGTTCATGATGACCTCCTAATTTTGTATTTGTTTAACCACTTTAGCTTCCAAATGGGCTCTATTATCAATATCTTCATTTAGCCATTCCTAGGCTTTCTCAAAAACTAACTTCTTAAGCACCTAAATTTTGTGTTTGGCATGGTGGATTTGTGCCACTGTCCACTTAGAAAGCTCCATATGGGTGTTGAAGGCCCTATAACATTGTTTAATTTTTGTTGTACATCTTAATATGGATCATCAATTATCTCCAAGTTGGTTAGAAAATTGGCACCTCCTCTAGCTCATTGGAGTTATCACTAAGGGAGGAAAGATGAGAGAGATGTTGAGGGACATTTTGGTTAGGGAAATAAGAATGCTCAAATAAACTAGATTCATCTCTAGAAGAATCCTCATCATAGTCTATATTTGACATATAAGACACATATGGGGGCTTTGAATTACAACCTAGGGCTCAAAAAAACTCATCATTTTTCCTTTTCATTTTTATTTATAGGTTTCCATGGTGAGATAAACCAGAATGATTGGAGTAGAGGTGGTAGTATTACGAGAGGGATTCAAATTTTATGTGGGGGCTAGGTTAGTAGAAAAGGAACTAGTTCTCTAGGTAGGTAGTTTAGGTCATTTATGTTGCATGAGAATGGATGGATCAACATTAATTTTAGGCTTAGGATTACTAGCTAGGATGAGGGAAAGATTGTATTAAAATATGCACTCTATTAAGCCTAGATGAAGAGGAGGGGACCGAGGGGGAGGGGGGGGGGGACTTTCCAAACCCAACATTTTTTGAGATTAACTCTTTTATGTTGGAATAATTGCAAACATACCCCTTTGACTTTTGAACGTGGACTAATCACCTCTTGTAATCTATTTATCTCTAACATAGGTACTAGATGTTAATAGGTTGATCTTTTGGCACAATGACAACTGTGTTCTAACAATTGGTATTAGAGCTAGGTCACAAGTTTGAATCACATCAAATGACACTGAGGGGAGATGGTTCCAGAGTAATCACCAACATCTCCCTTCAGACTCATGATATGGATTAACCAACTCTTGTAGATCCATTTATCTCTACCATTTGTAGCAATTGTTAATAGGTTATTCTTTTAGCACAATGACAAATTATGTTCCAACATTCTAAAGAAGTATATAACTAGAAAAATAAATAAATATTCAATTTCCTTTGATGTCAAAAGTGATTAAATATTGAAAACAAAAAGATATGAAACCTTTTGTATTTTTTTTCCAAGATGACATAAGGCATTAGAACCTTTGCAAGTCTCAATCTAGCCTCTAAGAGATCACATAGTTGAATCCACTTTGTAAATGATTCATTTTCTCAACAGTTTTTTATAGAAAATTCCTCCTCGTAGCCTCCTTATAATCTCATTTTGTTTTCTTGGGTAGGTGCACCCCATCATTTGGGATGCATGCCACCAAAGCAATTGGCTCGACCAAGATCTAGAAAATGAATTTCACTCATCATGACAACTGCCTTCTTCCATGAGCCACCAAACAAAGTTGGGTCAAATCCTTGCATATAGATAAGATACTCCAACATGTACCGAACTTCCTGATATTTTTTTCACTCTCTTGTTCTCTTTCAGTTTGATGAACCCAGTCAGCTCCCATTTTAGCTTTGATAGACATGAGTTGAATTAGATTCAGTCTAATTCAAGTTGATACTATTCAACTAGATTAGAATTGACTATACAAGTAAAAGTGATGTGATTGAACTACTAATTACACCAAAGGCATTTCTTATATGAAACACATCCAGCTGGGTTAACCCGATCGACGACCGTCTAGCATGCCATACGCGTGCAGGATGATTGAAGTGATCGGAATCATCTGCGGTGCTTTAAAAAACCAAAATATGTAAAATTTTAGTAGTGCAAACGCAACTGCAAAATGATTATTTAACTCGCCAGCAACCAAAGTTAGGTTATAGTTTACGAGACATGCCTACTTGCCGTGTCAGAGGCCTCCTTGCTAGCAGTTATTTTTTTTTTTCCATCTGTCGTAGATGCATTAATTTAAAAAAATCATGGATGTTGATCCATTATAAAATGGGCCTACAAACATTACGTAGTGGTTGGACAACAAAAATTATTCTACGACATTGACAACCTTCTCTTTTCCGTCCTGTACGACACTGGCATCTCTTTTTTTTCCTCTCAACGCTTTGAAAATCATATTATTGTTTGTAGTTGTTCAATGACAGTACCACTAGAAAGATATTTTTCCAATAGTTATCATCATTTAAACCTTCGCTCCATTTCCCTTTGTACACGTGAGTTCTGGAAATTTTTATTTTTATTGCCCATGTGTTCATTTCATTTTTGTAATCCATTATATGTTTTTATCTTATTTAATATTGTTTACTTTTAAATAGAAATTTAAAGGTTATTAAATTAAAAATTTAAATGGTCAAAATATTTAAAAGAATTCTTCAGCACTGGTTTTTATTTTTCTTTTTAAATAAAATAATAATGCATGTCTTCTTCATAAGGCCCGTGAGATTCCTCTTTTGGAATTTTTTATATATATATTTGAAAATCAATATAATATTTTTAATAATATACGTATAAGTTTATTTAATCATTAATAATATTATTTTTAATTAAATTAAAATTTTTAAAATTATTATATTACTAATAATACTAATATTGACTTTAAAAGATAAAATCTATTATTTAACTATTTATTAATTTAATAATTTTATTATTTATTATTAATTATCTTAATTGATGTTTGATTTTCATGTCTTTTGATATGGTTTATAGTTTATTGTATTTTAATTTTTAATTTAAAATTAAGCTCACATTAATTATTTATCCATTTACGAATTTATAAATATTAATTATAAATTATTACAATCAATTCAATTTATAATTATTCTTATTCTACTTCATTCAATGCACATGGTTTTACAACAACCAAAACATTATTTCAATTAGCATTGTGTATTATTATTATTATTTTATATATATATATATATATATATATATATATATATATATATATATATATATATATATATATATATATATATATATATATATATATATATATATATATATATATATATATATATATATATATATATATATATATATATATATATATATATATATATATATATATATATATATATATATATATATATATATATATATATATATATATATATATATATATATATATATATATATTATAATATATTTACTTTTAATAATTCATACTATAGAAAATATTAAACAAATATAAAAGGCAATTATCATAAAAAAAGTAGTACATAAAATAAATGTATAATACAAATTACAATTCTATAATGATTTTTATATTAACAAGATATTTGAATTTTACTTTATGTTGAAAAATGTATAATAATAAATAATCAAAATATAATTTTTAATAAAATAAATTTGGAAGTAAATAATAAAAAAATACAAATATTAATTTTTTTATACATTAACTATATCTCTTAAGTTGCATAATATTTTTAATAGAAAATGTATCTCATGTTGACTTGATAGACTATAACTAACCTTGTCGATATTCCTAATATTTGTACATATAAAAAACAATCAAATGGAACCATAATTGACACTGACAATTCACTTCACATGCTTAAAATTTGCAATTATAGATTACAGTCAAATGTAATGTGTAATAGACCCTCCCCCTCCCTCTTGAGTGTGTGTGTGCCTACCTCTACTTCACTCTATCTCTCTCCCTCTCCCACTCCCCATTTCTATATCTTCTTCTATCTCTATTTCTCTATCGCTATGTATCACCATCTATATCTCTCTCAATATCTCCCTCTCCATCATCCTATATATCTCTCCTTCTCTATCTCCCTATCTCTCTCTATCTTTAACTCTACCTATACCTTTATCTCTAGATATATATTTGTCTCTAGCTTCCTAGATCTCAATATGTCTTCATATCTACCTCTATCTTCCTTTCTCCCTTTTATCTCTATACATGTCTCCCCTTGTCTATCCCTCTCCCTCCTCCTAGACCTCTAAGTATGTACTAATAAGCCACATCAACATATCAATGCTCCACAAGACTGAACTTAGGCATCGGTGGGAAGAATCCATCCACCTCTAGCGAAGATAAGGAATTTCTCTAAGACTTTTTAGAATTTTGATTCTCAATTCAATTCTCATAATATCGTAGAATATTTTCTTGTTGATCAATAACCATGATTCAATAAACGTGATCAAAACCAAAATTAAATCTATGAAAAAACTTATTAAAAAAAATTAAACCCCAAACATGTGAAGGGGGACGTCTATGGTTGACATAAACATGCCCTAAATTATGCCATATATCACTCTTTTATTGTTTAAATTATTTTTTTCCCAATATATTTAATCAACTCAATTTTATTAATATAGATAGATATCAGCATCTATTTTTAAATTAAATTTTTTTAGCAATATATTAAAATTTTCTACTTGAAAATAAATTTTTCAATTAAATAAACTTAAATGTATGCTATATTAAAACAATCAAATTCAAAATATTAAACAATATATCAAAATTTTCTAGATATAGAGAATTTCTATTAATCATTGTATCTCTTTTTCAATTTAAATTGAGTTTAATGTAATATAATATCTTTTAAAATCATAAGAAATAACTAATCTATTATTGCAATTACATTCAACTTTTTAAATTTATTTTTAAAAAAAAACCCAATGTACTTTGAAAACATACAATTTCATAATAAAATATTATTATTTCAACTCAATTTCATACAAATAAGGAAATTAAAAATAACACAAAAAACTCCAAATTGACTAAACCATCAGACATATACATTCAAATTCGGAATCAATTAATGTCTACACTCCATAAGCTCATCACAATATATTGATTGCCCCTATCTTATATAATGTGTTTCTTCACATTGTTAAAATATTAAAAAAAATGTCATAATTATATTATTACTTTAAGAAAACAAGAATGATATATAAGTATATAACATTAATACATAAAGAAAAGTATAAAAAAATATGTATACAAGTACATATAACGTATATCTCCTTAGTACATGCATAGCTAGTTGTATACTTATAAACTAGCTATACTTATAGAGATGTTAGTATTAATAAATAGAGAAAGAGGTGAAGATAAAATCTCTCTCTCTCTCTCTCTCTCTCTCTTCTCTCTCTCTCTCTCTCTCTCTCTCTCAAATAGTTTGAATTATATATAATTAATTTTAATTATTTTATTTTAAAAAATTAAATTTTTTTAAAAAATTATGTAGCAATATTATTGTGTCAGTTTTTAAATTTCATATGGACTATTTATTTTACTAATTAACAAATATACTATATTTAGAGGTTAAAGGACAAACCCCAAGTTATTTTTCTTCTCTTTATATGGTCTTTCTATAAATTCAACATATAGTGTAACCTCTATTATTTTGTGCATTATTAAAATTCTCTTTTTCATTACCTCATGCATTCTAGGATTGTGTGAAGGGGTTAAAGTGATATCATTTATAATGTGAGATCCCTTAGTCCATATGAATCCCTTATCAAATTCTACCAATATTAAATTTGGTGAGTGAAACAAAGTTGAGTACTTTCGGGATAGTTTGTAAGGAGCATCCATAAATAATATTCCCTCTAAGGGATACACTGAGACACACCACTAATGAGTGCGACAAAAGAGTACCAATGATAAAGACAAAGAATGATATATCATATCAATCTTCAATCCTTTGTAGATGGTGAACTTTAGATTTCATCACTTTAAAAACCTTGTGGTATGGTTTGTGACCTTCATTGTTCGTAGGTTTCAAGTAGTTGGCATTTTTATAATTTCTCTTCTCCACCAACATTACTATGATGTGTAGGATTCTTACGAAGGCACATTAATATACTTGTATATCTATAAAATATAAAGAACTAATATTTTGACCAAGAGGACTAGACATCATTACTCTCATGATACATTTACAAATATTGAGATAAAAATATAAGTGTGATAACATTGGACACATGAAGAAACACAACTAGATAATACATTTTATTATAGGACATAAATTAAAAAATGCATTGAGAAGTATATATACAATTTGATATTCAATTATTCTTTTATAATTTCATATCTTTTACATCATAAGTGGGATCCTCACAGGCCACATCCTTGACATTTATTTGAAAAGAAAACTATGAATACTCTACCAACAATTAAAGATTTAGAGGTTTTGTTTTGACCGTGTTTCGATCATTATAAGTTGACGTATAATTTTGATTTGAAGCTATGGTTTCTCTACTAAGACACATTTATATAGAAAACATCAGTCACTAAATAAAATACTAATTGATTTTATTAACTACATAATTGCTATTGACCATTTGTTTTTTTCTAATAGACCTACCAAACATCTTTGGCGTACCCATTGCACACTAAGGAAAGCTTGGCTTAATAAATCACACAAGAGTGAATAAAATTATCAAGCTTGGTGGAAAGCTTGGCTGAATAAATCACACAAGAGTGAATAAAATTATCAAGCTTGGTTTAAGTCTCTATAACGCATGTGATTTATTATGTCATCGATATGTCATCTATTATGTTTTATTAAGCCAAGTGATCACTTTGTCCACCTTCTTTTATTCCTCCCTAAAATTAGTTATGACAAACATTTTTGAACAATATAAACAAGAATGTGAAGAGATATCCATGCAATATAAAGAACGCAAAACTGACAACCATAAAGCTAATGAAGAATCGTATGCATGAAAGACCTATGTTTCTCTCTCTTTCATGAAGTGTTCTGGCAAGACATTTGCACACACTGCAGGAACATCTACAAGAGGCACCAAACTCCCTATTTCCTTAGCATTGCTCACATCTACAAGCATACAAAATGTCAAAGAACAGAAAGGCATGTGGATTGCTAACAAATGTCATATGGTCTACATGTGGATTGCCAACAAATCCATGAAAAATGTTAGATGCATGGGTAGCGCAATAGAAATAAATGAGATCACTCGAGAAAAAAAGGTGGATGATTACTAGGAAAGCAAGTGATCACTTTATCCACCTTCTTTGATTCCTCCCCTAACATAATTGAAATAATATTTATTAAACCAAGCTTTCCTTAGTGTGCAATGGGTTTGCCGAGATAGCTTGATAGTTTTAAAATTAGTAATAATATTGTACATTTTAAAAACAAATACAATGGATGAGAATACAATTTATAATTCAAAATTGAGTACATTACTAAGAATTAGTAATCATATTCACTAATTCAATACATATTTCTCAACCATACAAAAATCCTAAACGTTACACAATCCATACGATTTACTTTTTTCTGTTCTCCATACAATTTACATATTAAAACTTAACAAAATAAAAATAATATTTAACCACATATATATAAGTAAATAAAAAAAGGAAATTAACATATATTTGGTGTACAAATTACATACCAAATTGCAATTGCTCACTTTTTTCGCCTTCTTCGATTCCTCCCTTGCAATCAGTTATGACAAACATTTTTGAACAATATAAACAAGAATGTGAAGAGATATCCATGCAATATAAAGAACGCAAAACTGACAACCATAAAGATAATGAAGAATCATATGCACGAAAGACCTATGTTTCTCTCTCTTTCATGAAGTGTTCTGGCAAGACATTTGCACATACCGAAGGAACATCTACAAGAGGCATCAAACTCCCTATTTCCTCGGCGTTGCTCACATCAACAAGCATACAAAATGTCAAAGAACAGAAAGGCATGTGGATTGCTAACAAATGTCATATGGTCTACATGTGGATTGCCAACAAATCCATGAAAAATGTTAGATGTATGGGTAGCGCAATAGAAATAAATCAGATCACTCGAGTAGTAGAGGTGGACGATTACTAGGAAAGCAAGTGATCACTTTGTCCGCCTTCTTCCATTCCTCCCCTGGCATAATTGAAATAATGTTTTATTAAACCAAGCTTTCCTTAGTGTGCAATGGGTACGCCAAAGATAGCTTGATAGTTTTAAAAATTACTAATAATATTGTACATTTTTAAAACAATACAATCAACGAGAATGCAAAAAGTAAACCATTTCGGATTAAGTTGTTCATTCAATATTACAATTTATAATTCAAAATTGAGTACATTACTAAGAATTAGTAATCATATTCACTAATTCAATACATATTTCTCAACCATACAAAAATCCTAAACGTTACACAATCCATACGATTTACTTTTTTCTGTTCTCCATACAATTTACATATTAAACTTAACAAAATAAAATAATATTTAACCACATATATATAAGTAAAAAAAAAAGAAAATTCACATATATTCAGCATACAAATTGCATACCAAATTGCAATTGCTAATAAGATATAATGTTCGTGTTATCCATAGTCAATTGTATGACACTAATTATCACAATGGTGAGGCCTTGTGACGTACGTGAATCGAATTTTCCTGTTTTTCTGGTTTCTCTCTTTGTCATGAAATATTATGAAACAAAGCCGTACCCCAACTGAATACGAAGGTGGCGATGGAAAGTGAAACGAATAAAATTCCTTTTATGGGTCATTAATCTAGTGTCTCGTATTTTTTCATTTCTTTGAAGCATAGAGTTAGGGCCAGCGTATATGCCCACACAGTATAAACACGGAGGAGACGTGCATAACGTTGAGAACACGTTGTAAGACTTTTATGCCACAAATTATTTCAGAAGGAAGAGTGTTTGACAAGGCAATTTTGAAAGACTTCAATCTCAATACGTGATTGGAGAAGGAAGAGTAGTTGACAAGGAGGCCTGTAAATTTAGTTTGCAATCGTCAGTTTGGAATACTTTTGTAAACCTGTATTCGTGGTCATTTTCGGAGGGATGTAAATATCGTGGGCAGTTGTCAATTTGGAATACTTTGTAAACCTGCACTCATGTTCACTTATGGAGGCGGCTTCAATCGAGAATTTACCGAGGCACAATTTGTATATAAACTGTCGAGTCCGCTGGGAATAAACCCAACATGTCTCCCATTTGTTAAACCTGCGAAACAAACATGATGATTCGCATTTTGCTTCTGTTTATCTTGTCTTTCACCCGAGCATTGAGCACACACGCAAAAGTAGGAGCGTGCCCACCTCCTCCATCAGTCCATGCACAAGGCTTGGATGCGAAATCTACGGCAGGTTATCGATGGAGCATTCTGTTTGCAAGGTTGCTAGCGCGGCATGGCCTAATTCTGAGCCTCAACTCCTCCGTGCTGTTGCCCATGCTGTTCGAAACAACCAGAAGATCAGAGTCGTGAGCAGACATGCTCACAGCTCCTCAGATCTCTTCTGTGTTGACAGCGAAGGACTCATCATTTCCACCCAGAACTATGACTCCATCATTGAAGTGAACCGAAAGGCCATGACAATCACTGTCCAAGCCGGAGCAATCATGAGAGACGTGATTAACAAAGCTGCAGAGCATGGCCTCGCTCTGCAGCCATGCCTTACATCAGTGGAGTTTCTGCAGCCGGCGTTATTTCCACCGGAGCCCACGGCAGCAGCTTCGCCGGGAAAGGCAGCGGAGTTTATGAGTACGTGGTGGGAATGAGAATCGTAGTGCCCGCCTCTCCTTACCACGGCTACGCAAAGATCATCGCTTTGACTGAAGCAGACGAAGATCTCAAGGCCGCCAAATTTGCTCTGGGAACGCTTGGAGCAATTTCTGAGATAACATTCGCTTTGCAGCCCATGTATAAACGATCAGTTTCTGTCTCACTGAAAGATGATTACGATCTGGAAAATAAAGCTGAACGTTTCCTCAGAGATCACACATTTGGTGATAATTCGATGGCTTCCTTCACATCGGAAGGCCGCTTTTCTAGCCATAGATCGTGTTTCTGTTGATGTTGCAGGCGACGGCAGCAGCTCAGCCATTGGTACTCCCACCACAGTCGCTGACATTGAAGCAAGTGCTATCAAGGTGAGAGTTTTAACATTTCATTCTGCTATAAAAATATCTAATTACTCATTCCTATATTCGATAGTCTTATTTGTTATTAAAAAGCCATCTGAATATTAATACGAATCGATCAACTTATGGGGTACGCCATTGCTGTTTCAGTCGATTCAATATTCCAGGCAGGAGCAGACGTGGATGCAATTTGCAACCTTATTGGAAACGAACAGTTCAAGCTGTGGCGAACGGGCATGGGTTTTTGAATGACGGGAAACGCTTCACGGGGTATCCAGTGGTCGGTTTCAATCATCGCATGCAGACATCTGGGAAATGCGAACAAATCCCTAAAGAAATAGATGAGAGCTGTACTCCTACTCAAATCTTAGATAAAAATGAGACCGCATGTAGCTGGGACAGACGTGTGCACACGATTTTGACTTTGATGTTGAAGGGTGAGAGTGCCTTTGTCTCGATTGCGAGAAGCCATGAAGGATGTAAAAAAAATAAGAGATTTGAATCCCCTGAAGATGTGTGACCTTGATATAGTATACATTCGGTCTATTAAGAGTCCGAGGCGTATCTGGGACCCGCTGAGGATCAGGTGACGATAGAGCTCCTAACATATCGGCCAAGCGAAGCGGGTACACCGAGGTGGAATGAAGATGTGTATGAAGAGATAGAGCAGATGTTGATAGAGAAATATGGAGGGGGTCTGCACTGGGCAAAGTCAGGAGGTTACCTGTTCAGAGGGTTGGCTAAACGGACGGTGAACTTGCAAGGATTTCTGAAGGTGAAGGAGAGGTTTGATCCGAAGGGAGTGTTTTCCAATGACTGGACGGACGGCTTGTTTGGAATAGGAGGAAAGATGTGGAGGAGTTGAGGGATGGATGTGCACTAAACAAGATGTGTAAATGTAGAGAGGATAGCCATTGCGCTCCAGACAAAGGGTTTCTCTGCAAGCCAGGGAGAGTATGGGATTCTGCTCGTGTTTGTAGGAACATCATTTAAGAAGGTTTTGTTTTATGTCTGAACAAATAAGAACAGTATCATACATAATCCCACCATGATACTATCTTCATGAGTGACTAGCTTCATGAGCAACTAGTGCTTTGTTTGAAGCTTGAGTTATTCAAAATAAAAGTATTCTACTTAACAGTTAAATTGAGTGTTTCATAAAAAAATGATGAAATGTATTGCCACATGGTCTGAATCTTGTTCTTTCAAAGAATATATTAATAATGTTTTACTTACTTGCGTAATTTGGTGTGTGTCAAATTGATTGATTAAGGTATATATGATGTCTATTTGTAGGTTTTGGACTGAGATCAAGGATGTTAGAAAAGAGGTGATGAAGCTTATTGCCAATGGTTTTGGATTATGTTATGTTTTTGAGTTTTTATTTTTATTTTTATGGGATATCAAATGAAATTAAGGATGATGATTTTATGAATATTAAATCTATTATTTTTGAGATATTTTGAAAATTTTGTATGATATACAACTATATGAACCTTATACTTTTGGGATTTTCAAAATTTGAAACAATTGAAACAACCTGAGTGACAATGAGGGTAATCGAGATCCTAAAGATAAAAAAGCGATGAATATGAAATTTGATGAAGTCTCACCCTTCACTAGGATTGCGAAGTACAGGTTTTGACTCATTGTTGAAGGTGACAAGGAAATTTGACAAGGCCAAGATATCATAACAAAAACTATTAATTGTTCCAATATTTGATTTTTAAAGTTTCTAAAATTTGTCTAGTACAATTCTATTGGGTTCAAGATTCCCAGTAAGACCTAAATTGCACGGATTGAAATGAAAGGATTGACTA
>BSBK01000769.1:0-377500 GCA_027943335.1 Chamaecyparis obtusa | reverse complement strand
TTTGATTAGGGTCAGGGTTAAATTTGATTTGATTTTAGTGTTAGGGCTCCATTCTATATAGGGTTAGGGTTCAATTTTGTTTAGTGTTGGTTTTAAGGTATAATTTGATTTAGCTTTAAGGTTCCATTTGGTTTAATGTTCAATTAGGTTTAAGGTTATGGTTCAATAAAGTTTATTATTCAATCAGTTTTATGGTTATAATTCAATTTGGTTTAGTGTTGTAATTAGGATTTGAGTGGTTTAGGAGCTGTGTTAAAATTAGGTTAGTTAAAGGGCTCCGTTTGGTTTGATGTTTGATTAGGTTGAGGGTTCTAGTTCAATTTATTTTACTTTTAGGGCTCAACATGGTTTATTGTTAGTGTTAAGTTTCCATTTTGTTTAATATATGGATGCAATATCCCATATTTAAGGTTAGGGTTCCCTTTTACGAGGTTTATGATTAGGATTCAATTTCATTTAGTGTGAGCGTTAGGGTATAATTTGGTTTAGGATTGGGGTTACCTTAAGATAAAATTTCATTCAGGTTTAAGATTGTTATTTGATTTTGTTTATCATTAGGTTTCAGTTTTTTTACTTTAATGTTCAATTCTGTTTAGTGTTAAGGTTCAAATTCATTTCCTTTATTGACCCAAATACATCATTTAATAGTAACCCTAACCATAAGTCTAACCCTATGTGATATTAAGTATTATAATATTTAAATTTGGTTCAATGTTCATTTAGGTATAGATTTATAGTTCAATTTTGTATAATGTTAGGTTAAGGTTACTTTGGCTTATCTTTCGATTAGGTTGAAGGTTACAATTCAATTATGTTTAGCGTTTTGCTTCAATTAATGTAGACTTAGGATAAAATTAAGTATAGTGTTCAATTAGTATTTATGTTTGGCTTGGTAAAAGGTTCAATTTTTTTAGTATGAGGGTTCTTTTTTTTAGTATTGTGGTTCAATATGATTTAAGATTAGAATTTTTTTTGTTTATTTTTTTTAGAGTTCAATTTGATTTATCACTCAATTAGGTTTATGGTTAGGATTTAATTTGGTTTAGTGTTACGATTATGGTACATATTTTAATTTAGTTTATTGTTGGGGTTAATATTAGGTTTAAGGTTTGATTTGGTGTAGTGTTCAATCAAGTATAGGATTAGGGTTCAATTTGGTTTATTTTTAAGGTTAAGGTTTATCAATCAATCAGGTTCAGGACTAGGATTCAAGTTAGTTTAGTGTTAGGGTTAGGGTTTAATTTTGTTAAGGTTAGTACTACAATTCAATTTGGTTTAGGAATATGATTTAGTTTGGTTTGATGTTAAGGTTATAATTCAATTTGGTTTAGTGGTATTGTTATGATTAAATTTGGTTTAGCACTAGGGTTTAATTTATTTGAGGGTTAAAGTTTAATCTATTTTACTGTTCGATAATGTTTAGGGTTATAAGTCAACTTGGTTTAGAGTTATGTTTACACTTTAATTTAATTCACATTTAGCATTCAATTTTGTTTAAAATTAGGTTTAAGGTTCAATTTCATTTATAATTAGTTTAATGTTTAGGGTTCAATTTTCTTTATTGTTAGCATTAGGTTCAATTTTCTCTAGTGTTATGAGTTAATATGGTTGAATGTTTAATTAGGTTTAGTGTTAGGGCTCAATTTGGTTTTGGGTTAGGGTTAAATTTGATTTATTATTAAGGTTAGGGTTTAATTCGTATTAGTATTAGTTTCTATGATTTATAATTATTTGTAGGGTTATAAATATATTTTCTTTATATTTAGTGTTAAGATTCATTTTGATTTAAGGTTATGGTTATGGTTTAATTTGGTGTATGATTTGGGTTAATTTTAATTTACGATTATGGTTCATTTTGGTTTACAATTAGGGTGCATGAAACATTAAACCAAATCAAACCATTAACGCTAACTCTTATATAATAATGATGTTGTATTAAAGTTCACTTTGGTTTACAATTAGGGTTCACTTTGGTTTACTGTTAGAGTTAAGATTCAATTTGGTTTAATTTTTAATTTAGTGTTAGGGTTCAATTAGTTTTATGTTTAGTTATTAATTATGTCTAATATTAAATTTGGTTGTCTTAGATTTAGGATTAGATATAGATTAATAGTTAGGGTCTACCTTTAAAACACTAACCCTAATTTATTAAGGGTTGGAACCAACTTGGGTTATGTTTAATTAGGCTTAGGATTAGGGTTTGATTTGGTTTAGTGTTAGGAATAAGATTTCATTTGGTCTAGGCTTAGGATTTCATTTGGTTTAGATTAATTTTAAGGTCACATTTGGTTTATATTTAGGGATAGGATTTAATTTGGTTTAGGATTAGGGTTGAATTTGGTTTAATATTCAGTTTGTTGGGATTTGATATAAATTTTGATTTAAGGTTTGGATTAAAATATTAAAACTAATTTAATAACGGTCAGGGTTTAACTTGGTTTAGGATTCAATTAGGTTTAAGATTAAGGTTAAATTAGGTTTATTGTTATGATCGGGGCTCAATATTATTTATTATGAGGGGATATATTTCAATTTGGTATAGGGTTAAGGTTTGAATTGGTATAGTGTCAAGTTCAAGGCTCACTTTTCTATAGGGTTAGCGTTATGGTTCAATTTGGTTTAATATTCAATTAGAATTAGGTTTAATATTTAATTTAGGGTTTTGGATTTGGTTTAAGATTTAGGTTTGATCGGTCTTTTAATGGGATTGATTGGGCTAAACCAATAGAGAAGTGTGAGTTAGAGGTTTGGGAACCCTTGGAATAAGGGTGGGCTGTTGGAGTATGATGGACACTGAGAGGGGGGTAATCAATGTCCTAAATTTTGTAACTTCTTTTTCATTAAACAATGCTGATGAATTGAGTCTTAAAAAATAGTATAAATCACTTCAAAGAATAATGTAGTAAGATGCATTCAACAAGATCACAAATAAATCATGAAAGGTCAATAAACACAATTATTTTCATGAGTTGAAAACTCTCATAGGGATGAAAAACCACTAAAAAATGCCTCACTGGCATAATCAAAGATGACTCACTAGATTTTATTTTTCACATTAAATGATAAATATTTATCACTGATAAGAATGCCTCACTGGAAACAACTTATCACAAATCACAATATTGTTCAATTTATACAAGTACAAAGTTTCATCTTATACAACATTCTTTGATTATCTCATTGCTTGAGATTTAGAAACAATAAAAATATGCATTTAACTCTATAAAAGACCCTATCTAGTCAACATGATCATATTGTGCATATGTCATACCATTATACAACAATATGCCCAAATTGTATAGGAAGAGTAGTGGAGACAACTTTAAGGAAACACTGAAACCCTTCAATAAAATGTATTTTACTATAAACTTGAACTATTTCCTTTTTATACAAGAACCATAACATAAACCCTTTCATAGATCTATAACAAGTATATCTATGTTTTCATACTCCTTGCACTGCACTATCAAAAACAAAATCCCATATGTATATATTCACAGAAATAACTAAGTTACCCCTTGATGACAAAGGAAGATTTCCAAAAAATCCAATGCAAAATTGGATCCCAAATCTCTTTTAAAAATTATCATGGTGTCTAAAGAATAACCATCGATCATAATCATCACTAATTCAACTTGACTAATGAATCTATTTTTCAAACAAAAAAATGCATTTGATTACCATGAATCAAAGCTAGAAGAAACAGAACAAAAATAGTTGATAATTGTCATGTTATTTGAAGAAAAGAACTAGTACTTGCAAGTTTTATTTCCAAGAAACCACCACAATCTCATCCATGCCACTATTTCCATCTCGAAGAAAATAAACCACCACATAAATTGTTCATGTTGTGTCCTATTTTTCAGCTAGGATTTGTGAAGGAGGAGGTATTTTTATAAAAAATAGTTTTGAAAATAAATATCTGAAACCCTATTCAATGATGTAATCCCACAAATCAAAATTCAAGGTGACTTTTGATGGGATTTAATACCCACTTCATAATAATTCCAATAACAAGGTCTGCGGGTATACATGTGACCATCAAATGCGACTCAAACATAATAATACAAAAATGCTTCCATGCCACAATCAACATATGATGTGACCAAATAATATGCATTCCATACAAGACATGTTGACCACAATGATTTTCATTCAGAATGAGTACCATGCCCATGGTCAAAGGGCAATATTTTTTCTTCTTAATAATACTAGTATATACCACTAATTTCAATCAAAACTGTAATGTCAATTTTTCCATCATGAATATGAAATGGATATCCTTGTAATGCTTCGTATTTACAACTTGATACATGAAACATATATACCTTATATGAAATAGGTTATTAATGACATATATATAAAGAATGTAATGAGGAGTTAATGACTTATCAACAAAATTTGATAAGGCATTAATTACTTACTAAAAATGGGAATGTATAACCCATCAAAATCTATTGCAAATAAGATACATAGATAGTCAAGTAATAGGAATGAAAATAGAGTAGGCTTGTAATAAGGATATCACACATATCAAAACATATAAAATAAATCAACCAACCCCGTTATTTGAAATGATTACTAAATTATTTCATATGCCAAAGAAGTAACATGTAAATTGAAAAATGATAATCCCATATCAATCCTCACAAAAAAAATTGATCAAATAATATTAGTACCATCACTAAAATATACTAACATTTTGTTCACCAACATTCTATTCATTGAAATACACTAACACCCTATGAATTTATGCACTATCATATACATGATCACTAATCACTATGCTCTATCATACAATACCATTATGTGTGGGAAAGATGTATTTCCATACTAGTCACTAAATATTGAATACCTATTATGAAACATTGTATTCCCCTATCAATGCCAACTATAGCAATGAAGAAGAATGTTGTTTACCTGCACCAATCAAGTGACCTATCGACCCTATTAAACATGTTACACTCAAGTATATATCACTATTCTATCAATCAAATAAGTACATTTTCTATCCAAAACATAACTATATCCTATCCACTAATCAAATGTAAATGTAAACTACTCCAATATAAACCCAATGTAAGACCAAGTGTCTAGGATAAGGATCTATGGTTTTTAAATCAAGGGCACAAACTAAGGGAGAAACATGGGCAAAAGTTGAATTTGACATAGTGTCAAAAAGAAATTCGGGTCCATTTGGAGCTGGATTCATGCCTAGAGACTGTAAAGGGAATCTATTGGCAATTGGTGATAAACACCTTTGTAATGGGACAAATAATAAGGTGGAAGTTAAAGATGCTCTCAATGTAGTTTTAATGGCTAAAACTAAATGTTTCTCAACTATATCTATAAGGGGATTCATTGATCATTGTCAATGCTATCATTAAAGGAGAAATTAGAGTATGGTATTTGAATAAGTATATTAAACAAATCATTTCTATAATCAGAACCTTTGAAAATTTTTAAAAATCCCATCTAAAATGAGGAGGGAATAGTGTGGTGGACATGCTATCTAAGGTGGGATTAACATTAAATGATTTTGTGAGTGAGGGGTTGTACGTGGATAACTGTGGCATCGATGGAGATGAGTTTCATTTAGTGTATGATGATGACAACCAATATCATCATTAGAGGTGATGAAAACCTCTTGCACACATAAGCCATGGATTTTATTTTCTATAGAGTTGTATTTGGACATATTTCACTAATTTGATTTTTCTTTGTGAGCTGGAGGTGTTGAAGGAGTCATGGAGGATAATTTTACACTTGTCTACATTAAACAACAATAGATATTTTGAGGGAAGATGAAGGAAAAACATCTAAAGAGCTTCTTTAAGTTGATAATCCCATCTTTTGGCAAATTTTAGATTTAATCTTGGGAGAGGAATCCATAAAAATAGAGCATAGGTATTTCTCCAACATTGACATCACCTTTGCTTTCTATGCGCGAGCATTGGAATTGGGCTCAAAGGAGGATTCAAACCATGAAATGAAGGAGTGTGTGAAGTTGGAGTGGTATGGTGGGATCACTTCTATTTTGGCTATGGATAATTTGAGTGTGTGCTTGTGAGTGCACAATGGTAGTTGGGGAATCATTCGTACTGCAATGCCCTCGATGCAACATTTCCTTGTTTAGGGTGTTTTAAGCAATAGGAATACTCAATGTGAGGAAGCCTATACAGGTTGGGAGTTTTCTCTTGAGTCCTTGGAGACTAGAGAGTTAGAGTGGGTGCATGGCATAATGAAAAAAGGACATGAAAAGTGGAAAAAATATCAAATATAATCATGAAGATTAATTGTTTAACAACCTAATGGGAAAGTCAAGGAAAAATTAAATTTAGTTATTTTTTAATGCATTTAAATTTTATCATTTTTCTTTCTATCTGGCCATTGTATTATATGAATTTGGGGGTAGGGTTAGGAGGTAGTAGATAGTGATGTTATAAGCACATATGTAGCCGATTTGTAACATTTCTTTGATAGAATTATAGTAATTATGATGACATTGTGTATGTTCATTGACATGGCTATCAAAGTCCACGATACTAGTTAGTTGGTAGTAGGTTCGGTTTATGGATATAGGTTTCAAGTTTGGACAATTTTTGCTATATTATAATATTTGAAGATGTAATCTTTTATCTATTTAATGAAAAATATATTAATACCAATAAAAAAATATTCATGTTCAATTTAGTTTAGGGTCAAAGTTAAATTTAGTTTAGTATTAAGTTTTAATATGATTTAATGTTATGGTTAGGATTCAATTTGGTTTAGGTGTCAAGTTAGGATTCAATATTTGTTAGTGTTTAATTAGGTTTCATAATTAGGGTTCAATATGGTTTATTGAACACATTGTTGTGTTTTATTTGGTTTAATATTTAATTAGGTTTAGGCATAGGATTTGATTTGGTTTAGTGCTTGATTAAGTATATGGTTAGGTTTCATTTTTTTAATTGGCAGGGTTAGGGTTTACCTAGGTTTATCAACTAATTAGGTTTAGGAATAGGATTCAAGTTAGTTTAATGTTAGGGTTAGGGATCAATTTAGTTTAGTGTTGGGGTTAGGGTTCAACTTGGATCACTATTCAATTAGGTTTGGGGTTAAATTTTAATTTACTTTATAATTAGGGTTCATGTTGGTTTAGTGTTTGCACAATTAGGGTTTAAAATTAGGTTTATGATTATCGTTCAATCTATTTTAGTGTTAGGCTTAGGATTCTATATAATATAAAATGGTGAGGAAAGTTGGGAGTGAAGATTACTCACCAAGGTATATTATAACATTAGGAATATCTCCAAAGGCTCACCCTAAAACCAATCTAATTAGCATAACCCAAAAAGGATGAAGGGATTACAATACAATATTTAGAATCAAGGATGAGTTTTTGGGGAAATGAGGGTATTCCTTTATTGTTAATTGATTAATTGAAGTATGTGAAATTGATATTATGATACGGGAAATGAGAAAAGGTAATGTATGAAATCAAATATGATCTATACAAGTGCAAGAGGAAAATAGTTAGAATAGACTCACCTTGAAGGTAGAAGAGGAAAAATGACCTTTAGATATGAATTGATTGTCCTTGGGGTGCCAAAATCAATTGTAACTCTAGATCTGGGACTCTAATATTTGTAACTATTTGCTGTGCAATTTTTAGCCAAAATATGTAGGACAAGATCATGAAATTTGACCTTATCTTGGACTAGGTAGGAAAAGTCAACCTTGTCCCTGTTGGTCCAATTCTAATGAAAATTTATGAGGGCTTGTGACTATGTCAGAGACTCCCAAATCTAGATTTGTAACTACCAAAATAGTTCTTGCACACAGAAAAGAAGGGGAAAAGGTTGTTGAAAGGGGTTTTTGTAATCAACCTTGAAATTAAATTGAAATTTCATAAGGGAAAGTAATGTAAACAAGATAAATATTATATTCACCTTGCATGAAATACCTTCATGATGGATGTAGTAGTCTATCAAATCTATGAAGATGCTTGTATGTATGCTTGTAATGTAGAATCAAGGATGACTTCATAAATACACAGATCTACACTTGCCAATCCTAGATCTTGAATGAATGTATGCTTGATAACCTCAATAGGAAAGGAGAGAGAAGAGTGGATGTATGGATCTTCTTGCTTGCTTGTGAATTCCTCTACTTGGCCATCATGGGATATAAATATTCATTAATGAGAGAATATTTCCTTTGCTTGAATGTATCTTGAAGAAATGGACACTTGGAAATCCTAAATTGGGTGTATGCCTTCAAATCTTGAATCCATTACTTTAATTGTACAACTTTAATTGCTTGAGAACTTGATTTTCTTGCACTTGAGAAATTGATTACTTGGATATGAATTGGATATTTAGAGATGCAAAAATAAGAGGAGAGAGTCCCCTTTTATGCTCATTTTGGGATTCAATTTAACTCCAAGATGACCATGAATCTGAAAATTAGAAGAAAATCCCACCATTGGGCCTTGAACCAACTTTGGGGAAAACAACCTAGGACAAGGTCGACTTGGATAACCTAGTCCAGGACTAGGTTGACCTAGATGACCTAGTCTAGGAAATTTTACCTAAAAGTTTGTCAGGATCTAGGAGAGTGTGATAGAAAGCAGAGGGAGAAATTACAGGTTGTTGGGATTAATCAAAACAGTCATTCAGACCTTGAAATCACTAAAATAGGGTCTAAAAGGTTCTAGAGCCTCTAATTATGGGTGCTAACATTTTAGGATGATACAAATTAGATTTGGTTTAAGGTTTTAGTTTTGGTCCATTAGATTAAGAGTTTGTATTCAATTTAAGTTATTGAACATAGGGTTAGGATTCAATTTAGTTTAATATTCAATCAAGTTTAGTCTTATGGTTAAATTTGGTTTAATATTCAATTAGGTATAAGGTTATAGTTCAATTTGGTATAATGTTAGGTTATGGTTAACTTTGGATTAATATTTAATGATGTTGAAGGTTAAGATTCCATTTAGTTTAGTATTTTTATTCAATCGGTATAAAGTTCAGATTAATTTAATTATAGCATCTAATTTAAGTATAACATTTAATTAAGATTTATGTTTGACCTGGTTTAGGGTTTAATTTTTTAGTACTGGGGTTTAATGCGATTTAAGAGTATGATTTCTTTTTTTTATTTTGGTTATAGTTCAATTTGAATTATTGGTCAATTATGGTTAGGATTTAATTGTGTTTAGTCTTAGGTTTATGTTACATATTTTATGATTAAGGTTAAATTTGGTTTATTGTTTGGTGCAGGAGCATCTAGGACATAGGCTAGTGTTCTAATCCAATTTTGGATTGTACTGATCCTAGCTAGATTAGGGGGTTAATAAAGACTCCAAGATGGTCTAGGTGATTGATGTGGAAAGTTGGTTAGGTTAGTTTGTTTAACCTAATTATATTGGGGTAAGAGAGATATGTTGTACATGAGAGCTCATATAGACCTAATGAGTGGAATAGAGCCTAAGGTTCAAAAAGTCTTCAAAATGTTAGGAGATGGATAAAATAAGCCTAAATGAGTCTTGGAAATATTTTTTATAAAATTATATTAGGTTTTTAGTGGTTTGGGAGTGAGGAAAAGGACTAAGGAGAAAGTTGCTAAAAGTTGTCATGACAACTTTTGCAACTTTGCAAAGTTGCATGACAACTTTTTTCCTAATGAGACTGAATGATGAAATTAGGACTACAGGATTTCCTAACCACATACACACGTGGGAAAAGGATATTTAAACCTCAAAAAGATCAAATCCCGAGGTTGGATAAGTTTTATAATTCCTGGCATAAGCAATCAAACATTGTCACAAACAGTTAAGGCACAAATTTGTTGTTTCTTTGCATGAGTAGGATCTAATGGATTAGATTACTGTTTATTTGAATAATATTAGTAGTTTCAATAGTTTTAATTCATTTTTGTACAGAAGTGTGAGTTCTTATTAAGTTTTGTAAGTTCTTTATTATTTGTTTTGTTTCAGGTAGTTCATTGGCCTGTACATAGGAACAGTCTCAAAATGATTCCCCCATAAAATCCCACTATGTATTCATCACAACATTTTTTGACATGGAAGTGGAGTTAATGTACAATGTACATAAGCAAGTAGGAGGTTTGGAGATGATTTTTTCCATATTTTTGTCCTTGCCCTAGGTGAGCACAGTCATTGCCCAGCTAAGAACAAGAAGATGAATTGTAAGGTTACTTGCAGGGGTGACTATGAAAGTTGATTCCAAGACATTGGAGATGTGCATTGAGATGAGATAGAGCCCTAGTGAAGATATAGAGGCTTGAATAATCCATTTGAAAATTATTTCCTTTCATTGAACAAAGAGCTCCTAGAAGCCCTTAAAACCCTCAACATACCCTCATAGTTTGGATAGAGTACTACGGTATAGAGGCATAGAGACCCAAGACCCACAAAATATTTTAGGGTTTCCTAATTGATTGATGAATCCATAATTAGTTTGGCAAGTTCTTGAGGGAAATTATGCAATAAATCCTAAAAACTCAGAATAAGAGACCTAATTGGGGGCTCAAGGGCTACAAGGGCAATATAGATGAATTGGTGAAATCTATAAGGAAGAGATGGAAAGATGTTGAAAATTTGTGTCAAGAACTTAACATAGAGATGGATTTGAATACCTCCACACCCTTGCAAGATTCCACACTTTCCTAGGAGGTTTAGTACACTTGGTAAGATGGAAGAGAGCTTGAGAAGGGAAGGTATATTTGAACATTGATAGGTCACCTAGAGAGTGAGAGTAGTTTTACTCTAAATGAGGACATTGAGATAAGTCCTTAAAAGATAAGGGAGTACCTTGTGAGACCTTGAATAAGGGATTGGGGAATTGGTGAGTTAGGAACTAGGTTGGTCCTAACAAAAGAGTTTGGAAACCTAGTGTGACCCTATCAAATTGGTATCAGAGCCTAAAATATTGGGCTAGAGGACAATTGATGTTGTATTTGGATAAATTAATAGATTCATCAAAGATGGTTACAAATGCAGAGTTGGAAAAAAAAGTGGAAGACCATGAGGAGGAGAATAGACTCCTTAGGGAAAGGCCAGTATAAATTGAAGGCAAGCTTGGCATAGTAGAGACCGAGATAGATATTGTTAAAGAGAAAGTTAGAGAGGTGGAAGATAAGGATAAAGAGCTAGAAAAAGAAGACAAACTCCCTAAGCCAGATCCCATGTTAGAGGAAGAACCTTTCTTGAGAGAATTAAAGGCCATGAGTGGCAAGTCCTTAGAAGGAACACCACTATTTAGTGGAAAGATGGAAGCATAATTAGTCATGGAATGGATAAAAGGAATGGAGAAAAAATTTGAGTGTGAAGGTATCAGTGAAGCCCAAAGAGTTAGAGTGGCTAAGTTGAGGATGAGAGGAGATACCCTCACATGGTGTAAGTTTGTGCAAGATAAGAGGGTAAAAGATGGAAAGAATCCTATTGCTAATTGTAAAGGTATGGTGTCAAAGATTAGAGAGACCTACCTACTATTAGAATAATTGAGAGGGGGGGTGAATCAGTTATCCAGTGTCCCAAATCAAAATGTATAATCCAAAACAATTCTCCTACTTCTGCAAGTCGATAAACATAAAATACTTCCACTGTCTGTGTATTTACCGATTGAAAATCTAAACTCTGTAATAATTACTGATTAAATCTAACATGTAATATGCAAAGTATGATAACAAACAAATATCACAATCAACACATAACACAAGAGATTTAACATGGAAAGCCTGTAAAGGGAAAAACCACCTAGGACCGACAACCCAAAATTGTTCACTCTTCTAAAGTGAGGTCGGTGAAGACCCAACCTTGTTAAAGGTTTACAAACACACTGTTAGGTGTGACCTTGTTAGAGGATTTTAGACCAGAAGTTATCGTCCAACCAGCAGTCACTCTAGGGTTGACAGGATAACAATGTTCACTCTATGAATGAAACATCAAAAGACTTTCATAGTCCACTCAGCTAAGAGATTTGACTGTGTACAATGGTTAAATGTGTAACAGTAGATGATCTGCCTAAATACAACTTCAGTTTGCAGTTTACAGATCAATGTTTAGCTCATTCAAATATTTCTGACCAATATAACACTCCAGATTCAATACTGTATCAACTTACTATCCATCAGTAATAACTCTCTGTAGCTTGGTAACTATTTTGCAGCTCGGTTCTTATTAACCAATATGATTAGAATGCATGAAAACTTCTCCACGTGATAATTTTGTAGTATCTTCTTCTTCTGGCATACATTTCATAATGAAACCAATGTCTCTTATATAGACGAGTAAATCATTTTCTTTTCCTCCATCAGATTTTGCTGCTTAATCATATTCATAGATTTTGCCGCATTAAGCTTCCTCGGCTGATGTGTTAATAACATTTTTCAATCTTCTCCATTAGATCCTTTTTGATTTATGTTAGTCGTCTATCTTCATAACAAACATTATCTATTACCTCGATTTCATACACTTTACAACTCATCACTTTATCGGCTAAACTGATCATTTAATTCCTTTCTATTTTGCTCGATTAACAAAGAAATGTGTCAGTGAACACAAGCTCAATTAATACTGTGCTCGGTATACACTACACTTCATCGGTGTATACTGAAATGCTTTATTTACCAACAATACTGCTTTGTGTCTTTCAACTCTATTCTTCATCATAGATGAATGTAACATAATAAAGTCAATTCCATCAAGTCATAGACTCATCAACAAGTTACTTAGTGTATTCCTTATCCTCATCTATCATATATATCTTCCTCATGTAGATATTTCTATTCGTCATCTCTTTCACCTTCCTTCAGATGTGTCGGTATAGTAACTTACAAGATAAGTATTGTCAAGCTAGTTGACATCAATGACAACATAATACTGATTTAATCATCTTGCATATCTAATCATCAACTCCTTAGTAATCTTGAATTACAGATTCTTCATTCTGGTTCTAAATCAGTTGTAGTTCATCAATCTCTCCCTTTGGCATTGATGGCAACTCAAGTAATATGAAATGTACCATACACATACCAAACATGTATTCTACAACTTTGTGATCAAATGTTGTGTAGTGTAAGCTCTCCCTAGCTTAATATGTTTAATCACTACGTTACTAAAACAACATTATAAAATATAGCTTTTTCATTCTGTAGATATAACCTTTTCAGTTCTCAAGTTCCTTTCAGATTATCTCTCCCTTAGATAGTTCTCATTGGTGCAAATATCCTTTTCTTTTCATATTATTTATCTCTCCCTTTGACAACAATGCCAAAGAAACAAATAAATAATCAGCTCTGTAGTAGCTAAGTAACTCATTGTTGTCCATTGCTTCCTCTGTATCTTAGTATACTGATATCCCAGTCTGTTTCAGTTCTACAAACTTAATCAAAACCTTGAACAAAATCCAAAGTGTGAACTATGTTGCATCAACATGAATGATCTTCTGATAAGATTAGGCTGATGCAACATCCAGATCACATTAGTGACCGATAGACAGGGGATGAACCCCAAGTCTAGTCCTCAAATATTCAAAAGTGTCCTTCGGTAGAGGCTTTGTAAAAATATCTGCAAGTTGTTCTTTAGATGTAACAAATTATAACTTTATTTTCTTGTTTTGCACTTGTTCTCTTAAGTAGTGATACTTAATTGATATATGCTTTGTCTTAGAGTGCACCACAGGATTCTTTGAGATATTAATTGCACTTGTGTTGTCACTGTATATGATCACCGGGTCAGTGATTACCTCATTCATTCCTTCCAACACTTGCTTGATATATGCAATGTTTGAGCAATTAGTAGCAGCAACAACATACTCTACTTTAGCTATAGACTGAGAAATACAAGCCTAATTTTTACTTGTCCAGGTTACAAGTCTTTCACCAAAGAAAAATGCTCCTCCAGTGGTACTTTTTCTGTCATCCACATCTCCAGCCCAATCAGCATCGGTGTAAAATTTTAGCTCAAACTTACCTTCCTTAGGATGCCATAATCCATAATCCTCTATCTTTTTCAAATATCTTAAGATTCTTTTAGTAGCAATCATGTGTGATTCTCTAGGATTAGCAGAATATCTAGCAACAATTCCCGCAACATGTGTTATATCTGGTCTATTGTGAACTACATAAATTAGCTTACCAATCATGGATCGGTAAAGTGTCTGGTTTACCTCTGTAGTTTCATCTTCCTTTGTCAATTTACTTCTAGTAGCCATCGATGTTCCCACAAGTTTAGCATCTTCCATGCCAAATGTCTTCAAGACTTCCTTTATGTACTTGGATTGTGTGATGAATATCCCATCACTCTGTTGTATCACTTGTAATCCAAGAAAGAACTTAATCTCTCTGAACATAGACATTTCAAACTCATTCCTCATGTCATCAGCAAAAGATTTACATACATGATCTTGACCTCCAAAAATAATATCATCAACAAAAATTTCAGCAATGATAATAGTGTCATCAGTATCACCTTTCATGTAAAAATTGATGTTCTCACTAGTTCTTACAAATCCAATACTTAACAAGTAAGTATGCAGTCTTTCATACCATGCTCTCGGTGCTTGCTTCAAACCATATAAAGCTTTGTGTAATCTACATACCATGTTTCTATTGTCTGGATCAATGAATCCTTCAGGTTGTTCTATGTAGACCTCTTCTTCAAGTATACCATTCAGAAATGTCACATCCATTTGATAAACCTTAAATTTCTTGTGTGTAGCATATGCAAGTAACATTCTAACTCCTTCCAATCTGGCAACAGGTGCAAATGTTTCACCATAATCAATCCCTTCTTCCTGTGCATATCCCTTACATACCAATCTCACTTTATTTCTTGTCACTTCACCATTTTCATTCATTTTGTTTCTGAATATCCATTTAGTACCGATAACATTCTTATCTTTAGGTCGGGGTACTAAGGACAAAGTTTTGTTTTTCTCTATTTGTTCTATTTCCTCCTTCATTGCATTAACCCATTCTTCATTTTCTAATGCAACTTTCACATTCTTTGGTTCAAATTCACAAACTAAACATGTACCTTGTCTTGTTTTGCTTCTAGTCTACATTCCAGCTTGTCTGTTTACAATAATTTGTGTCTCAGGATGATGTCTTCTGACAAAACTAGCCAGTACTTAGTTTCTTCTTTCTTGTTCATCCTGTTCATGTTCATTTGCTTGCTTGGTAGCATCATCTTGTTTGTCAGTTTTCATTTCCTGTTCCTTGGGGTTATTTTCTTGCTGACTAGTTATCACAGGTTGCAACTTCGGTAGATAGTCAGGAAGTTCAATGTAAGTGAATCTACCATAGTCTTTTAGTTCCTTTCTTTCTTTGGTGTTTATGTCATCATACTCATCAACACGAACATTAGTACTTTCAATCATCTTATTTGTAACCTTATTCAGACATTTGTATGCTTTACTCTTAGTAGAATATCCTAAGAATATTCCTTCATCACCTTTAGAATCAAATTTCTCATTTCTCTCATCTTTCAGAATAAAACATTTTCTTCCAAAAATTCTGAAATAACTTACAGTAGGTTTGTGTCCAAACCATAGCTCATAAGGTGTCTGGTTGGTGTCCTTCTTCAGTTGTACTCAGTTAAACACATATATAGCTGTGCTAATAACTTCCCTTCAATATGTCTGAGCAACATTCTTTTGTATCATTAGTGTTCTAGCACAGTCAATGATTGACCTATTCCTTCTTTCAGCAATCCCATTCTGTTGAGGTGTTCTCGGTGTAGAGACTTGTCTCTTAATACCATTCTCATTATAAAAATTAGTAATTTCAACAGAGATAAATTCACCTCCTCTATCAGATCTTAAGCATTTGATTTCTTTTCCAGTCTCTTTTTCTACCTTAGCCTTATACCATTTAAACAACTTAAAAGCTTCAGATTTCTCCTTTAGAAACATAACAGCCATCAGTCTAGTATAGTCATCAACCAAAAGAATAAAGTATCTATCACCATAATAGCTCTGAGTTCTCATAGGACCACATAGGTCGGTATGAACCAATTCAAGTATCTTCTTTGTTGAGTATTCTTTTCTTTTAAAATTGTACTTAGTCATCTTACCTTTTTGACATTCATGACACATAGCATGATCCAGTTTTGACAAGTTAGGCAATCCTCTAACTCTTTTCTTCTTACTAATCTTGACCATGTTATCAAAATTCACATGACATAACCTTTTATGCCACAACCATGCATCTTCATCTTTCATTAATAAACAAGAAGACTGATCAATATCAAGATAAAATAGATTACCTCTGGATTATGTACCAGTTCCAACAAGTCTTCCTCCATCATCATAGATTCTTACCTTTCTGCTCTCAAAAGCAAGTCGGTGACCTGAGTTGTTCAGCTATGCCACACTTATCAAATTGCAGTTTAGTCTATCTACCCAGTATGCATTCTCACATTTTATTCTATCATTAATCATCAGTGAACCTTTGCTTCTCACCATACAAGGTGCATCATTTCCCATTCTAATAGATCCACCATCATATTCATCAATTAGATCAAATTTATCTATATCACTGGTCATATGATGTGTGCAGCCACTGTCTATGATCCATGTATCATTTCTGCTTACTTTAGAGATTAGTGTTGTCTCTTCATGTTTCTCTTCTTCTTTTGAATCATCCTTCATAGCAACAAATACTACTTCTACATCATCATCAGTGTCAGATTCAAATTCAAATTCTTTAGCTATGTAACATACCTTTTTCCCTTTTTCTTAGCTATCTCGGTTGTCTCTGTTGTTGTGTCGGTAGCCCCTATTGACTCTTCTCCCATAGCTTCCTTTGGATCAGTCTTTGGATCTATCATCATCTTTCTTATTCGGACATCTAGCAGTGATGTGGCCAACTTCTTTACAATTAAAACAAGCTAGTGGTAACTTGCCTCTATATCTTCCCTTACCTTTGGGAAATCTTCTGGCCATAAGAGCTTCAAGCTCATCAAGTTCATCGTTGGTATTACTGTCACTGTCATTATTCTTATCATTCTTGCTACTAGACTTACCAATCTTCAAAGAGGACATGAAAGCAAATTCAACAGAGGGTACAACATTGTTGTCAAATTTATTCAATTCAAAGGTTGTAAGCTTACCGATCAAAGTGTTAAGGGTGAGGTTGGATGTAGCCCTTGTTTCATGAATTGCAGAGATCTTGATCGCATAAATTGGCAAATTTTTTTTGAGAATCTTGCTTATCACTATTTCATCATCAATAGCTCTGCCAGATGCTCTAATAGCATGTACTACCTCTTTTATTATGTTTATGTATTGCACAATGTTCTCACCTTCTTTCATCTTCATATCATCAAATCAACCTCTTAGGTTTTCTGCTCTGGCTCTCCTGACATTTGCATCTCCACTGTATATTAGAGTCAGTTTATCCCACATGGCTTTGGTAGTAGTGCATCCCTTAATGTCTTCAAATTTGGCATCGGTATAGGTAGCAAAAAGTTCCATCATAGTAATATTATGTTCATGCCTATCCTTTAGTTGATCAAGAATCAAGGGACCTGGTGTCGGTTCAATGTAGCCATTCTCCATCAGTTCTAGTGCAAAATTCCCAATTCCAGATATGTGCAGCTTCATCCGGCTTTGCCATACTATGAAGTTATCTTTGTTCAGCTTTGGCACTTCCCTCTTATACATCTTGAGACCTTTTTGCTGAAGTCCTTAAAAATCTATTCTAAGAAACCAAAGCTCTGATACCAATTGTTAGAATAACTGAGAGGGGGGATGAATCAGTTATCCAGTGTCCCAAATCAAAATGTATAATCCAAAACAATTCTCCTACTTCTGCAAGTCGATAAACATAAAAAACTTCCACTATCTATGTATTTACCGATTGACAATCTAAACTCTATAATAATTACCGATTAAATCTAACATGTAATATGCAAAGTATGATAACAAACAAATATCACAATCAACACATAACATAAGAGATTTAACGTGGAAACCCTGTAAAGGAAAAAACCACCTGGGACCGGCAACCCAAAATTGTTCACTCTTCTAAAGTGAGGTCAGTGAAGACCCAACCCTATTAAAGGTTTACAAACACACTGTTAGGTGTGACCTTGTTAGAGGATTTTAGACCAAAATTTATCATCCAACCAGCAGTCACTCTAGGGTTGACAGGATAACAATGTTCACTCTATGAATGAAACATCAAAAGACTTTCATAGTCCACTCGGTTAAGAGATTTGACTGTGTACAATGGTTAAATGTGTAATAGTAGGTGATCTACCTAAATACAACTTCAATTTGCAGTTTACAGATCAATGTTCAGCTCATTCAAATATTTTTGACCAATATAACACTTTAGATTCAATACTTTATCAACTTACTATCCATCGGTAATAACTCTCTGTAGCTCGGTAACTATTCTGTAGCTTGGTTCTTATTAACCAATATGATCAGAATGCGTGAAAACTTCTCCACGTGATAATTCTACAGTATCTTCTTCTTTCGGCATACGTTTCATAATGAAACCAATGTCTCTTATATAGATGAGTAAATCATTTTCTTTTCCTCCATTAGATTTTGCCACTTAATCATATTCATAGATTTTGCCACTTTAAGCTTCCTCGACTGATGTGTCAGTAACACATTTCAATCTACTCCATTAGATCCTTTTTTATTTATGTTAGCCGTTGATCTTCATAATAAACATTATCTATTACCTCGATTTCATACACTTTATAGCTCATCACTTTATTGGCTCAACTGATCATTTAATTCCTTTCTATTTTGCTTGGTTAACAAAGAAATGCATCGGTGAACACAAGCTCAGTTAATACTGCACTCGGTATACACTACACTTCATCGGTGTATACTGAAATGCTTTATTTACCGACAATACTGCTTTGTGTCTTTCAGCTCTATTCTTCATCATAGATGAATGCAACATAATAAAGTCAATTCCATCAAGTCATAGACTCGTCAACAATTTACTTAGTGTATTCCTTATCCTCATCTATCATATATATCTTCCTCATGTAGATATTTTTGTTCTTCATCTCTTTCACCTTCCTTTAGATGTGTCAGTATAGTAACTTACAAGATAAGTATTGTCAAGCTAGTTGACATCAATGACAACGTAATACTGATTTAATCATCTTGCATATCTAATCATCAACTCCTCAGTAATCTTGAATTACAAATTCTTCATTCTGGTTCTAAATTAGTTGTATTTCATCACCTACTAGATGACTATGAGGTGCAATTACATAAGAAAAGACAAAACGTAAGGAAACATGACCTTGAAGTGAGTGCCTATACAAAGGAGTTCCACAAACTATGTCTTAGGTCGCATGTGATGGAAGAAGAAAGCCTAAAGGTGGCTAGGTATTTAAATGGGTTAAGGTGGAACATACAAGAGGAGATAAGACTCTTGAGCCCAAGGAAAGTACATCAATGCTATCAAATTTCTCTCAAGGTAGAAGAGAAGCTCAAGAATAAGAATGACTCAAGCAGTTGAGATAGAGGCAGAGGGAGAGATAGTAGAGCTCATATAGGAGGCTTTGGAGTAAGGAATTCAGAACAAAGAAACCAAGGTGAGTTTAAGCTCATAGAAAACAAGGAGAAGAAACTAGTAGCAGAGGTGGTTACAAAAGGGGCAGAGGCTCAAGTAGCAATTATAGAGGGAGATCAACTGGTGAAGGAAGACGATCTTATTTCTTTTCCATGAAGTGTTACAATTGTCATCAATTTGGGCATCCTGCATATTGGTGTCCTGAGAAGGGTTCATCATCCAAAGGTGGAGATAAAAGAGTGAACTATGTTCAAGAGGAGTCCTCAATTAGTAAGACTGTTGAAGTAGCATTGGATTCTGATGTAGGAGCATTTTGGAATTCCCTGGCAGAGGGATGTAATGCTTTGTTTTGGGAAGCTTTCTGAGTTTCTGGGTTGTGATGATCTATGGAGATCTTTAGCATGTGTGATGAAAGGTGTTTGTTCCTTGATTTATGTTGAAGATATGTCTAAGGTCACAACTCTTGAGATGACATGGTATGGGAGATCTTGGATGAACTGTTTCAAAGTTAGAGTTGTTTTCCTTGCTGTCGGAATTGTATTTTCCTGTAGTTTTGGGGTTGATTGCGTGATGTGGCTCCATTGATCCTTAATGAATAAGACTTTTCAATCTTAGGTACTTTAAGAGGACCTAAATTAATATCATTTCCCAAGGGCACAAGCCTTTATTAATTATTATTAAAAAGTTATGACCATTTTTCTCGGGGACCTATTTTCTGCTAGTGTTCCCGCCAGAGCCGTTCCTGCAGTTTTGGTGCTGATTGCGTGTCGTGGCGACATTGATCCTTAATGAATCAGCATTTTCTCTCTTAATTAATTTAAGAGGACCTAAAGTAATACCATTTCCCAAGGGCGCAAATTGTAATTCATTATGAGTCAAAAGTTATGGCCGTTTTTCCCTGAGACCTATTTTCTGGCAGTTTACACGCGAAACGTGGAGTGTTTCTTCTTGCGCAGTTCCATGTGATGAGATGTGGCCTTGCATGGTTAAGGGAATGTTTTTGGGTCATGTTTGGACCTAATTTAAAAGGTGCATTAAGTTTTGATCATTCTTGCATTAGTTTTGGTTTCTCTTATTGGTCTAGACCTATATTGTAATTAAATGCCCGACTGGCCGACTTGTGGCTTAGCTGGCTATATATTGAGAGCTTGGGTAGATGTTTAGTAGGAAGTGGAGTAGTAGATGATCATTAGATCATTAGGAGGAGTAGAGTAGAATCATATTTTTGAATCTGGGAGTTCATAGCAGAACTAGTGGCCTACGGGCTTAGGACAACAAGGGGTTGCTTGGAAGTGTGAGTACAAGTTTAAATCCTGTGGTGGTTGTTCCTATCAGAGGCTACCTATTGCAGATCTGAACTAGTTGGTGGTTCCTTGGATCTTGAGATATCTTGATGATACTTTTTTATTTCATTGTAATAGGCTGAAACCCGAAAGGCCTTACAGTCAGGCATGTTGAATGAAATTTTGTTTTGAACATTATCTTGTTGTATTCCGTTGTGCATATTGTTGTTATAACTAGTAGTGTAGGCTTGGACTGTCCTTTATTGGATCCTCCATCCTTGCCCTGTGTCAAGTGGTATCAAAGCTTGAATATCTTGAGTGTGTAAACTAGTTGAGGTTGTTTACACCAGGACCTTGTTGGTGACTTGTTGCTTTGGATTTGAATCTTTGAGGATGCCTCTGAGAAGATTGGATCCTAGAGCAATTACAGATCTTTGTTATGTGGTGGAAGCAAAGATTTCTGAGAGGTTTGTATGGTTAGAAACTAATTTCTTGAACTGGGTTGATGACCTTGTGAAGGAAAATGTTGTTGAGCTTTTTAGAGCTTACCGGAGTTGGAGCATGCCGATCCAGAGGAAAGTTGTTTGGCTGGTTTGTAGACTGGTCCGAGAGAGAAGACATCTTGACAAGGTTGCTTGTGATAGTATAGAGGTTGAAGAGGTATGTGATATTGGTTTTTTTGATCAGTTGGTGGACTCTAACATGAAGCCTACAGAGAAACTTGTGATTGTTGCTGAGATACCTATGTTTACTGATACTGTGGTTGAGCTTGTTGAGGATGGTGAGAAGATTTGTTTTCATGTTCAGTCAGTTGTGTCTGACATGGAGATTGCAGAGCATCTGGTTGGGCTTGATCAAATTGTTTTTGGTGAAGAGTTATATATTTATGAACACCTTTGTGATGATGGTGTTATCAACTTTCTTTTGTTCGGTGTTGAGGTGTTGATATTGTTTGCTGGTTATGGACTTGAATTGTTGGTTGATAGTAATAAGTCTTGTGATGAGTTGCCTAAATGGGATGCTGATGATGAGGGATTTCATATTGATGTCAATCTGACTTTGGAGCTACTTGTTGAGGAGTTGGATACTCTTTTTGCTGATAGTGGTTGTGGTGATCAGTGGTATGCTGATTGGATTGTTGAGATTCATGTGATCCTTATGTTTGAATGGATGAAGCATAGATGGTTGATTTTTAGATTTGTTCTCTTATCCTTGAGGGATTGGAAGCCTTTGGTGAAGATGAAGTTGATTGCAGGTAATTCTCTTGAGATTAAATTATGGTACATACTTTCTATTTACCTGGTTAGTCTAATGCAGGAGCATTTTGGAATTCCCTGGCAGAGGGATGTAATGCTTTATTTTGGGTAGCTTTCTGAGTTTTTGGGTTGTGATGATCTCTAGAGATCTTTAGCATGTGCAATGAAAGGTGTTCATTCCTTGATTTATGTGGAAGATATTTCTAAGGTCATATCTCTTGAGATGGCATGGTTTGGGAGATCTTGGATGAACTGTTTCAAAGTTAGAGTTCTTTTCCTTGCCATCAGAACTGTATTTTCCTATAGTTTTGGGGCTGATTGCGTGATGTGGAACCATTGATCCTTAATGAATCAGCCTTTTATCTCTTAGGTACTTTAAGAGGACCTAAATTAATATCATTTCCCAAGGTTGCAAGCCCTGATTCATTATGAGTAAAAAGTTATGACCATTTTTCACAGGGACCTATTTTCTGCCAGTGTTCCTGCTGAAGCCATTCCTGCAGTTTTGGTGCTGATTGCACGTCATGGAGACATTGATCCTTAATGAATAATAATTTTTTCTCTTAATAAATTTAAGAGGACCTAAATTAATACCATTTCCAAAGGGTGCAACTCCTAATTCATTATGAGTCAAAATTTATGGCCATTTTTCCCCGAGACCTATTTTCTGGCAGTTTACAAGTGAAACATGGAGTGTTTCTTCTTGCGTGGTTCCGTGTGATGAGATGGGGCCTTGTGTGGTTAAGGGAATGTTTTTGGGTCATTTTTGGACCTAAATCCAAAGGTTCATTAAGTTTTGATCATTCTTGCATTATTTTTGGTTTCTCTTATTGGTCTAGACCTATATTGTAATTAAATGCTTGACTGGCCGACTTGTGGCTTAGATGGCTATATATTGAGAGCTTGGGTAGATGTTTAGTAGGAAGTGGAGTAGTAGATGATCATTAGATCATTAGGAGTAGAGTAGAAGCATATTTTTGAATCTGGGAGTTTGTAGCAGAACTAGTGGCCTGCGGGCTTAGGACAACAAGGGGTTGCTTGGAAGTGTGAGTACAAGTTTAAATCCTGTGGTGGTTGTTCCTATCAGAGGCTGCCTGTTGCAGATCTAAACTAGTTGGTGGTTCCTTGGATCTTTAGAGATCTTGTTGATACTTTTTTATTTCATTGTAATAGGCCAAAACCCGAAAGGCCTTACAACTGGGCTTGTTGAATGAAATTTTGTTTTGAACATTATCTTGTTGTATTCTGCTGTGCATATTGTTGTTATAATTGGTAGTTGTAGGCTTGGACCATCCATTATTGGATCCTCCATCCCTGCCCTACATCAGATTCAAAGATAGGAGATAACCTCGTGATTGGGAGAACTCTCATCAAAGAACCAACTAGAGAGGATCCAAGCCAAAGGAGATCACCATTCAGGATCAAATGCAAGATCTTTGGTAAGGTTTTCAAGATCATTATTGATTCTGGATCCACTGATAATATAGTTTCTAATGAGGCAGTCAACAAATTAAATTTGCAAAGGATTCCACACACTAACCCCTATAGGGTCACTTGGTTGAACAAGGGTCAACATGTGCTAGTTAATGAGCAAGCTTGGGTTGACTTCACCATAGGGAGGTATAAGGATAGGGTTTTGTGTGATGTCCTACCCATGGATACTTGCAATATTTTATTGGGAATACCCTAGCAATTTGATAGGCAGGTCATTCATGATGGAGCCAAAAACTCATACTCTTTCAAGAAGGACAGAGTCACATTTAAAATTTATTCAATCCTAGAAGAAGGGAAGTGAAAATAGTAAGTCCTAATGTACTCTTTGTGGGAGAAAAGGAATTCTTGAGAACCCTAGAGGAAGGTGAAGGAATGGGATTCACCTTAGTGTTGAAGCCTAAAGATGAGAAAGTGGAAAAGAAGCCAGATTTTCCCATAGAGGTATGGGAGTTGTTGAGATAGTATAAAGAGATAGTTAGTGATGGACAACCTGCCACCCTACCACCTAGAAGATCCATAAGCCATCAAATAGATTTCATACCAGGAGCTTCATTTGCCCAAAAAATCTGCCTACAAAATGACCCCACAACAAAATGAGGAAATTGCCAAATAGATACAAGAATTACTTGACCAAGGCCTAATAAGAAAAAGTATAAGTCCTTGTGTAGTCCCGACTGTCCTAGCCCCAAAGAAAGGAGGTACTTGGAGGTTGTGTAAAAATTCTAGGGCCATTAATAGAATCACCATAAGGTATAGGTTCCCAATCCCAAGAATAGAAGACTTGATGGATTTCCTAGGAGGAGCCAAGTATTTATCAAAAATTGACCTTAAGAATGGTTATCACTAGATAAGGATCAAGGATGGAGATGAGTGGAAAATAAATTTTAAGACCACATAAGGCCTATATGAATGGTTAGTTATTCCCTTTGGGTTGTCTAATTCCCCTAGCACCTTCATGAGGATAATGAATGAAGTAATAAAGGACTTCATAGGTAAATGGGTTGTGGTATACCTAGATGAAATCTTAATTTTCAGTAAGACTAAGGCAGATCATTTGATGCATTTACAAGCTGTGTTATAAAGGTTGCATGAGGAAAAGATAACCATCAATTTGGATAAGTGTGAATTTATGAAATAGGAGTTGGTGTACCTTGGTTTTGTTTTATCACAAGGGAACTTGAAAATGGATACTAGAAAGGTGGATGTAATCATAAATTGGCCTACACCTAAGTCTGCTATAGAGGTAAGGAGCTTCCATGGTTTGACATAATTTTATAGGAAGTTCATTAGGGAATTCAGTAAGATATGTGCACTAGTCCTAGACACCATAAAAGGAAGCATGAAAGATAAGTTTCAATGGAATGAGCAAGCCAATAGGGTTTTTGAGACCTTGAAGAGGAAGATAGCTACTCAACCAATCCTAGTACTCCCTAGTTTTGAGAAACTATTCACTATTGAGTGTGATGCCAACAATATTGCTATAGGAGTAGTCCTAAATCAGAGAGACAAACCAGTGACCTTCCATACTGAAAATTTAAGTGATACAAAAAGGAAGTACTCCTCATATGACTTGGATTTTTATGCATTGGTTCAAGCCTTGAGAAAATGGAGGCATTACCTCCTCCCTAAAGAATTTGTAGTATATATAGATAATCAGGCTTTAAGCTTTCTAAACTCAGAAGACAAGCTTAGCCACAAACATATAAAATGGGTTGATTATATCCAAGCCTACACATTCACAATCAAGAATAAGAAAGGAAAACAAAACAAAGTGGTAGATGCTTTGAGTACAATAATTTTCACAGACCAAGACGTACAATTAAGGAGCATTGGTATAGATAGTTTCAAGGAAATTTACCCAGAGGATGAAGACTTCTCAGCTACTTATAATGTATGCAAAGAGTTTCAAAATCATTTCCACAGTGATTACTTTGATTACACTCTTCAAGAAGATCTTTTGTTTAGGGGAGGACAACTTTGTGTGCCTAGAGGTTTAATGAGAGAGAACCTAATCCAATGAAAACATAATGGATAACTTAGTGGACATTTTGGTGTTAGAAAAACTTTAGAATTGGTTCAAAGATACTATTATTGGCTCAAGATGAACAAAGACATTAAGAGGTATGTGGAAACTTGTATTTTCTATCAGAAAGCTAAGGGAACTTCATGAAATGCAAAGTTGTATCAACCCCTTCCAATCCCTAATAGACCTTGGGAGTGTCTTAGTATGGATTTTGTGGTTGGAATACCTAAGAAAAAATAGGGCTTGGATAATATTTTTGTGATTGTAGACAGATTCAACAAAATGACCCATTTTGTTCCATGTAAAACCACTCATGATGCTTGTCACATAGCTAACTTGTTTTTTAGAGAAGCAGTTAGGATTAATGGTCTACCTTTGAGCATTGTGTCAGATAGAGACTCCAAGTTTATGATTCAGAAGACCTTGTGGCAGAAGCTTGACACCAACCTTCTTTTGGGTCTACATACCATCCCCAAATAGATGGACATATCAAGGTTGTTAATAGGATTTTGGGAAATCTCCTAGGATGTCTTACCAAGGGATGTGGTCAAACATGGGACCAAGTCATTTCTCAAGAAGAATTTTCCTATAATGACACCATAAATAGAACAAAAGGTAAAATTCCCTTTGAAGTGGTCTATGAGATTCATCCAAGAAGCATTCATGAGCTGAGAGATTCAGGAAGTACAACAACTAGGAGTGGTTATGCAAAGGACTTTGCACACTCCATTAAGGAAGTACATGACTCAGTCAAACAAGCACTTCAAGATAATACCACCAAGACCAAACAAAAAGTTGATGAGGAAGAGGGATATTCAGTTCCAAGTTGGGGATCTAGTGATGGTTTACTTGAACAAAGAAAGGTTGCAGAAAGGGGTCCCTAACAAGATCCAAATGAGAATATTAGGCCCTTCTCTCATCCTAGAAAAATATGGGAACAATGCCTATAAATTGGAGTTGCCTACAATTATAGGATTCTCTCTAGTGTTAAATGTTGTAGATTTGGTGCCATAAAAAGGACCAATCCCAGTAGAGGTTCTTGGACAATCTAAGGTTGCAAAATATGTAGAAACTTTGAATTTTCCAGTCACACAAGGACCACAAGCAGAGAAGATGTTAAACTCCGGGGTAGTTAAGAAGACAAGGCATAAAGTATACATGGAAAATGTCATCAAATAGTAGGGAAATGGAAGATTTAGAGGCTACATGGGTACCTAAAATATATTTTCACAAGTTTGGCATAGATCCTAATTTGATCCCTTCCAATGGGACCTAACCTCTTTTGTTTAGGGGAGAATGGTGCAGAAGCACCTAGGACATAGGCTAGTGTTCTAATCCAATTTTGGCTTGTACCGATCCTAGCCAAATTAGGGGGTTAATAAAGATTCCAATAGGTTCTAGGTGATTGATGTGGATAGTTGGTTAGGTTAGTTTTGTTTAACCTAGTTAGATTGGGGTAAGAGAGCTATGTTGTACATGAGAGTTCATATAGCCCTAATGAGTGGAATAGAGCCTAAGACTCAAAAAGTATTCAAAATATTAGGAGATGGATAAAATAATCCTAAATGAGTCTTGGAATTTTTTTTTATAAAATTCTATTAGGTTTGTAGTGGTTTGGGAGTGAGGAAAAGTACTAAGGAGAAAGTTGCTAAAAAGTTGTCATGACAACTTTTGTAACTTTGCAAAGTTGCATGACAACTTTTGTCCTAATGAGACTGAATGATGAAATTAGGTCTAAAGGAGGTCCTAACCACCTACACATGTGGGGAAAGGCTATTTAAACCTCAAAAATCTTGAATCCTAGGTTTGGATAAGTTTTATAATTCCTGGCATAAGCAATCAAACACCGTCACAGACAGTCAAGGCACATATTTGTTGTTTCTTTGCGTGAGTAGGATCTAATAGATTATATAATTGTTTTGTTGAAGAATATTAGTAGTGTCAATAGTTTTAATTCATTTTTTTACAGAAGTGTGAATTATTATTAAGTTTTTAAAGTTCTTTGTTATTTATTTTGTTCTAGCAAGTTCACTGGCCTGTACATAGGAACAGTCTAAAAAATGACTCCCCCGTAAAATCCCACTGTGTATTCATCAAAAAAATTTGGGACATGGAATTGGATTAAATTTATAGTGTACATAAGTAAGTAGGAGGTCTTTAGATAAGTTTTTCCATATTTGTGACCTTTCCCTAGGCGAGCATTGTCATTGCCTAACTAGGAACAAGGAGATGAATTGTAAGGTTACTTGCAGGGGTGATTATGAAAGTTGATTCCAAGACATTGTATATGTGTATTGAGATGAGACAGAGCCTTAGTGAAGAGATAGAGGCTTTACCAATCCATTTGATAATTATTTCCTTTCATTGAACATAGAGCTCCTATAAGCCCTTAAAACCCTCATCAAACCCTCATAGTTTGGATAGGGTATTGTATGGAGGCACAGAGACCCAAGACCCACAAAATATCTTAGGGTTTCCTAATTGATTGAATAATCCATAATTAGTTTTGGAAGTTCTTGAGGTAAATTTTTCAAGAAAGCCTAAAAACCCATAATAGGAGACCTAATCGGGGGCTCAAGGGCTACAAGGCCAAGCTAGACAAATTGGTGAAATCGGTAAGGAAGAGATAGAAAGATGTTGAAAAATTATGTCAAGAACTTTAAAAAGAGATAAATTTGAATACCTCCACACACCTACAAGATTCCACACTTTATTAGGAGGTTGAGTACACTTGGTAAGATGGAAGAGAGCTTGAGAAGAGAAGGTATATATGGACATTGATAGGCCACCTAGAGAGTGAGAGTAGTTTTACTATGATTGAGGACATAGAGAGAAGTCCTTAAGAGACAAGGGAGTACCTTATGAGACCTTGATCAAGGGATTAGGGAATTGGAGAGTTAGGAACTAGGCTGGTCCTAACAAAAGAGTTTGGAAACCTAGTGTGACCTTATCACTGTTAGGGTTAGGATTTAGTTTAATATTTAATTATGATTATGGTTACCTTAGGGTTCAATTTATTTTAGGTTTAAGGTTATAATTCAATTTGGTTTATCACCAAGTTTCAATTTTTTAGTTTAATGTCTAATTATGTTTAGTGTTTTTTATATTGAAAGCAACAGAAACCAGGGTTAAGTACAACACCCAAATGGAAAAAACTAGTAGATTCATATTGTCAGCACATTGACGATAAAAAAAACAAAAAAACTAAACAGTCACCATCACTTCCACATATCAAAAACCATTAAAATCCTACTATTTATAATAGCTAAACATACTACTACCATCATTACTATACTATCCAAAGTATTACTAGCATAATAACCATTAAAAGTTTTCAGTAAATGCCACACAAGACCATACCAGAATATGTATTTAATAAAAAATAACAGAGTATTAGTAAGGTAGTTCGAGACTAAAACAAGGCCTTTAAGGCCAATATCAACAAGACAAAAAAAAAACAAGAAGAACATTATGCCTCCTTTAATGTGCATTTCTTTGACAACATCATTCATGCCCAATCTTCGGCCAGGAACTTAAAAAGTTCCTTAAAATTGCCATCTTTGGTGTCCTCACCCAACATGTCCTTTTGTAGTAAACACAAATTTGTAGCCGATGAGTGCATCACGTGCAAAATGAGACCTCCTAGAACCTATTATCCATGTATATAATTTCCTTTTTGATTTTCTCATTCTCTTCCCACACAACCCCACATTTATCACTATCCCCTTCATTAGGAATTTTATCATTATCCTTAATAGGATACATAGCCTTGTGCTTAGTCTCCACATTATTTTTGAGGTCAAAGAACAAGTTGTTTTTAAGCTTTCAAAAATGTGGGAGGAACTACTAGCGGTAATAAAGCATGCATCTTTCTCTGGCATTTTTTCCTCCAATTATGTTTAGTGCTAAGGTTCAAATTCATTTCACTTATTGATTCAAATCATAACTATAATCTAATAGTAATCCTAATCGCGAGCCTAACCTATGTGATATTAAGTATTAAGATTTAAATTTAAAATATCTTAATATTGAGTTTTTAAATATGACTTTAATGATAAATATCATTATTAATGCAATTTATAAATTGATACCCACACGACAATTCTCAGTCTAATAATACTTAATTTCTTATTGAAATATAATTCTTCATTAAAATAATTGTTAGAGTAAAGTATTAATTATATTAATTAACTTTACTCCCTTCTTAAGATGTCAAATCTTTTGCTTTAGTTGTTTATATTTAAACACACATGCACTAGTTGATTTAAACTTATGCACTAGTTGTTTTAAATATAAACTTGCATGCATTAGTCTTGTAATAATTTAACTAATTATTACATGCACTAGGGTTGCCTTTCAAGGCTTTTGATCTCCTTTATATGGATGATCCATTGTACATTCAATTCATTCATTATTTGAGGATATTTTCTTCTTCATATTTTGAGTCAAACTCTTGCCCTCTTCTTCTCTCTACTTCCTTGTAACAGGTTTTTGTATGTAGGTGATCTTTGGGTTTTGTGGATTTGTATTGCTCAAATCCTACATGGTATCAGAGCCTAATCTACTACAGCTTGTTTGCATTTGAAGGAATCAAATTAAGGATTTTTCAGCTGTGCTTTTTAGATCTGTTGTTTTAGATTAGGGCTTTTTTTTAATATTTTTTTATTGAAATTAGGGGGTCCCTAAATTTTGGTGCGCTTTGAGCTCAAACGGATCTCACCATTGAGCTCGCAACACCCAAAAACCTCTATTTTGATATAAAACACGTCTAATTTGGACAATGTTGCAAGGAGAGGCAATTTTTTTTTACCCCAAGGCCGTGCACGCACCCCGAGATAGGCTTCCGTATGATTTTCTTGCACAAAAATTCAAAAAAATATGCACCACCCGTATGCCACCCGCACATAGCCTTGTCGTCGGGGAGCCGCCAAACCACCGCTGCAGGCTTAATCACCGACGATAAGCCTTAACCGCCCGTGGCAAGCTTAACCACCAGGAGCTACATTAACCGCCAGTGGTCATATCAAATCCACTAGCGCCTGGAGCCCCATGTGACTAGGGGCTAGCCCCTAGGTAAAATCCCTTTTGGGGTTTTTTTTTTGTCTTTTGGAGCATCTTACACTGAAATTGGCGTTCCGGGAGCTCTAGGCATCATTTTTTGACAAATGAGATATCGCCGAAAAGCTGGTTCTGAGCCCGACTCTCTCATGGAGGTTAATCTGCTATTTTTTGTCATCTAGCTTTTTGTTTTTTCTATCAATGCTAGATTATCCCTTTTGCATTCCCGGGGGGCTAATTTGCTCAAATTAGCTCCATTTTTCGATCCGGAAGAAGCACCAGAAAGCTCTTCTCGAGCACCATCCAAATTTCTACCTATTTTAATTAGAAAATTTTCAAGGTACACAAGATTTAGATCTGAAGCTTTTTTTTCTCTTCTCTTGATAAAGCATATCATTCTAGGCTTAGGGGTTCGATATTTAGATTGTGGGGGGTTGTTATTTTCTTGTTTCTATCAGTTAAACCAGATATTTATCAAAACAAAAACCCTTTATAAAAAATATTGTCGAGACCTCTTCTTGTCTAGAACTTCTGACCCCACATAATTATCACTCATGGAAAACCCTGATGACATGACTTCTCTATTCAAAAGGGCTTTGGTCTTCTCTAGATGAACCAGTATTATAGAGTCCCTTTGAGATCATGCAGCATCGGAACAAGATGGATGAGGCTATGGGGTTGATTGCTTTACAGGTATTAGACAACTTTTAGTTTCATCTTGATGGGTGCAATACCCCTCTAGCTATGTGGACCAAGCTAAACACGTTGTTTGGTACAATGAATGAGTTCAGAGCACTTCAGATTGAGGCAGAGCTTACCTCTCTTGTACCTGATTCTTTTCCCTCTATTGAGGACTTTCTGATGAAGTTCAAACAATAGAGATATTTGTTACATGGATGTGGAAAGCAAAAGACTGATAAAGAGTGCATTTATTTGATTCTGTCTAAGCTTAGGGGAAACTTTTAGATCTTCTCTTCTACCTTTCATTCTACCATGGATGCTTTGGAACCTACATTCACCATGCCCACTTTTGAGGTGTTCTATGATCGTTTGACTAGAGATCAGGCCAAACTTACTCAGTTGGACTCTCTAACAAGATCAAAGAACCAAGCATTGGTTGCCCAGCCATCTAATGGAAAGTAGAAGCAGAAGCCAAAGTAGATATCATATTCCTCTTATCAGCACTCTACTAGCCCACCATCTTCTTCTAAGAAGAAGAAATAGAAGACTGAGAGACCTACATAGTCCTATTGTCAGAAGGGACCTCATGACAAGTCACATTGTTTTTAGAAGAGATTTGATGGCTATGAGAAATAGATTGTAGATTTGTAAGCTCTTCTTTAGAAGAACAATGTTTCCTCTCCATCCTCTTCTACCTCACAGGGGTCTGCTTTTTAGTCTTCTTCCACATCTTTGACATCTAGACAGGATTTTGGACAGGGTCATGCATTATGGGCACCCATTGCATCCCCTTCATAGGTCCCTTGGATACTAGATTCAGGTGCTTCTCACCATATGACATCTTCTCAAGGGGTCTTCTCTACTGTTGAGGCTTCTCCCATTCCTCATATTCTCATGGGGAATAACATTGTCCTGACAGTCTGCAGGAAAGGTTCAGTAGGCATTCAGGATGGCGCATTCAATGATGTATTGTATGTTCCATCTCTATCTGTAAACCTTCTCTTGATTTATCAGATTACACACAGTGGATCAAGGAAGACAGTTGAGTTCACTGGAGATTCAGTCTTCATTTGGGATAGTGCGACATGACACATTGTTGCTAAAGGGATAGTTGATCATTCCACTCATCTCTACACTTTCTCACACTTTGGTCCACCATCTCCATTGTCAGAGCACAACTCTCCTCTTTTGCAAGAGCATCATGTGGTGCAGTCAGGTCGCTTGAACCTTTGTATTGTTCCTGAGATCACTACTATGACTTCCACACCACATCCTATTGAGGTCTTCTCTCTTCAGCAAGATTCTTCTTCAGCACTGCTTGAACCTCCAGCTCTATTCATCAAGCCATCAGGTGCACTTGTTGAGGATTCTACAAAGGACATTCATCTCCTCCTTCATGACAGTGTCAACACACCTGTCACACCACCTACATTGGGGATTCCCTTTCAGGATCCTCGTGTTTACTCCTTTGAGCATCAACTTGGCTTTCCAGTGACACCTCATCTTTCAAGGTTACCTCTTTAGTGTCCACTAACTTTTATTCCTCTACATTGGAATCACAGTGGTTTGTTCATTGATCCAGGGGTTCTTTCATTCCGAGGGGGCTTTGGAACCTCAATCCTCTCTCATGGGGGGGTTGGCAGCACACATTGTACTTATGGCTTTGAGAGAGTCCCTTGAAGTCATTTTTTTTCTTATATCTCTTTTTGGAGTAGGGTTTTTTCCCACTGGGTTTTCTCTATTTCTCCATTTTATAGAGATTTGGTTGTGCTGGGTACCTCATCAGGCCATGTTGTCGGGACCCATTTTTATGCTTTCAACACTGTACTTTCCTTTTCTTTCTTCTTGCATTGTTTGTAGCTGCATTGTTGCTCATCTTAAGGGGGGGTGTTAGAGAAAAGTATTAATTATATTAATTAACTTTACTCCCTTCTTAAGATGTCAAATATTTTGCTTTAGTTGTTTATATTTAAACACACATGCACTAGTTGATTTAAACTTATGCACTAGTTGTTTTAAATATAAACTTGCATGCATTAGTCTTGTAATAATTTAACTAATTATTACATGCACTAGGGTTGCCTTTCAAGGCTTTCGATCTCCTTTATATGGATGATCCATTGTACATTCAATTCATTCATTATTGGAGGATATTTTCTTCTTCATATTTTGAGTCAAACTCTTGCCCTCTTCTTGTCTCTACTTCCTTGTAACAGGTTTTTGTATGCAGGTGATCTTTGGGTTTTATGGATTTGTATTGCTCAAATCCTACAATAATTATATAATATTTTTAAATAAATATATTTTATGCAAAATTACATTTAAATATATGATTAAATATTAGGCTAAAAAATGTAAAAATTAAATATATAATTATGATACATTATAATTTCTAAAATTTGCCAAAAAATAATCTATGTTTTACTAAAAGTCATAATTACATCTTAGAGTTTAAGGAAAAGTTCATAGAAAGTGAGAGTTCCTAGTAGGTCAAAGTGAAATATCCCAAGGCAGGGCAATTTTAATAAGAATAAAAAAAATCAGGTCAAATCCAAATTAGATCAGACTAGAGAAAATAAAAGCAAATTCCAAACAACATAAGCATAATTAAAAGTGTGAATTTCCCAATAAGCAAGTAGTGAATTTCCTCTTCTCTTTAGCAATGAATCTCCTCTAATTTTGTTACGAAATTATCATCAAAAGAGCAGTGATTTGGTCTCAAATAAGTAGCGATCTAGGATAGGGAATAATCTTTTGGCTAGCTGCAAATCATCATCATATTGACAACAAATTCTGACTACCTTAGGGAAACAAACTATTCCCTCCATGATTGGAAGTGATTTTATCATAAAGGCAACAAATTGACCTCAATAGGTGACAATTTAATCTAAAGAGGAATCAACAAATTGTTCTAGATTAGTGGATTGACATAAGGACAGTGGTCTTTAACATTTTTTATGATCTAGAAGGTATTGGTTTTAGGCAAATTTTGGGCACGTTACTAAGGGAATTTCAAGACTAAAGTAGGTTTCAAATCCATAGGCTTTGGAGATTGAAAACATTTTTAAGGAGAATCAAAAAGTTTGAATTAACTTCAATATCACAAACTCCGTGGCAACAATTTTTTGTCTTCATTGAGATAGAAAACTATCTACAATTACCAGCAAATCACCTCTGGGAAGCCAATGAATTACGTGTAGGAGGAGGAAGGTTGAATAAGGCCTTCTCAAGGAAAAAAAAAATCTATCTGACCTGACATTTATAAGTGGTTGAAAGGCATCGAAAGCTGTGATTCTGGAGGCATCGAATTATTTCCTGAAGGGAGCAAACTATTCTATAGGGTGGTAGATTGGAGTTAGGGTGGCGATTTTTATCTCTATGGATAGCGAATTTCCTCTTGACTAGGCAATGATCTAACTCCTCCCTATGGCAGCAAGATATACTCTAGATTTAGTAGTGATTTGTCTTTGAGAGAGAAGCAAATTTTTCTCCACAATAGGACTGTGAACTGCTAGAATGAGATGAGGTTTGGTGGATCAATAGTAAAAGAATGATAATATATTTTGAGAGGTAGAGTATTTTTGACAATTCATATTAAGGAAGGTTGAAGAAGACATTTTTATCAAGGATTTCCATACCCTAGTACTCTAAGAATGCCAAAAAGAGCAATAAATTACCATTAAATTAGCAGCATATCATCTTTGTAATAGGCAGTAAATTTATGTTGCCATAGCATATTTAACAAGCATGACATTAGTAAAATTAGAAACAAGCAAATTTCTCTAGAAGATAAGTGATTGGAGCCCCCGATCCAAGAAAGCAACAATCTACACTCCTCCAACCTCAGTGGCACAAGTACATCTAATCTATATTTTGTGACACTTTCCTCCATACAACATTGGAAGCAATTTGGAATTCACTTTGAGATCTACAAAAATCTTTGGCATCCACTTTGAAGCCTAGCTCTAGCTGCTTTCAAGATTTAGCAAATGAGTGACATAAATCTTAACACTTCTCCTCTATAACAAATGCTTTTATTGAAAACAATTTTTTTATTTCTAGATTTGGTTAATAATTATTTTAAATTATTATTTGCAAAAATTATAAGTTGTGAATTTATAGTTACTCATCAACCAAAGAAGTGCATATATACTTAGGATCAAAATTACTTGAGATTACAAAAGCAATAATTTATTAGTGAAAATGAATCCTGTGAACTCTATGTTTTGTTCGATCTATGTGAACCAGGCAGCTAGGGAAAACTTTGACAAACAATGTTTTATCTTTTGGCGCACTAAATATGCCCTCCCCTTTTACTACAAATCGATTCCAGATTTGGTTCCCTAGAATCTTTCTGAACCAACAAAGAATGAATTTGATAACGAGGGTTGGATTAATGTAAAATCTAAATGATCCAAATGATAAGAAGCAACATTTAATCCCCAAAAAAACTGAATTCCTTCCCACCCTTATCCTCAAAACTCACATAGATTAAAACCACCCTCTACAAGAAGACCAAGATCAACTCTATCCAAACATCACTTTGATTCTAATTCTTTCATTCCTCTGAGAGATCTGATTCTGAGACCACCCTTACCTAAACTCAAAATAGATCCCATAGCCAAACTGGCTAGGATTGGAGCCCCAACAAGCCAACAAGAAGTGGTTTTCCCTAATCCAATGGCTAATAACAAGGAGAAAATCCTCACTCTAGATCTTCAAGGTTATGAAGTAGAATATACCCAATGATAATGCCAGAAGTTCAGACTCTATGCCAGATGGATGGGAACATGAACAAAGGTAGAATCTATTATGATATGGTTGAAAGAATCTTATGTTAAGAAATTAGAAGTAACTATCTTGGAAAATGATTTTCTTTACATTGATTGTTGCATCTCTAGTTTGAAAAAAGAATTTTTATTTAAAAATGCCATAGTTTTTTTTATGGAAAATCTTTTAAAGTCCTTGAATGGTAGCCTTTCTTTAACCCAAACAACCTAGGATCCTTTTTAATAGACCGTGCTATTAGTTTGCCTAATCTTCCTATTGAACTACTAACAAAAGATACTCTTAAAATGATAGGTAACAAGTTAGGGAGAAATGTAGGTTTTGTAGAAAGTAAATTGAGGTTATCGAGTTTGATTATCATAGTCAGGATGTATGCCAACATTCGTAAAGCTAAGCCTTTAAATATCTTCATTAAGGCAAGGTCACTCATGATAGAACCGAGATTTGCAGAAGGATATTTTATAGAGGACCTAGCCTTAGCTTCTCTGATCCAAAATCAAAGCCCTTATTTTCTTTATCCTCCTCCAGATATGAAAATTATCCTTAATAAGGAAAATGAAGGCTTTGAAATTATGGAATCCCCTATAGGGTATGATTTGGAAGAAGGATAACTAAGAGAAGTTATGCCCTCACTCCACTTAGTTATAATGGGAGTTGTTATCTCTGTAGATCGGGGAGGGGAGTCTATATGATTCATCATGAATGCCCCCCTTTTAGCCCAACCAGATTTAGAGATAGTTATATACAAAAAAAGGGGTAAGAAAAGTTCCAAACATGATCTTAGCAAAAATGTGGGGTTAGAAACCATAGTGGTAGGGGGTACAGACTCCAAAAGGGAGAAGCCTCAGAAAGACATAGAAAAAATACTTAATGAGGAAGAAATAGGCTTAAGAATTGAAACAAGTCAGAATAGAGAGGAAAAGGATTACAAAGGAGGGAATCACCTAGATAATGACATAGATATCCAAGAGGAAACATTATGTCCATCAAACCCTTCAAATGAGGAACTTGGTAGCCAAGCTAGAGTGGAGGAAGAGGTTAGGATCATTTCTGAGCATTTATGCGAGTTTTTAGTTAATGAACTCATGAATGAATTTATGGAGGAAATTTGTGATGAGGAAGAACTACTAAGATAAAAGGAATTATTGATCAAGGAAATTATGGAAGGTGTTGATCTGATGGAGAAAGAGGAAGTGGAACAACTGCTAGTAGAACTAGAAGAATGGGAACTAGACGATCAGGAATAGTTGAGGATAACCATAACTCAACCGAGTAAGAATGACCCTGATTGTGCAAAAAGAAATAAAAAGAGGGGAAGAAAATCCCTACAAGTATTGATAATGAGTGATGGATGTGCTTATGGTCAATCCAAATGAACCGTTATCTTTAATGCAGGGAAGAGGAAGATCCTTCTCAAGTCACCATGAATGTGCTAACTTGGAATATTAGGGGTTTAAACACCCCTAACAAGCATTGGGTCTTAAAACATTGTGCATATAAAAAATAAAAGCATAACTTATTTTATTACAAGAAATGAAGCTAGATATGAATGAGCTAGAGGGTTTAAAAAAGAAGCTAGGATTTAGGGAGATATGGGGATCTCCAGCTAGGGGAGCCTTAGGAGGTTTGGCTTTCATATGGGACCCGAGGTTTTTGACTATTACATCTTTAGAAGATCATGGAAATTGGATTTGTAGCTTAGTAAGAAGCTCCTAAATGGAGATGAACTTTAGGATTTTTAATGTGTATGGCCCTATTCAAAATATGGAGAAAATCAGAGTTTGGAAAGAGATTGAAGAACGATTAATTGTTTATAAAGGAGAAATTTCAATCATAGGATGGGATTTTAATACTATAACTAAGGTATAAGAAAAATGGGGTGGAACTCAAAAAATCCCTAAAGTAGTAGTAGATTTTAACGAATAGATTAATAAAAATAGACTAATAGATATCGCCACTTCTAGAGATAGCTACACGTGGAATAATAGGAGAAAAGGATTCATCTTTATTGCAGAGAAACTGGATAGATTTCTTTTAAATAGGGATATGGCAGAACTACCATTTACTATGGGATCATAAGTCAAACCCATCTTAGGTTCAAATCATTACCCAATTGAATTGCGCATCATAAAAGATAAAAGGCCAGACAACTGTCCTTTCGAATTTGAACAAATGTGGTTTAAGGATGAGGGCTTTCTAAAGATGATAGAAAAATGGTGGAACAAAATTGTATTATTTGGGTCTAAACTTTACCAAGTGGTTAACAAACTAAAAATTATTAAGAAAAGGCTTAAGGTACAAAATTTTGAACACTTTGGGAATATCTTTGAAAACAAGGAAGAATTGGAAGTAGAATTTGAGAATTTAAACAAGGAGGTTATAGAGAAAGGGATGAATTTAGCCTTATATGAAAGAGAGAAGTGCCTAATGAAGGATTATGAAGACATATTAACCATAGAGGAACTATTTTGGAGACAAAAATCAAGATAAATATGGCTTTAAGAAGGGGATAGAAACACAAAATTCTTTCACAACAAAAAAAAAAAATGTAGAATAGCTAATAGAATCACTTCCATTCAAAATAAGGATGGGGAAAAACTAGTGGACCCAGATGATATTAAAAAAGAGGCAATAAAGTACTTTGAAGAAATATTCAATAATAATGGTAACCAGAGCCTAGGGGCACAAGAAAGCATCATTAAGAACATCCCAAAGGTTATATCCAAATAATAAAATAAAATACTATTGGGAAAATTTACCTTTGAGGAAGTAAGTACGGCCCTTAAGAAAATGAATCCAGATAAATCTCTAGGGCTGGATGGGTTTCCAACATATTTTTTTCAAAAATTTTGGGATTTAATAGGGATGGAGGTAACTAAGGCTTTAGGAGTATGAAATTTGGGAAAACTCCTTAGCGAGGTGAATAATACCTTTATTGCCCTTATCGTAAAAAAGGAGAAATTAGAGGCCTTTAATGATTATCATCCCATAGCTCTTTGCAATACTCTCTATAAATTATTTACTAAGACTATGGCAATGAGAATCCAAAAATTTCTCCCAACCTAATTAGTGAGGAATAAACAAGGTTTGTATAGGGAAGATCTATCTTCGATGGAGTAATTATTGTCCAAGAGGCCATTCATACTATTCAAAACAACAAAGAGCCTAGTATGTTAATTAAGATAGATATTAAAAAGGTATATGATAGAGTGGATTGCGGATTTTTGAGGAAATGCCTCAAAGCCTCTGGGTTCACAAAATAATGGGTAAATATGATCTTTGAATGCATATCCTCCCCTAAGTTATCCAAAATGGTAAATGGATCTCTCAAATGATTTTTTAGAATAAGAAGGGGAGTTAGATAGGGGGGTCCAATATCCCCTTTTATCTTCATCTTAATGGAAGAAGCATTAGGAAGATCAATAAACAATGCCAAATATGAGAAGACTATTAAAGGAATAAGGATCACTAGTGACCTCGATCCGACAACCCACCAATAGTTTGTTGATGACACTTTTCTTTATGGACAAAGTACCATAGAGGAGGAAAAAACATATAAAACAATATTAAGTCAATATACCAGTGCATCAGGTCAAGAGATTCTCCCCAAGAAGTTTGAAATCTTCTTCTTTAATACCCATCCTAATCTGGAGAAACATATTTGCCAAATTATGAATTTTAATAGAGGAAGTTTACCTTGTAAATACCTGGGTCTCCCTTTAGACAATGGGGCACGATCGACAAAATTATAAGATCAAATAATAGAAAAGATGAAAAGAAAAATGGATTCATGGAAATGAAAATGGCTCTCTTCTGTGGGTAGAGCAACGATGATATAATATGTCCTTTCAACACAACATATTTATCAATTATCTTGTATTGATCTCCACGGAAAAAATAGGGAAGAAATTAATAGACTCCTTAGGACTTTTTTTTGGTAGGGAACAAGGGAAAAGAAAAAAATTTCCCTTTTATCTTGGGACAAGGTATGCTGACTAAAAGATGAGGGAGGTGTAGGGATTAGGGACATCAAAATCCAAGGTAAAGCTTTAGGAGCTAAACTAGTATGGAGAATGTATAGGAATCCACACCTCAAGTGGGAAAAGATCCTAATGATGAAATATCTGAGTAATACTAATCAGATTAGCATATTTAGGGAGAAATCAACACCTAAAGGATCAAGAATTTGGAAATTCATGATGGATCATAGATCTTCCATCCAGGATAGACTAACATGGAACCTAGGGATGGGGGAAGAAGATCTCTTCTGGGAAGACTCTTGGGGAGGATATGGTGCTTTGGAAAAGGATGGTAAACTAGCCCAATTAAGGTTGACACTTGAAGCTAGATGGGGAAAAAGAGTTATAGATTATGTGACATTTGAGGATGGAGGAAAAGGTTGGAAATGGAAGGATTTTAAGGACAAGAACCTCCCACATAAGGAAACAAAAGATCTAATAAGAACTTTGTCAAACAGGAAAATAAATTTCAATTTTGGCAAGGACAAATTAATGTGAGATGAAAACAAGAGTGGGGAATACAAATCAAAGGAGGGGTATAAATTCTCCAAGTCTCTTTAGATGAGCACAAAAGACTCCCTACAACTTTATGTCGGAATAAAGCTTGTTTTCCCAAGGCTGGATTTTTCACCTTGTTAGTTTTAAATAGGAAGGTCGTTACCTCAGAAAGATTTAAGAAAATGGGATTCCAAGGCCCAAGTAGATGTCATTTATGCAAAAATGAGGAAGAATCCACTGACCACCTTTTTTTGCATTGTCAATATTCAAGTCAATGTTGGAAATGGCTCTATTCATAATTGGGGTGGGTATCAACATTTCCAAGAACTATAATAGATATGCTACATTCTTGGCCCCTCCTTCGAAAGGATAGTATTTATAGCTCTTTATGGATATCTACACCTTCCATAGTCTTGTGGGAAGTATGGAAGGAACATAACCAAAGAATTTTTTAGGATAAGAAGATGAATGTAGAACAACTTCCATTTTAAATTGAGACTTTTTCATTGAACTTACCAACAGTCGAGTTTTGAATAAAAAAAAGGAGGCTATAATGTCTCATTGGGATGAGAAAATGAGAGGCAGGTGGATAGGTCTAAAATTACCCCCCTTTATAGGAACATGGGGAAAATTCAAAAAGAAAGTGAGAGAAGTGCCAATGGCAACCACCCAAGGAGGGTTGGTTTAAACTCAATTTTGACAAAGCTTCAAGAGGGAATCTGGGTAGAGCAAGCATTGGTTGTAGTATCCATAACTTAGAAGACATGGAAATATAAAAGTTAGCTAGATATATAGGAATATAAACTAATAATTAGACGGAATTAACGACTTTAGTTGAAGGACTAGAACTCTATAAAAATATTGGTTGCAAGAATGTAGAGATTGAAGGAGAATATGCAATTATAATAAATGCTATAAGGAAAGGATCCCTCATTAATTGGAGATTGGACTCAATTTTATCTAGAGCCCTCTCACTATGTCAGACCTTTGACAAGATCACAATCAATCATATATATTGGGAGGGAAATCAAAGAGTGGATGAATTAGCTAATATAAGTATAGAAAAAGGTCATACATAAGAAGTCATAATTTCAATATAGGAACTCCATCTAAATTGGGGATGGTTTTGATTTTTTAGAATTTTAAGCATAGTTTACATCTCATTATCCCGAGGAAGACTCAGGGGTCTCTCCGTTGCTTTCACCCGTTGCCTACATCTCACATCCTAAGAAAATATGATTGGATAGAAAGATTCATTGGGGAAGATGATGTTGGAGCTAGGGTAACACAAGGAGGAAACATGAAAATCTAGGGCCAAGGGCACACCTAACTATCTAGCCACCTTCCAGAGTAAATACAATAGAAACACACAACATAGAGAACAACACCAAGGAGAGAAGGAACACAAACACCTTATTGATTCATCCAAATTTCTCCATACATGCCTAGCTATGAGGCCTTCCAGGTTACGACCAACAAGATTTACAAAAATTCAGACTCTCTCTTCTACCTTTGTCCCACTTTGCTTCACTTACTTTTCTGTACCTAAACACCCCTATTTATAATTGCCAAATGGATTACAAAAGATTCTAGATTATTACAAATAGAAGGCCAACCATAAAATGAATTGCACACATCCCAAGATAATATCCCAATCATTAAATTCACTACCCAAATTAAATACATAAGTCAGCTCCAACTAAGAACTAAACATAGATAAAATTGGTCAAAGAAGAACTGAGCACTAGAAAATAACAAGTTCACTCGACACAGGAAGGAACGCTCAACCAACACTGGACAACTTGGCACATATAGGAACACTCGACTAACATTGGATAACTCGACACATAGAAATTCTCGACAAAGACTGCAACTCAACAATGAATGCAAATTGACACTTACCGACAGAATGAACAAAATGAGCAGGATAGCAAAGAAACCCATGATTCTCTTGCATCAAAAAACTGGGGTTGAAAGAAATGATTCTCCTAAATCATTGAGATGTCACAACCTGAACTGAATCCAACTCAAATTGAGAAATCCATGTAGCATTTTTCACTGGTCTATTTTTCCACTTCACCAAATATTCATAGTAATCATTTCCTCTTGTGCTTTTACCAGTCCTCTGATCCAGTATATGTTCAACTTTATCAACATGATTCTTAGGATAATCATCTGATATAACAACTTCATCATTTGACTCATGATACTTACGCAAATTAGCAATATTGAATATAGGAGATATATCCATGTCATCAGGTAACTCGACTTCATAAGCATTACCACTATCAAACTTTCTCAAAATTCTACAAGGACCAAATTTCTTCATTTTAAGCTTACCGTATGTTCCAACAGGAAATTTTCCCTTCTTCAAATGAACCATAAACTCATCACCAACTTCAAAAATATGATGTCTCCTAGACTTGTCAACATTTTCCTTATACTTCTGATTACTTTTTTCCAATTTCAACTTCACTTCCTTGTGTAAAGACTTCATAAAATAAGCAAAAACTTTCCCTTCAACACTTCTCTTTTCTTCACCAACAATATCCCTTAAATCTGATACTCCTCTAGGATGCATTCCTGTAACAATCTAAAAAGGTTTTTTCCCTGTACTCCTATTCATAGAATTATTATATGCAAACTCAGCTTGTGTCAATACCATATCCCAATTATTTAACTTATCTCCAACTAAACATCTCAACAAATTACCCAAGCTTCTATTCACAACCTTTGTATGTCCATATGTTTGTGGATGGAATGTAGAACTAAATCTCAACTCAGTATCCATCTTCTTCCACAAAGTCCTCCAAAAATAACCAACAAACTTTCTATCTCGATCAGAGATAATACTTCTAGGTAATCCATGCAATCTAACAATCTCTTTGAAGAAAATCTTAGAAACATGCACAACATATGATGTATTCTTATATGGTATGAAATGTGCCATCTTAGAAAATCTATCCACAACAACAAATATGGAATCATGCCCTCTTGTTGTCTTAGGTAATCCAAGAACAAAATCCATACTGATGTCACTCCAAGGTTTCTCAAGAACAAAAATAGGTGTATACAATCCAGTATTCTTACTTACTCCTTTGGAAACTTGACAAATTCCACAACTCCTTAGAAAATTTTGAACATCCTTATACATATGTGGCCAATAATAATTTTCCTTAAGAAAACTCAATGTCTTATCAATTCCAAAATTTCCAACCAATCCACCACAATGATTTTCCTTAATCAAATTAATTCTAATGGAACTTCTTGGTATACACAACTAAATTCCTTTAAACAACATACCTTCTTGAATGAAATAATCCTCAAACTTACTTAGTTGTTCTAACAGATTTGGTGCTATGTACTCTCTCCACTCCTAAAAATCAGGGTCAGTGTCATACAACTCCTTCATCTCATCAAAACTAATAACTGCAACCTTCATCTCGATCAACAAGGAACGTCTTCTACTCAGTGCATCTGCAACTTAGTTAGTAACTCCACTCTTATGTTTGATCACAAATGTGAAACTCTATAAATATTCAACCCACTTCATATGGCTCTGATTCAACTTATGTTGACTTCCCAAATACAACAAAGCTTTATGATCAGTATACAACACAAACTCACTTGGTATCAAATAATGTCTCCACTTTTTCAAAGCTTGAAGAATAGCATAAAACTCTTGATCATACATAGAATAATTCCTTTTAGCGTGCCATCATCTTCTCACTAAAGAAAGCAACATGTTTATCCTCTTGAATCAACATAACTCTTTTTGTACTACCACTTGCATCACACTCAACTTGAAATACCTTATTGAAATCAGGCAAAGCTAACACAGGTAACTCAGAAACCTTTTGTTTCAAAGTCTCAAAAATATTGTCTGCTCCATGTGTCCACTTAAAATTCTTTTTATCTCCTCTCATAGTCCCAGTCATAGCATTAAAATAGAACTGAAATTCTTAATGAAATTTCTATATAAATTAGCCAAACCATGAAATGATCTTACCTCACCCACATTCTTAGGTGTAGGCCACTTTGAAATTGCTTTAACCTTCTCGGGATCCATTTTCAAACCATCAGCTGAAATTAGAAATCTCAAATACACAATATCTTCTTGCATGAAGGAACACTTCTTCAAATTAATCAGTAGCTTATCCTCTTTCAATCTTTGCAACACTTGTCTAATATGTTCAAGTTGTTCTCCTTTAGTTCTACTGAATATTAGAATATCATCCAAATAAACAATCACAAAATTACCCAAAAATATCTTTAGAACTTCATTCATCAACCTCATGAAAGTATTTAGGTGCATTAGTCAAACCAAAAGGCATAACGAACCACTCATACAAGCCATCTTTTGTCTTGAAAGAAGTCTTCCATTCATCACCTTCTCTGATTCTAATCTAATGATACCCACTCTTCAAATCAATCTTGGTAAAATACTTTGCTCCACTCAAACAATCTATTATGTCATCCATCTTTGGCATAGGAAACCTATACTTCACTATTATCTTGTTGATAGCTCTGGAATCAATACACATTCTCCATTCTCCATTCTTATTAGGTGCTAGCACAATAGGTATAGCACATGGACTCGAGATTTCTTTGATCAAACCTTTCTGCAACAACTCCTGTACTTGTCTGTTAAGTTCTTCATTCTCAGTAGGTTTCAATCTATATGGTGCTTTATTCGGTAAACTAGCTCTAGGAATCAGATCCATACAATAACTTATACTTCTTACTGGTGGCAAACCATCAGGAATATCCTCTGCAATAATCTCCTTGTATTCACTCAATAATTTTCAATTTCTACTAGCACTTGGTCATTACTATTTTCCGTCACTCGACCGTTACTACCACAACCTGGTCTCTTAGGAATTATAGAAAAAAAACTTGGTTCTTCTTCATGTCTTTTTCAAATTGCTTTCCATTAACCATGCAAATTTTTACAGTAGTGCAGTTTATCTCATCTGGAACCTCAATCAAAGGTAACAAAGTTTTCTTTCTTCCATTCAACCAAAGAGTATATTGATTCAATCTACCTGTTGGAAACTGCAATTGAAGCAATTGTTGTATTGTCATTGATGTCAAACCTTAACTAGTAAGACTATTGCTATTTAAGAAAGTACTATATCTATTTGATTGTTGCTAAGGGGAAAGGCAAGGTTGTTAACAATAGCACCTAAGGAAAGGTTGAGTTATCTTGATATTTCAATGAGTACTTGATTATGTGGCACAATGATAACATAATGTATTGTTTATCTAAGTATGAATGAAGACTAAACTAGTAGGCTTAATCGAGCACAAATGAAGAAATCTAGTTTAAGCCGAGTGATGTTAGTGTCGACCGAGCTAGTATATGCCGAGTAAATTCAGCGTTGACCAAACATTAGTATTAGCCGAGGAAATAGTTTTTGAGGTGACCAAGCTTTCTAATGAAGACCGAGGAGTTGAACACTGTATTGACCAAGCGTTAGTAATTTACATTTGAGGAAGAATTCAGATTTCCATCCGACATCGTTGAATTCTTGGATTATGTAAAATGTGTTGACTTTATTTATTTATTGTAAGAAAGCATTTAATGCACTGTAAAATGTTTTATTGTAAATCTATTAAGAGATTTGAGATATTTCTAGAAGGATAGCCAAAGAACATAAAGTAGGAAGGATTCGATGAATTTGACCTAACCCTAAGATCTACGAAGGAGATTAAGCGGCAAAAGATGTATTGACCTAATTGAGGAAGTATTAAGGAAACCTAAGATTGAGGTTAACAAAAGAGAGGATGCTGGAAGTGTTGTTGATGTTATTGACTATACAAGTAGAGAAGGCTGAAGGAGCAGTGTTGTGATTTCTTGAAGAGAGTTCTGAGTAGATCAGTGATGGTGATGGTAAAGGTTCATAGTCAGTAAGCCAACATATGTGTACATAATTGGATTTGATATTTGCAAAGTGAGTTGTATGTTTTTTAGATCAATACTACTGCTACTTTCTAACCATTGTATCAATCAAAATCCTTTTAACAGAGGTTGACCTAATAGTCATTTGTATAAATCCTTTGAACAAGGTTGCATTCTAATGGAGTGTATGTAAGTCCTATAACAAGGCACACTTTTAACAGAGTGGTTTAAATCCTTTAATAGGGTCACACCTAACAGTGTGTTTGTAACCTTTGACAGGGTTGGCTTTTCACTGAGCTCACTTCAGAAGAGTGAACATAATAGTAGCATGTTACAAAGTGGTTTTTCCCAAATTGGGTTTCCACTATAAATCCTGGTGTTGATTCTTGTGTGAATGTTTTGGTTTGAACATTTTTGTGTTTTACAAGTTAGATACTATTGGATAAGTGGACTGCACTATTATATGTTTCTGTTATGCAATCAGTAATGACCGAGTAGTTGTTGGTTATTGGATCTGATTTGTTGAAGAGTTTTAAAGTTTGTTTTATACATCTGGACCTGAGAACAACTAATTCACCCCCCCCCCTTTGTTGTTCTAAATCATATTAACACTACCATCATGCACAACATATCTATCATACTTCCAAGGTCTACCCAATAGAATATGACAACAATCCATAGGCATAATATCACATAGAAATTCATCAAAGTAAATTCTAGTTTTGAATTTCACAATGCATTGCTCACTTACCAACAATTTATGCTCATCCTTGATCCATGAAACATGATAGGGTTTAGGGTTTCACTACCTTTGCAATTGCAACTTTGTAACTAGCTCCTCTGATGCCAAATTTGCTGAACTGTCACTGTCAATAATCACTTTGCAACATTTTTGAGCCATCTTACATGTGGTCTTGAAAAGAATTCTCCTTAGGATAGGTTCCTCATCAACTCTTTTATTGCACAAAGTTCTCCTTACCATCAAATTTTGTCCATCCTCAGGCCTACTTTAAGAATCCTCAAGATCCTCTTATACCAGAGCATTCCTATGACTTTTCTCATTTCCATCCGAATGTCTACAATCAAAGGATCTATGCCCTTCTTTTCCACATTTGAAACAATTACCACTAAAACCACCTCTAGAATAAGAATTACCTCTTTCTCGGTATGAACTAATACCTCCTTGGTAAGAACTACCACCTTTCCACTCGATCTTACTTTTATCTTTAGTTTTCCATTCATATTTTCCCTTATCTTGCATGGAATTATCAGATCTTCCACCTTCACCATAGGATCTACCTCTGCCTCTCTGGAATCTACCACCTCTACCTCTTTGTCTTTGTTCATGATTCTTTATCAAGATCTCCTCAACTTTCAAAGCATATTGATATGCTTCTTCCACACTATCCAATTTCACAAAAAATATTTCATCCTGAATTCCACATCTCAATCCATTCAGGTACCTTGCAACTTTCTCAAGCTCATCATCTACATGTCAAAATCGGATGTCCAATCTATTAAATTCCTCAGTGTATTCCTTCACAGTCATATCCCTTTGTCTAAGGTTTTGCATCTTCCTCATCAAACTAACTTGGTAATTAGTAGGGAGGAACTTCTTCTTCACCTTGTTCACCATTTTCAACCAGGTTTTGATCTTTTCCTTTCCTCTTCTTTGTCTATCAATTTGAAAATGCTCCCACCACAGTGAGGCATGACCTTTCAACCTAGTGACTGCAATTTTCACCTTCCTATTCTCAGGAGTGCTTTCAACTCAAAGAAATTTTCCATATCAGAGATCCAATCCAACACAACATTAGTATCCAATTTTCCATCATAAAGAATAACTTCAACAATAGGCTTTGAATGTGCCCTAGACAATACTCTCAATAATATATCCTTATCTTGATCTTCCTTAGGTTCTAGATTAGGGTTTTGTACTTCTACTTCATCATCACTCACATCATCAAGATGCACTCCTCTCCTCTGGGCTGTCTCCACAACATCTAATTTGGCTGCAATTTATCTTAATATGTCCATTATGGAATTATCGACATTTCTTCTACCTCGAACCATCTTGACAAATAGGTTCCTACAAGATCATAACTCTCCGCAAGTTATAGGTCAAATCTATAGATCTATCACCCTACAACCAAATCCAACTTAGGATTCTACACGATCTAATCTCCTCAAGGATGAACCTTAAGCTCTGATACCACCTAATGCAAGGAGAAAACATGAAAATCTAGGGCCAAGGGCACACCTAACTATCCATCCACCTTGCATAGTAAATACAATAGAAACACACAACACAGAGAACAACACCAAGGAGAGAAGGAACACAAACACCTTATTGATTCATCCAAATTTCTGCATACATGCCCGACTGTGAGGCCTTCCGGGTTATGGCCAACAAGATTTATGAAAATTCAAACTCTCTCTTCTACCTTCGTCCCACTTCACTTCACTTACTTTTCTGTACCTAAACACCCCTATTTATACTTGCCAAAATGGCTTACAGAAGATTCTAGATTATTACAAATAGAAGGCCGACCATAAAATGGTCTGCACATATCCTAAGATAAGATCCCAATCATTAAATTCATGACCCAAATTAAATACATAAGTCAGCTCCAACTAAGAACTAAACATAAACAAACTCGGTCAAAGAAGAATCGAGCACCAACAAATAACAGGTTCACTCGACAGAGGAAGGAACATTCAGCCAACACTGGACAAATCGACACATACAGGAACACTCAGCCAACATTTGATAGCTCAACACACATAAATGCTCGGCAAAGACTACAACTCAATAATGACTGCAACTCGACACTTATCGACAGAATGAACAAAATGAGCAAGATAGAAAAGAAACCTAGGATGCTCCTGCATCATAGGGAAAATAAGTTTGAGGTGAATATTGGAGGTTATGGAATCTTCCAGTTTGGACTCGATGGAAATTCATAATGATGAGGAGCCTCTTTTATGCCAGTAAGGTAACATAGGTTTATTACTATTGTATTTTTATGTAACTAAGCCAAAAAAACACCCTTCGGTATAACAAACTGATAATCACATTGCTTATGATATGATGTCTCAGTTGAGGAATAACTACTTCACTCTGTTAGATGTATTTTCTAATGATTTAGATGTATATTTTATCTTTGTTTAAGAAAATACTTTTATCTCTTTACATTTCATCTCTATGCCCTTTTTGTATCAATGGTTTAGTGACTATTCAATGCTTTATCCTTAACATAAGTGCAAGATGTAGTGCTCAGATTATATACAGATTGTGATCGAAGGTAGAAGAAGGGAAGGACAAGGAATGATGTAGAAGGAAGGTGGAAAAATATAACTTAGGACTAAAATCTGATTATCTAGATGTATCTATATACTTTATGATGTATCAAGGCTTAGGCCGTTTATCTATCAAAAAAAAAGAAGAGTTAGATATTTATTTTGTAGTCATTTTAAAATAATTATTCTAGTGATTAATAAAATGCATAGTTTGGTTTAGGGTTCATTTAGTTTTGTTTTTATAGATTATATAGAGTTAGATATTCATTTTAAAATTATTGAACTATTACTAAATGTAATTTTAAAATAAATTAAAAGCTAAAAATTATATATATAATTAACTTTTCTATTATTTTCTTCTTAAAACCCAACTCATTTTATTTTGTAAAATTATAGTAAATTGTAGGTTCAAAAATATGAGACTATTATAAAATGCATTTTAGCGGTGATCAAATAATGATTTAATAGAAATGGTTTGCAAGAACTATTTACCTCTATGGGATTATACCTTTAATTCTATATTCTGGAATATAATAATGTGTAAAAACCTAATCTCCAAATTGACAATTTCATACAAAATCTTAAAACCTTGAAAACTTGTAAAAATGTATTATTCTACCAGTTGCAAGTGAAAAGGTGACAAGCGACATTTCTCATATCATGAAGCCATTGGCACTGGATATTGCTTCTTCTAATTTTAGTCAATAGCTACAAAAATCATTCAATTATGGAAATCATGTAACCCCTATCATTGCTTTATTCCTAGGTATTTTCAAAGCAGCATAAAAACTAATGCAATTTAGACAAATTTCAAAGGAAAAGTCTTCAAATACTAATTAAATTAAAATAAATCCATTTTTGTGACTTTGTGTTTGAAATATATATTTTTTAGGTTAGTTTAGAAAAATAATGTAAACAACAAATTGCAAGACTACTTACATTTATTTGGTTCTTCAGGTCCCATTTCTCTTTTGGAGTGGCTCTCTAGTAATGAAAGACAAGACATTTGTTCTAGTAATGGATTTATCGTTCCACACATGGAAATGGAGTAAAAAATTCATTTTATCATCACATCCAAAAATATTTAAAACAACGGAATAAAAAAAAAGAAAAGAAAGAAATCTTAATGGCAAAAGAATGGTGAGAGTTGCAAAATGAAACTCATTACCCAATAAAAAAATATAAGTGTTCTGAAAAAATGAACAAATTATTAAATGAAACCAATTTTGAAGGTCGCCATGAATTAAATTTAATAGATTTGAATTTTATTTAAACACAAAAAATAAAGTAGATGGTTTATGATTTTTGCTAAATTGCAGTTTTTTTGAAGTACATGATTTTCATAAAGTTGAGGACTAAGCATTCGCTCGATTTTGAGTCGAGAAATAAGTGTCCTTGTTTAAAATAATTAAGTGGAGAGGCTTCTTACAATGGAAGAAAATTTCAATGTAAATATTTAAGCTTTTTGAAAATAAAATGACATTCATTTTACTAATATTATGAGTTGAATTGACAGAGTAATGCAGAATAATGAAATATTATAGACGTAATGAATAAAAAATTTATTTGATAAAAAATATGTAAGAAAATGAATAGAAATGATAAAAAATATTAGTCTCGTAGAAATGATAGTGGAAAAGAAGTTTTATGATCATTTCATTCGTAACTGCAAAAGATAGTGGAAGCCTACTAGTTTTGTTTAGATCTCTTTAAATGCAAATATTGTATTCCCCCCTCTCTACTCAGTGAGTGTATTGTAAATTTTGAGTGTTTTATTAATAGTATACCTAAGAAAAACTAGCAAGTCACCTTGCTGGAAACATAAGTTCAACATTGTGGCTTAATACAACTCTGCTCAGAGAACCTCTACAATATTATGAGAGGGTGTAGAATTATGTTTTTCCAAAGTTTTACTATCCCCTCCCATTTCATAAAATCCACTTGAGAATGCCCTAAAATGGAAAAATAAAATTATGAACAAATTTAAAATGTAAATGCCAACTTCGCTTATCTATATTCACCAACTTGGCCTTTCCCACATGAAATGAATGATATGATATGAAATGAGATGAGACGTTGCTCTCTTTTGTCAGAGTGTTTATTGTTGTCATCTCTTTATGAGATAACACAACATTTTTCTTTAGTTTAAAAAATTGTCATATAGGTTTATTCTTGATGGGTATAGATCATTAATTAGACTCTCATTATGCATTGAAAATTTATAAGAAGAAATTTTCATATCTTTGGAAGAGCTTAGAGAATTGGCTTATGTTCTATTTGCTACATAATTTTTGTCTTATACACACGTTACTTCTTAAAACAAGGGCATAATGTTGTAGGGGAAATTTTACCCTAGTTAGGATTTCATTATATATATATATATATATATATATATATATATATATATATATATATATATATATATATATATATATATATATATATATATATATATATATATATATATATATATATATATATATATATATATATATATATATATATATATATATATATATATATATATATATATATATATATATATATATATATATATATATATATATACCTTTGTACTATACAGAAGGGTGAACAAACCATGGATACAAACCTTACCTTTTTGTTGTTGTCATATCTGTGGATTGGTTAGGTTATGATAGCCTCAACATTTGATATTTTTAAAAAATAATACACATATTTTATTCTTACATTTTTATTTTTGTTCTATATAACATTTTCTTATTCCAAATAATGCAAATACATATCTTATGTTTTAACTAAGATTATTTTGATTTCATATTTCCTATCAAGTGGAACATGCAAATAATATATGTTTCAAATGATGATAATCAATATATATTAAATAAATTTTTACACATTTAGAATGTTTACAAATATCTAATTTATTTTTGATTAAGGTAAAAATAGGTTTTGAATGGAACCTAAAACCATTTACAAAAAGGCATAGAGATTTAGCATTTCAATTTTTCAAAAAGAGACACTTTCCAAAAAGACAAAAGCAGGACCTGAAACAACCCTAGTAGTGACAACAAAAAACAAAATAGTAAATATCACAACTACCAATGACCGCCCAGCAACCCCCCAGACTAGACTAGTTTTTTATCATTTTCTCCGCCTTCTTCTGTAGGTCCTCCATCATCTGGATAAAACCTTTTAGATCGTTCATTTCCTTAGGAGTTTTTGGAACCTTCCTCTGAGTGCATCCTCTTGTTCTCATTCCTGGACCAGCATTCCCATAACCAATATTCCCAGCTTCATCATCAATTGTTATGGTAGTTTTTTCCAGCAGGTTCTTTTCCAGATAGTTGTACAACATTTTTAGGTTCATAACAGAAATGCTAAGGCCCTCATTACTGTGTTTGAGGACTTTGTTTATCATGTTCCCATTGTCACTGATTTTTTTCATAACATCTTTTAACTTGTTGTCCACCATCTTTTTAATTTCCTCATTTGGGTTTTTGTTATTTACCTTATCCAAAAACTTCTTTTCCTTTCTCTAGCTTAGTAGTGAGGGTTTTCGTTGTATCTTCCATTGCTTTCAGATGGAGTTTCATTTCTTGCATCTCCTGCGTGACCCACTTGTCTTGAAGAATATCATGGCCATCAGCCTTCTTGACCTCTTCCAGCATGGTAGCACCCTTCAGGATGCCTAAGGGCTCCTTCTGATTTGACGATATCTAATTTGTTGATTCATTATGTATTCTAATTTGACGATTTCTCTTTTCTATCATATTTGACAGAATAAAAAGTTTTTAATAAATCTAATAAATAGATTGATTTCTATAGGAAAATGTTTTGAGAGTCAAAGCTTTTCTCTATAACTTTTGAATCAATAGTATTATAGTTACAAGGAGGGGGAGACTCTTCTTTGCATAATTTTTTTTTTCTTATTTACATTATTACTATGGTATTTATGCATGTCATGATTCTTAATTGATATCTCTGGGATGTTTAATAAACAACTATAAATCTATCATTTTTGGGAGGAAAATCATGTTGATGTGACATCTTGAAGAGGCCTTTTCAAATAAGCCACTCCCTAAAACTAAAAGTGATTTGAAATTACTATGTATGATTTTGAGAGCTACAAAATTATGGTGTTGAACTATTAAGTGCTCTCTCGTCAAGTACAAAAAAATTGATGTGAAAGTCCTATTTTTTATCAAATCATGTAATAATGATAACATATAGAGTTTAAAATGGTACATATTGTTAAATTTGAATTTCAAAGATTCTTTGGATCATAATAATAATTTTTAAATTTTATATTAATATTTTTATTTGGTCATATAATAAATTAATTAAAACTTAATATTAATATTTAATATTTAATATTTTGTATATGTAACAAATAATTCATGGTCAAGGTACTCAATAACATTTACATATATCATTAATTTAATTTGAGCTCAGAAGTCAAAAAAATATAGAGAAGTCATCCTATCAATATCTCTGCAAAACTTACATAGAAGTTGATTCTAAATTTATATGGATCAATTGGTGGGCTTTATTTAATATGAAAAATTATTAATTTATTATTATTTTAAAATGTCTTCTATACCTCTTCATAAACTAAAATATTAAATTCTTAATAAAACCTATATAAAGTAATTTGATATCAATATTTGTTTCAATTAAATGCATTATATCTGTATTTTAGAAAATACTTAGTCTTTTGGAAAATGATATATCTTGACTTATTAGTACTTGCCGGTAGGCTATGTACTATTGTATTGATTTTTGCATTTCCTACTTTAAAAATTGGACTATTGTATTTAAGTTAATAAATTGTAAAAATTATTTATTGATGATATGATTGGTTAAAATAATTTGAGTCTTATACACAAAATTCTGGGGATATAAAGCCAACAATTTTAATGCCGCCTTTTTGTTGTGGATTTTACGTTTCTTTCTAATGTCATATGTTTTTTCAAAATTAAAATAAATTATCTTGTAGTATATATAATTCATCTTACATTGTCTACTTCTATTTCTAATTTTTATAAGTGTTTTTTGAAAATATTATTTGATATATTTTTTATTAGTAATTAAGTTTTTATTAAATCAAATTGATGATATTTTTATTTAAAACAAATATTAATCTTCATTCAATATACATGTTTAAAATAAATTATAATGTACTATATATAATTCATATAACATTGTCTACTTATATTTCTAAATAAATTATATAATTTCAAAGTTATAATTCTCACTTTCATACTAATATGCTACCCATTAATTTATTCCAACTATTGTTCTATGTTAACACTATAATTACTATTCTATTGTTAACACTAGAATTAAACTATTGTTCTATACTTATTATTTTATTACAATATTAACGACAAGTACCAGCCCCTACGTGGCACTTGTTTTGATTATATTTTTTAAATACAAGTATGCTAGCATATTATATATTTATCAATATAAATGGTGGGGATTTTATTTATGTAGATGCTTGGAAATGTTTACATAGAATTATGAGCTGCATATGATGCAAGTTGTAGAGCCTCTCAGTTAATTATAAATGTCATATATATATATATAAAGATAAATGTGTGAGTTTAATTAAATCATTTGATATAAAAAGATAAAAGTCTTTAGTTAAACCAGTGTGATTGTTTGTTTTAGTCTGAAGATTTAACTAGTGTTGCTAAAGAGAAAAGCTAATGTGCATTGTTTTGCAAAGTGGACAAATATATCAAAAGCTAAAGGACTTCTAAATAAATCTTCAAAACAAATAAATGTAATGTGCATTATTTTGCAAAGTAAACCAAGATATCAAAAGCTCAAGGACTTCTAAATAAATCTTTTTAAAAATTCGGTTAAGATCACAAAGTAGGATTTCCTTACTAATTTGTTAAAAATCATTACTTTTTTTTTCAAATAGTCTAAAGATTAGGATTTTTTTTCAAGTTCTTAACTTTTAAGGATCAAAATTCAAAAAGATGATACATTAGCAAAAGTATATAAATATGGGGAAAAAATAGAGCATAAATAAAACCAAAATAATTGAATATATTAAAGAATCTAATGAAAATATTCATATGTACGTGGATGAATTGAAATCAACAAAATAATTGCAATTGTTTTTTGGTAAGTTAAAAGAAGGATTGGACCATCACTCTTTATATTAAATAAAAAAAGAGTATTACAGAGTTTAGATATCTTCAGACAAACCTTGATTGTATTCTACCTACATTCTATGCTAATCTTTAATTTTGGCAAAAATGCTACTACAAGCCCATATCTATAACCCTTCTACACTATCACAAACCATTTGATGTAAAAACTACCCATCCCTATATCTATAGAAAAAAATATTTACACAAAAAATGACACAACAACCAGACACACATGACTTAGCTTGTCCTTCTCTTCTTCTTTCCTCTGGGTCCACGAACCTCAATGAACAAGGGAGTCCCTCAGTTAATAGCCAAACACCTCTTCATTTTCCTTGCATGTCCGCTCGAGCCTTCATTTTCTTTGCAATCTCCTCTAAATCCCTTGACTCATTTGGTCTCTAATCTTCACCACAATTGGGAAGTAATGGTACATTGAGTCCCTTGTCCTCCCACTCCTTGTATACACAACCATTCCTTCATTGGTGGTGATAGAGCAGCTGCAACGAATTCAGGGTTCCTATCTATATCGCCCAACCGTGTCTTCAATTTGTCTATTTGTTGTGGTGCACCAAATATCCTCCCCTATATTTTTGGGCATACTTTTCAATACTGAAAAATCATTCTTCATTCCCTAACATGGGCTTATTCCATGCTAGTTTTCTGCTACCTTTTCTCCATATTTGTCCATCATATCTTTCAACACACACATGTCAAATAATTGCAATTTGTTAAATTGTAGGTGAAATAACATTTAAATTTTATTATTTTGTCACAATGTCATATTTATTATACTATAAAAATTAGGGTTGACAATTTAACTATAATGATTAAAGAATTACAATTTTTTTTAAAAATCTGATTGACCAATTATTTTTACAACTACAATCAACCAATAAAAAATACACAATAAAGTAAGAATACCATATACAATAGTGGTCATGTCATTCAAGCCATTAATACAATATTAGTCATGTCATTCAAGTCATTAATACAATTGACATTTAATTGGATGAAATAAATGCTTTCACACATTTTTTTTTTTAAAAGAGAGAAAATTTTAATTTTTGCCCTTTCTATTTCTAATATAAACCAATAGAAAGACAAATTAATGACATTTTTTCAATAATTTAAAATAAAAAAATTAAATACAACTATATGAATTTTGTTCAATTTTTTTAATTCCAGGCAATGATTGGTTGAACTAATTAAAAAGTTGAATTGAAGGAATGCATTAGTAATCCTGCCTCGGTCGAAACTAATAAACTTTAATCAACCCACTTATATAATAGATTTTTTAATTAACCCATTTATACAATAATAAGATGTTAATATTTTCTTTTTAAATAGATGGTGCTCCCAAAAGGTATTTCTCTACTCTCAATTAGGGCTTGTAATCAAAACAATGGGTGTTCTTCTAATTAGCAACCACTTTGCACTTTAGGGCTTGAACCCTCCTAGTGTAAAGGCTTCAAGCACTACTGTTTTGGGCAATACCTCTTCCAAATTGACATCGAGCTTTTTCCATGGCGATGGAGGCTTTGACAAATATCCCTCTAGGGATTTCATTCAATCCACTCTCAATTCTCTTGGATACCCTATGCTTGGTGACACCACAACTTTGGTGGGTGTTATGTTTCCTTTTGTGCCCTAGTCCTTGATCACGTAGTTCAAAGCATTAAGGGGGACTAATGGTGGGATAAAGAAAGGATCCAAACCAATTTTTATTGGTAACAAGGATCATTTTTCTCATTTAGCACTAGGATATTAGGAAACGATCATCTCTTGTGTTGGATAGATGGATTCTACACCAAACCTTGAAGATGAAAAGCCCCTTTCCCTCTTTGTTGATTTAGATAAAGAAGTATCTAAGGATTCTATGAATCACACAAAGCATACCTTAATTTACCAATTTCATAATTCTTGTCCTAATATAAAGGAGTTAGATAAATGAAATCAGAAAAAATTGCAACCTATTCTTGTTGGTGAGATTTGTATTGGTCCTTGTGAGGGACTTGCTTATGTAATCGATACACATCCTAAAGATAAAGATTTTTTTTTGCAAAAGGGTCCATGCATGTGGGATGATGTAATTTTGTGTATGAAACCTTGGTTTTTGGAGTTTGATCATTTTTATAAAATATCAAGTATAGCTCTAATTTAGGTGCACCTATCCAAGCTTCCATTGCATTTTTGGGGTTCCTTCTACTTTTTTGCAATCCAAAATTCCATTTGAAAATTTATCTCTCACTCTACATCTTCTAATTCTATAATTTATTTCACTCTTCAAAATTCATTTGAATTTTGGTGGAAATGGATCTTGATAGACTACAACTGATTGAGTATCTTAAAGGAGAGATTTGATGACTTCAAAAGATAGTGATTGACGATCACCAAGCTACAAAGGTATACGCGAGACATTAAATCATTTATTGTATTGTCATTTATGTTAACTAGTTTTGACGATACTTATCATGATAGTTACAAACATCTGAAGAAGGAAATAATGGTGAAGGAATGAGATATCTACATGAAGATGAGATGTATGAGAAAGATATGGATATGGTATTCATTGGGTAACTTATTGATGAGTCTATGACATTATGTTACTGATTTGATTGTATTACATATTTCTGTAATGGATTGAAGATCAAGAATGTACAAGTTTATGTGGTTGGTAAATGAAGAACTTAGTATACAGAGAGTTGGAACAGTGTACACCAAGCAAGTGTAGTATATACTGAGTACAGTTTTAACTGAGTTAGAAGTCACTGACACATTATGGTATTGATCAAGTGAAAGAATTAAATGGAACATATGAATGTCGACTAAAGATGATGAGTTGGACACTAATGAATTATTCCATGGTAAAAGATAATGTTTTTTATGATGATCAAATGACTAACAAAATTTAAAGATGATCAGATGAAGGAGAATGAAACATGTTACTAACACAAATGTCGAGGAAGGTTAAAGAAACAAAATCAATGGTCAAGATTAAGAGGCAAAATCTATGGCTAGAAATAAAATAGTTTATTATGTCTATAAAAGGAGACAAGAGATTCATTATGAATTCAAGAATGCACATGAGGAGATTTCATTCATGTGAAGTTGTCCAAATAGGTTGAAGACAAAACTAAGTAATTCTGCAGACAAAACCGAGAGTCAGAGAAAAGAATTACGAGAAGAACAGAGTTGGAGAATACAAAGAGATTGAATTAATTTTATTGGCCAGAGGTATTTTTGAGCTTAACATAGATCTGAAAATATGCAAAACAAGTTGTATTTGAATCAAATCATTACTATTGCATTCTAACCATTGCTACAGATAAATCTCTTAACCGAGTGGGACTTAACAATCTTTATATTTTAATATGACATTCAATGAATGTTTACTATTTTCTTGTTGATGCCATAATGAATGTTTGGTTATGAAGAACTACTAGTGATAAATCCTCTAGCCAGGTCACACCTCATAGTGTGTTATTGTAACCTTTAATAGGGTTGGCTCTTAACTGATCTCACTTCAGAAGAGTGAAATTATTTTGGGTTACTGGTCCAAGGTAGTTTTCCCATAATAGGGTTTCCACGTTAAAAATCAAAGTGTTATATGTGTATGAATTTAGTGAATTGTTATTTTACTTTACACATTACTACAACTAGATTGATTGGTATATACACTAGTTAATTTACTGCTATTCGGTAGATGAACAGAAAGACACAATTAAAGTTTTAGCGAGTTGATTAAATTGTTTGAAAGATTTGTTTTATACATCAGGGAGTGTTTGGGATTGTAGGATAACTGGACTTAACTGATTCACCCCCCTCTCAGTTATCTAACAATTGGTATCAAGCCTAGAGTGCTTGAAGGAAAAGTTTGAAGGACTTAATAAAAAGAACATAAAATGTATAAGAGAGAGGTGCCAAAGATGAACAAAGACAACTTCTTGACATGGAAAATTAGAATGAAATTGTCTCTACCAGGGATTGGTGATTCTACAACATACTACTTGCAAAATGAGTTTATCTTACCCACTGGACCTTTGAATGTTGATCAGATGAGAGAAAGACATGAACACAATGCTATGATGATTGAGATTACTTCTTCTTTATCAAATGTCAAATTTGAAGATGTTAAGACATGTACAACTGCAAAATAGATGTGGGACGAGCTTGCACTAGTTCATGGAGGAGATGTGAATGTGCTAAGGGCTAAAGCTAAAAGTCTAAGAGGAAAGTTTGATGACATGAAAATGTAAGAATGTGAGAACATATCTCAGTACAACAATTGAGTCAAGGAGGTTGTGAATGATATCTGAGGAGAAGGTAGAATTATTGATGAAGACACTGTGGTAAGAAAAATTCTCAGAACCTTGTTACCTACCTATGCTATAAGAGTTTCTGCAATTGATGAAATGAGAATAGCTCCTGGTAATAATATTTCACATGATAGTCTAATCGGTAGACTGACTGGATTTGAGTTGAACAACTATGACAATAGTATTGTTCCTGCTATTGAATCTGCATTTATGTCATCTCTAAAAATTGGTAAATCAAGCAGCAAACATAATATAAGAAATGAAAGTGATAGTAAAAGTGAAGAGGATGAACTTGATGAAGCATTAATGGCTAGAAGATTACAAAAAGGTAATGGAAGATATAGAGGTAAACTACCTTTGGTATGTTTTAAATGTAAAGAGATTGGTCGTATTGCTGCTAGATGTCCTGATAGGAAGGAAGATGAGAAAACAAATGAAATATCTAATGAAAGGAAGTATGATAGAAGAGATAACCGAGATCACAGAGGCAACTGACAATATGGAAAGAGAGATAACTAAGAATACAAAGATAAAGGCAAGAAGGAATGTTACCTAGTTGATGATGATGATGACACCAACATAGACACTAATGAAGACATATAAGTGGTATTTGTGGCTTTAAAAGAATATTATGAAGAAGAAGAAAGGTATGTTGAAATGACACTTATTTCTAAAGTTAGAAAGAATGATACTTGGATTATAGATAGTGGCTATACACATCATATGACTGGTGATGAAGAGAAATTTGAATACCTTGAACATTATAAAGGTGGATTTGTGAAAATGGGAAATGATACACCTTGTCTAGTAAAAGGAAAAGGGTCTATATTATTGAACAATAAGATTAGATGTGAGAATGCATATTGGGTGAAAGGACTTAATTATAATATGTTGAGTGTAGCATAGCTGAATAATATAGGTCACCGAGTTGCATTTGAGAATAGAAAGGTGAAAATCTATGATGAGACTAGAAAGTTGGTTGGTACTAGTGAACAATCAAAAGGTAATTTATTCTATCTTGACAAAGCTGAAACTTCTTGTTTGTTGGCTAAAAATGAAGATGTATGGTTGTGGCACAAGAGGTTATGTCATGTGAATTTTGACAACATGGTTAAGATTAGTAAGAAAAGAAAATTTAGAGGTTTACCGAGTATACATAAACCTGACCATGTTATGTACAAACAATGTCAAATGGGCCAAATGTCAAAATCTAGTTTTGAGAGCAAACACTTTTCATCTAATGCTATTTTTGAGTTAGTTCATACTGACTTTTGTAGTCCTATGAGAACTTAGAGTTATTATGGAGACAAATATTTTATCTTGTTTGTTGATGACTTCTCTAGAATGATGACTGTCATGTTCTTGAAAGAAAAATTTGAAGCTTTCAAAATGTTTAAATGAGATAAAGAAAACGTGGAAAAAGAAAGTGGTAAAGCACTGAAATGCTTTATAAAGTTAGATAGAGGTGGTAAATTTATTTATGAGGAGTTCACTAATTTCTGTAATGAGCATGGAATTAAGAGACAAGTTTCTGCATTGAGAACACCACAACAGAATGTGATTTCTGAAAGGAGAAATAGATCAACTGTGGATTGTACTAGAACATTGATGATTGAAAAATATATTGCACAAATGTACTGGAGAGAAGCTATTAGTATTGATGTTTACATATTGAACTGAGTTCAACTAACGAAAGAATCAAACAAGACACCTTATGAATTATGGTATGGTTACACACATAATGTGAGTTATTTCAGAATATTTAGAAGTAGATGTTACATTCTGAAAGATGATAGAAATGGAAAATTTGATTCAAAAGGTGATGAAGGAATATTTCTAGGATATTCTACTAAAAGAAAAGCTTATAAATTTTTTAACAAGGCTACTAACAAGATGATTGAAAGTGCAAATACGAGAGATGATGAATTTGCTAAAAAGAATGATGAAGAAAGCAAAAAGGAACCAAAAGACTATGGTAGATTTGTTTACATTGAGGAACTTGACACTCTACCCAAGCAACATTTTCGCGTTACCGAGCAATAGGGTAATGCTACCAAGAAATAGTCTTTATAGATTGAGAATCGACAAACTATTACCAATGAAGATCATGATCATGCACTGAGTGGAGAACACATTGAAGAATAGAGAATTGAACATGTACTTGCAAGATATGTAAGAAGACATCATCCACAAGATCAGATGATTGGAGATAAAAGAGTAGGAATAATGACACGGAGTAAGTTTTGAAACAACACATGCTTAGTTTGTGAATTTGAGCCTAAAACTGTTAGAGATGCATTAGAAAATGATGAATGGACCAAGGCGATGAATGAAGAGATTGAGCAAATACAAAAAAACTAGACATGGACATTGGTAGTGAGACCGAAAGACAAGAATGTAATATGAACCATATTTTATTGCTTGGATAGTCATAATAGGTCACCCTAATAGTTTTCCACCCCTTGGTAAGACTCAGAAGTGTTTGAAGGTATTTGTTTGAAGAAACCCTTGGTGGATACACCTAGAATGAAGGGTTTTGTGAAAAGTATATTAAAATTTTGTGTTTCTTCCTAAAGCCTTGAAAATCCTTTGATTGATACCATTTTTCAACTCTGTTTTGGGGTGAGGAAGTTTGAGAGTGTATGCAAAGAGGAGTTGCTTTGTATTTGGAGACCTTTTGGAGGGAAATACATAGTACACCAACAATTGTTTGGATAGTTAGTCCAAAGGAATGATATTTGATTTTGAATTATGTTATACAACTTCCAAAAGGGTATCCAAATATATCTTTATTTTCCCAAGTGATTTGGAAAAAAGTTGTGTAAACCTTGAAAAACTTTCCAGGCAGGGCTACAAGAGAAATAGGCCTAATTAGCACCCTATTTGGGATTCTTGGGTTGATCAACTTTCCTTATTGAATCTAATGAATTATTTAGGGACATTGAAGATTTTTTCCATGGTGTATAGTGGGTGGTGGCATCACAAACCAATTGTGCACTCTGATTAGGTGGAGGTTGTAGTGGATCAAAGAAGATGATCCTTGTGGAAACCTAGTTGATGTTTTGTGAAGAACATTCATGAAGTCCCTAATGATTGTAGAATAAAGTCCACTTATCCCACCTCTACATCAAGATTATACCTAATATTGCATTCTAAACTATACCTAGATAGTTTTGAACCTTGAATTTATACTATTCTATTTTGTTGATGTCATATACATTTAATTTGTGTACTGGCTTATTTTTTAGAGTAAATTTCTATTACAGTAAATTATATTGAATATGTGTATCATATGCCTTCGTAGAAAATCATCTTTCAAGGACTCTTCATTTTGTAGGTTGTTAATGCAGCCTGAATTTTTCTCCATTTGTAATGATTATGCTAAGATTGTTCTTAGGACCTTTCTTGGTTGGTGAGATTTTTCTCCACTAAGCTATTCACTCTTTTTTATAATGGGACTTTTAGGATGTCACTAGATGTAGGGATAACAATTTTTGAGAACCCCTTAAGCCATACCGAGGTTGAGGTACTAGCAATTGTGTGATGAAGTTACTCACCTGCATGAAATTAAGATCTACTAACATCAATTTAATCAAATACAATGCAAATTTAACTAAAATTGAAATTATGATCTATATTATCCCATGGATCTCTAGAAAGAAGTGGTAAGTGAAGCTCTCAACTACAATCCTCACTAGTGACACCTCTAAAATGAGAAATGATGCTGCTACTATGCTTATGCTATGCTTCTATGATGATTCTAGCTCAAGAATGATGAAATTATGATACTAAATGCTCAAGAATGCTCAAATTGCTCTTGGAAATTATCTCAATTGCCTATAGTAACAATGCTATGCAAATGAAATTCCAAGATGGAAATGCTCTCCAAAATGCCTCATACTTATAGTAATTTCCCAAGGGTAGGGGGTGGAGTGAAGTAATCATGATTATCCCATGGTTACGTCAAAAACTTTGCTTTGTTCATAAATGGGGGGACAAGCCTTTAAATGGTCTCAAAGCTTTGGACAATTTAAATGTTTTGAGTGATTTATGTCTTTTTTGTCTCAATTTTTATTGTTTGATCACTTTGTTGAAAGAAAATGAGGAATATTAATTCAATTAATTAATTAAATTTAGCCATGTAAGGGTAATGGGTTCATTTTGATTTTTGATTTAAACAACTATACAATTAATTGATTAAAATCAATTATATAGTGTTTTTGGCCCTTTTAAGCTTCAATTTAATTATTTAACATCATTATTTAATAATTCCTTTGTTTTAATTGATTTTTCTCAACTTTATTTAATTATGTCCCTTTTAATGCATTTTGATCCATTTAATTGATTTTTGCAATTTAAAAGTATTTGTCCAATTTTACGTGTCTACAAATGCCCCTCTTTGAATTGATGTACAAAGAACATTGGTTCAAAGATCCTTTAAGTCCTGATTGCTGATTCCTGATGTGATTGATTGCTGCCTCTTGATACAAATTTTTTTATGATGCCCCATTGATTTCGTGATGTTTGATTACAACTTTGATTTGATACCCTGATGCCCCCTCAGAAATTAAAACATATTGATAGTTTGATAGAATAATTTTGATTTGATGTTTGGATTGATTGAGTTGCATTGAATATGTTTTCATTTCTGAAAAATATTGTTGATAAGTCATGATTCACAAATTGTACGTCCAAGATAGATAGGTCTATTGTAGTTAAGCAAAATAAGTGATTATGATAATAGGATAATGATACCAATGAATGTGATTTGTCAATCTGATAGGATAAATCAATCAATGTCAAAACCAATATGATTTGATACTGCTGCTTCATTCTCAGGACACAAAGAAATGAACGATGGTACTGGGTGTGATTGCTGGATACTTTGATAGAATTGATTGACGTAAGATGATTCACTGATATAGAATACTGATATGATTCCTTAGATTTGCAAAACAGGCACATTTTCGTAAGTTATACATACGGTCCCTAGCTTCTTGGATATTAGATTTATGGATCTTCCTTGTTGTTGATTTTGTATCATGTTGATGTTTTATTGATCAGGACTTGATGTATCATTTTGTCATTGACATTGTATCTTGATATATTGATTGTTGGATCTTTGATGAACACTTTTTATGATGATACGAACTTTTCCTTGATTTTCCCCTTTTCCCTTGGAAAATTAACTACAAATCATGCACTTAATCTAACATGAAAATGAAATTAATCTAACATGATAATGCAATGCAATCTAACATGATAATGCAATGCAATCTAACGTGATAATGCAATGCAATGCAACTAAGTGTCACTAGCTTTTAGCAAATAAATGCCCTGAGGATAAATTTTCATCATTGAGCATTTTGGGACTGGAAATCTTAGTACAATCACCACTGACCACATCATGATGATATGAATACCACTTTTTATTGCATTTGGTAACCTCCTTTTTGAACCTAGTACAACCCTCACTAGTTGGATGACCAAACTATGGAAGTATGAATACCCTTTTCAACGGATTCGATGTTGCAATTGGATTTTGGTAAACAAACAAAGGTCAGCCTTCCACCTATATGAAATTCCTCGATGGTTCTTTGGTGACCATGTCGTTAGACAAATTCACATAAGTTGTTGGATCTCCCTCAAGAAAGTCACTCAAAGACAAGAAAAATATCATGTCTTCATCATCGCCAATCTAGTTGAAACATCATCAATTAGCTAAAAAGATGTGATAAAAATCAATTCAATATAGATTATCAAAAGAAAGCTTCAAGTGTTTTGCAATGTTTCATGATTTTCAAAAAGTATTTCCAAGCATTCTGATCTTTAAGGTGTTTTTGTCAATTTTTAATCCTGAATAATAAAGTCAATGAAAGCTCAAGGATCAAGTTGTAGGATCAATATACTTGGGCTTTTTGAACAATGATATCTATCAAAGGTTCAATGAACTTTCCACTTGTCTGAAACTCTAATAAATTTCTCTCTGACATGAATGATGGTAGCACCCTTGAATCTGTTTGTAGTTTAATGCATTGCTTCATGTGAATTGATGCCTCTCTATTGGAATATGTTGATTAAGATCAAATGCCCCTGATTGGATAGGAAAAATGTTGGACTTGGGAAAACTTCCATAATATTACAAAAGCTCAGTTTTATGCAATCTGTAGCTCAAAGCACTTTATGCTTTCCTTTTTACCAGCTCTCAAACCAGATCACCTTGGTTTTCCCCCAATGTATAGCAAGATATAGGACATGAAGTATGGATTTGCAAGCTGATCGATTAGAGATGGAAAGGCCATGATGAATGAAGCATGCAAACATGACCCATAGGACCATCTCCTCAAGATTACCCAAGCTAAGGAAAATTGATATAGCAATGTGAATCATGTTTTTGGATAAGCCATGGAAGTCAATGATGCAGTGTTAGATAGCGTATAGGATAATGATCCAGTGTCATGAAAATGAGGGATCCAAAAGAAGTGGACATGTTAAGAAGTTTTTGATAACAAATTTTTTACTTTAAGTTCTTCATTTTGATCAAGACCAAGGGTCAATTTGGGTAGGATGTGGATAAGATAACACAATCTGGAATAAAGGGATGATGGAGGTTATGAAGGGATGTTTTGGGATTATGGAAAGACTGTCAAGGAATAATGAAGGTGAATTTGGGATAAGAAAGATCATGATAGGGTAACATAGATGCAACAAGTACATAAGCTGATGGACAGGATAATGGATGTCAAGATACTCAATACTCATGGATGTGTTCAACCTTGTCAAGATGAAGGTGATAGAGGAAATATGTATGAACCTTGCCCCCAAGTGTGAAGTGCAAGAAGGAGGAATTATGCATGATGCCTGTTTACCAGGTTTTCATCATAGTATACAGATTTGTTTCTCTTTACTTTTGCTACCTAGGTGCCTATTGCTAGGTTTTCACCAAGGCACTTTTTCTTTCTTTCTTTCTTTCTTTTTTTTTTTTTTGTATTTTTCAATATTTTACCAACATTGAAATCTTTGGACAATGCCCCTCTGAAAGATATGCTATAATAAACCATGGGTATGACTAGGATGCTCAAAGATATTGATAAGAGGGATGGAAGTATGGAAATTATGCATTGGAAAATGAATGTGAGGATAAGAAGAAGGTATGTTGTAGATGGAAATGTTGGCAAGATCAAATTTGACACACACTTTGAACAGTGGTGGAATGATGGAGGAACGATAGATGAAGGAGGTAAGGATCTCTTTGAGGTAGTGGATTTTGGAATGTAGGAAGATGAAGGATGTTTGGAAGGAGATGGAGTGGAAGCCTTTGGAAACTTGAATGTCAATTTTGATTTTTCTTTTGTGTGCAAGTCTTTCAAAAGTGACTTGGGAATCCACATATTCTTTGATTTTTCTTCCTTTTGTGATGCTTTTGAATGCACTTCTTCAATAAGGGATTTAGGAACCCACATTTTATTTTTTTCTTTTTGCTTGGTGGACCTTTACAGTCTTTTGGATATTTCATTTTTCTTTTCATTCACATGTCGATTAGATGGGACATTGTGATTTTTATACCCATATGGATTCTTGGATTTATGATTTTTATGTTGCACATCAACATTGCTTCCAAAAGACTTAGGAATTATGGATGAATAGGAATAATATGGATGGTTCATATGGATTGGTGTTTGGACATTCTTCAAGTATATGTGCCTTTGTTGATCTTGATACATGGTAGGGTAGGTGAATGAATAGCTAGGGATGATAGGAACGGTTGATGGAGGAATATATGAACCTAATATGGATGGAAGGAATGAAGACTTTTGTTTTGGGACATAGGAACCCAAAATGGATTTGGAGGATAGTGAAGGCATATGGTTGCATTTGAATGAAGGGATATAAGGTGCAAAAGGGATATCAACATCTTTGGAAGGAGCTGCATTACCAAAGTTCTCATCTTTAAGATTTATCTTTATACTAATAGGCTCATGAGTAGCTTTGATAGGAACACATTTGATAGGATCAACTGAAGCTTGAAGGGATTCATTATCATGTAAAGGATTTGGAAGAATGATGGTTTCTTGAGGTGAACATGGAGGAATATGACAAGGAAATGAAGGGATACTTCGATCTTGACAAGGATCTTCAAATGGTGTAGAAAGAGTATTTTGCTCTTGATTTTCAATATGCTCATTAGAAATTATGGAAGGGATATCTTGATCTTGCTTGGGAAGTGGAGAAAATATGGAACTTGAAAGGGTACATTGTTCTTGGAATGAAAGGATATCATCTTGAAAGAGATGAAAGGATGCAAGGGGATCATAACAAGGTTCTATGGATATGGGACCTTCATCAAATATGGGAGGGGATTGTCTATAATCTTGATCTTGATCTTTATCAACATTTGTTTCTTTTTTCTTTGGATTATCCTCTTGACATGGGGCCACTTCTAAGGACAAGGTAGATGTTTGGATATGTGTGGGGGATGTTTGGAAGAATGATGTAGAATCCTCTTGAATGGGTATAATAGGTATTGAAGCACATGAAGCCTTGGGGTCCAAGATCTTTAAAGCATGGAAATGATCTGCAACAAGGTGTAAATTAGCTTGGGTTTCTTTTAGAGGTAGCCCTTGAGGGTAGACATAGTCAGTGTGAAAAGCGTCATCATTAGGCTCACTCTTTGATGAAGAAATTTTGGATAGTTGCGGAGCTTTGGGAGATGAACGAAAGATGAAAGGAGTACATGCTATGGGAGAAGATGGACGAAGGATGAAAGGATTACTCTTTCTATATAGAGGTTTGTGCATTAGATCTTGCTTGATAGTGGTACCTTTCTCTTCATACTCTTTATTATCTTGATCACAATTAGATTTATCATGAAATTTCCTTTGATCCAAGATAAGTTTGTTGCTCTTAAACACTTCTTTTTGTGAGGAGGATGAAGATATAGATGGCTCATCATTATAAAGAAAAGGACACCTTGATCTTAATGATGGCTTTTTAGATGATGTCTCTTTTTGTTTTTCCTCATTTTCCCTCAAGGTTGATGTGTCAAAATCATGAGGAAGCTTAGCTCTTGATTGAGCTAACTTCATGAAGTATGCTTCTTTATTCCTCTCCAAAACGAATTTCATTATTTCCATAAACACGGGATCTTGGATTGCTTCTGAAACTTCTTTAGATACTTCATCATTTTGATTCCTATGGAGATTTTGATCTTGGTTTTGATAATTATGCTCCATAGCAGGATTAATTAATTTCTCAAATAGACTCATCATTATAAATGATTTTCAAGAATATGATCTATTTGTTGCACTGATGAAGAATATCTCTGCAAAGGGTATCCAAAAATGATTTCAAAATTTTTCCAAACCCTTGGGAAATGTGCACTGTTTGCCCTTCTTTGTTTCTGGGCATCACTGAACCAAGCATAGGCGTGACTGAGACTTCTGTAGGCATGCACTGGTTTCTTGTTAAGCGATACATTGTAGGTTACCAGACGAGACTTTGTTAATTCCAAGCGGGTTTTCAATTTTTCCAGGCATGTTTAAATTTTTTTTAAGCGTGACTTCAGTATGTCTACGTGTGTTTAAACAAGTCACGAGCGTGACTGAACCTCTGATAGGTGAGTGTGTTTCATGCACAGGCGGCACTTCTCTGACCAGGGTATAAGATTTTGAATTTTTAAAATGTGTAAGATCAGTCTTTGGAAATTTATGTGTTTGAAAATAGAAAAACAAGCGCAACACACACATCACTTTGTCATCATGTCCCTAAAAACATTCTAACATGTATGTTCTCTGATGTTTTTCAAAAGTATATCACAATAAAGAATTCCAAACAACCTACCTAAAGTCAATTTTGGCTTGTAAACATGGCTCTACAAGGTGGTTTTTCTATTTTACTAGGTTTTTAATAAATATTCCATTCAAATAGACTTCAATCTCTCAATCCTCCAAGGAGGCTTCCCACACACACCAAAGTACGATTTTGCGCAATCTGTTAAGACTACTAGAGGAAGGTTGAAAAATCAAAATCTGTTTGTCATGCACCCCATTAAGGATACATGCGTTTCCTTTTAGAGTGGTTCAGATTCCTGTGGCAAAAGTGAGTGTATCCCACTTTGGGTTGTCCCTCTCACCAGCCTCGTTAAGGAAAACTCAGGAGGCGAGCCCACTAAATCTCTATTTTAAATAACATGTTCATGGAAAGTAATGAAATGGAATTAAGGTTAAGTGTTTGGGAATTTGGTTCACCTAAAAGGTGAAGAGCATATCCCTATTGCCTTTCCTTATTCCCAACACTCAAACATGAAATGGTTCTTTCCCAATCTCTTAACAAGGAGATTCTTAAAAATTGAAGTGTTTTGGTTCATTTTCCCATTTTAATTAAGCTATGTTTGAAATTGAATGCCACAATCTAATCAAGTGTAAGCTTGAATAGAGAAATACCTTTCCTTGTAGCTAGCATAAAGCTAGGGGCATTTTTGAAAGGTTTTTGACATTCTTTTACTCACCTTGGCAATAAATCCTTTCCATGTGCTTGTACTCCAACAAGTTAGTCAACACTAACAATCAAAGTGAGGGGAAACCAAAATTGAATTGAAAAAGCTAAGATTTATGCATGAACTTTAGACATCTTATTTGCCAATTTTTGGAAGGAAAGCTTGATCTAAGGCTCAAAAATCCAATTCAAAGAGACAAACTTCTTTTTGTATGCTTCAACAATTTTAAGGTAGTGTTGAAATACCTGATTTTCTCCATCTTGTGTTGTTGCAAGAACAACCTTGATGTGCTCAAAATTCTCCTTCTTAATCTTCTTTGCTAGAGCCTTTCCTTCTTTGTTAAATCTTCTTTTTGGCTTCTATACTTTCCTATGGTTGCTCATTGATTATCAAATCATATAAATAGAAAGTTAGACAAATGATTTAATCAATTTAACAGTAAATAAAGGCAATAGATAGCAGTCGACATTGTCCAGCTAATATGCGTGACTGAAATGTTTTTTACGCATGACTGAAATGCTTGTACGCGTGACTGAAATGCTTGTACACGTGACTGAAATTCTTGTACGCATGACTGAAATGCTTGTATGCATGACTAAAATGATTGTACGCATGACTAAAATGCTTGTACGCATGAATGTTTCAATAAATTGCATAGCAAAGGCTGATGACAGGCGATAACGGATTGCAGCTACGTGACACTTCTTAACTCACAGGCGTGACTTTTCTAGGCAAAGGCCAGATAACTTTATCTCCTAGGCATCAAGATAGAGATCATAAGCGGTAGTAAAATGACTGCAGGCATGAGTGAATCTCTTGTAAGCGTGACTTTACCTATTTCTTGCAAGAAATTCACGGAAAACAAAATATACAAGCATGCAAATTATGGTGCAAATGATGAAATGAGGCTTAGAGCCCCACGGTGGGTGCCATTTATGTGATGAAGTTACTCACCTGCATGAAATTAAGATCTACTAACATCAATTTAATCAAATACAATGCAAATTTAACTAAAATTGAAACTATGATCTATATTATCCCATGGATCTCTAGAAAGAAGTGGTAAGTGAAGCTCTCAGCTACAATCCTCACTAGTGACACCTCTAAAATGAGAAATGATGCTGCTACTATGCTTATGCTATGCTTCTATGATGATTCTAGCTCAAGAACGATGAAATTATGATACTAAATGCTCAAGAATGCTCAAATTGCTCTTGGAAATGATCTTAATTGCCTATAGTAACAATGCTATGCAAATGAAATTCCAAGATGGAAATGCTCTCCAAAATGCCTCATACTTATAGTAATTTCCCAAGGGTAGGGGGTGGAGTGAAGTAATCATGATTATCCCATGGTTAAGTCAAAAACTTTTCTTTATTCATAAATGGGGGGACAAGCCTTTAAATGGTCTCAAAGCTTTGGACAATTTAAATGTTTTGAGTGATTTATGTCTTTTTTGTCTCAATTTTTATTGGTTGATCACTTTGTTGAAAGAAAATAAGGAATATTAATTCAATTAATTAATTAAATTTAGCCATGCAAGGGTAATGGGTTCATTTTGATTTTTGATTTAAACAACTATACAATTAATTGATTAAAATCAATTATATAGTGTTTTTGCCCTTTTAAGCTTCAATTTAATTATTTAACATCATTATTTAATAATTCCTTTGTTTTAATTGATTTTTCTCAACTTTATTTAATTATGTCCCTTTTAATGCATTTTGATCCATTTAATTGATTTTTGCAATTTAAAAGTATTTGTCCAATTTTACGTGTCTACAACAATCAATAATGTTGGCTCTCTAACATGTTGAAATTATGTACATGATATTATTCAAAGTCAAACTGAATATTCTCTTGGCCATGATGGAACTATTCAATGTTTTTCATTTTTCTCAAGGAGCGTGAATTGTAATTTCTAACATTGTTGTCTTATATGTGAGAAGATTTGTCTATTCCCCTATTTTAGATGGGAATTTTTTGTTCCCTGCAGATTTAAGTTCCACAATTTCCAACAATTTAAATTGCCATTATATGCATTTATTCTTTATCTTCTCACACTTGGAAGAAATAATACATGTTGTTGTGATTTGGTATGAGTAGGATATTTCTATTTGTAAGTTATTGGCTATGGATTCTTCTGCCAACATGGGTTTATATATATTCAACTAAACTCTAGAAGTTGTAAGCTACCCATTAGGAGAATTGTCCTTTGGTATGATACAAATATATATATATATATATATATATATATATATATATATATATATATATATATATATATATATATATATATATATATATATATATATATATATATATATATATATATATATATATATATATATATATATAAATTAAGGGCAAGCCGGTATTAAATCAACATTCATTTTTTTGACAAATTTAAAAAAAGTTAGCAAATAAGAAAAGGCAACTCATATATTATAAATTATCTGTCAATGAAGTGGTCTGTTACAGGTTCTTTTCATCTTTGTGGGAGATAATTCAAATGTTGTAAGAACTAATTCAAATGTTATACGAGTGAGAGGGAACTAAGGGTATTAGAATTTTTCTTTCTAGGACAAACAAATGATTTGGAAATGAAATGACTATCCTTGGTTACAAGATCCACAGTAGTCTAGAATAGATGGTTAATGTAGATGTTTGGTTGAGTGTTGGTCATTGATCAAATGGATGCTATAATTTGGTATTTCAAATGATAGTTTTGGATGTGGACTACAATGCATGCCAAAATAAGATGCACTGACTCAATTTCAAACTAAAAATGAGCATCTTTCCTATAGGTTGTATAAATAAGCTGATAGAAATCCTCAATCTGAGTGACTATAAGAAGTATCAATCATGTAATCTTGACCACTACTTCCATTCATAATTATGTCAAGAATTCCCCTTGGATTATAAGAATATGCATTTTTGGAAAAGGTGGCTATCTCCAATTATCCAGCTATTGCAATTGGAAATAACCACATGACGACCTTAACTAATTTTGGATTTAAATAATGTTGGTCTTATATTGAAACCTCTATTCTTCATTAATCATGTTGGTCCTTTTCATTTGATGTTGTCATTTATTTCTTTTAAATATGAGTTCACTCCATCTATACTGTTGTTTCTTTTGATGTTCTTGCTTCCCTTGTAATAATAAAAAAATGTTGCACATCCAAGACATGTGCATACTTTTTCAAACCAAGACTGTTGTCAACATGAGAGGAATATTAACTATATTTTCCTTGTACCATTAATAATACTCTATAGATTTCAAACATCTACTCCTTGATCATATATTTCTTCTCTTTATTCATTGAAACCCCAACACTCACTAGTATAATTTGGCAAATAAATGACTACATGACTAAAACTTTTAGTCACGTGACTAAAACTGATCAAATTCTACTAATTATTTGCAATTCACAAGTATAAATGACTAAATAAATGACTAATTTGGTCATTGGGTAAACTCACAAGGTCAGACAACTAAAGATGACTAAATAAATGACCAAATAAATGACTAAACAATTAGTCACTAATAATTAGTCAGCCAAATAAAAATGACTAAATAATTAGTCATGCAAACAAAAATGACTAAATGAATGATTATTGCTCATTTATAATAACATTTGATAATATCATAGACTTATATACTTAGAAGTTCCATTTCACCAGTAATGCTTTTTCATCAGTAGGCTTATTGCGCGAGCAATCCATCTACACATGTCTCATGCCATAAATCTGGCTTTTAGGTGATTTCAAAATTGATCGATAAACAATTATGTCAATGGCACCAAATTAGATTATGTGTAACGACGAATACTATAGATATCATATTAAAATACACAAAATGTTAAAAATATTAAAAATAATTATTAAAATTAAAATTTAAATTCAATAAATAAATAAATAATACAAATTATAAAAAACCATAAATTTCAAATCAAGAAGTATAATTATAAGATTCATGAAAATATAAATTAAATAATAGAAATCACTTAAAATCATTCTAAATCAATAAAAATAATAAAATTTTAAAAGCATATAAAATAATATAATTGTAAATATAAAAATAACATAGAAAATTTAATTCAAAATTATTTTCTTTCTTATATAATTATATAATTTTTAATTATAATTCAAAACTATAGTATACAATAACTTTTATAAACTTAATTGAAAGTATACATACTATTTTTCTATATAATTCTTAGGTAAAAAAATAAATATTTTTTTAATGAATGAAAAATATTATATACATATTATAAATAATAGATCTATTTATTTGAAAAATAATTGATTTTCCAAAAATATTATTTATAAATACTATAAATTTAAATAAATAAAAATTAGTTTCAAATAAGTAAATTTATGTATAAAATTTAATTTAATATCAATATTAATTTATAAAATTAATAATAAGAAATATGTTTTGATTATGTAAAAGCGGGTTTTGAAAGGACCCGAAACCTTTTACATCAAGTTACAAAATAGGCTTTAAAGATCCAACGGAAATAGTGCAGCAGCACCAAAAAGAGACACCAAAAAACTAACAAGTCTTTAACAAGAAAGACAGAGAAAAAAAGATAGCAGGACAACAGACGACTGGCTAGATGCATTTCATAAGATCAGCCACCTGTTCAGCCAGCATTTGCATATTGGCAGAGGAAGCTTTGAGTTCCTCAATATCTTTGTTCTTGTTATCCTCCAGCTTTTTGAAGCTTGATCTGGTTCTTTTGCTGGGTCCGTGATCCTCCTTAATCTCAATGATTGCCTTCTCCCCTTTCCCCTGCTCCATTTTGTCCACAATAATCTTGACATGCTTAGCCGAGGCCTTGAGAATGGAAAAACTTTGCTCAACAATGTTACCCACTGTCTTCTCCAACTTCTCAACTCTGTTTTCCATTTTGTCAATTCTCTTAATTATGTTCCCACCTTTCACCATCTCCCCCTCTTTTATTTTCTTCTCCATAGAAATTATTCTGTCATTAAAGGTCGTAAGCCCCTCAGCCCTGCCAACAGTCTCCTTTAGCTCATCAATGCACTGTCCCATAGTCTTCTCTCCCAGATTCATTTTTCTAAGAATTCCAGTTTCCTTTTGAAGCTGTTGAATGTGGGTTTTAATAGTGTTGACATCATTTTTCATGGTGCAAAGGTTGTTAAGGAAAGTGGAACACCCCAGGTTGTCAAAATCCTTATTTCCACACACCATCTCCTCCTTGGCACTCTCCACCCTATCCCTATTATCAACATGGTCATCCTTCTCAATATTAGCCACATCTTGGGCTATTTCCTGCATGATGTTGTCATCAACCAGAACATTTTGATCTAACTCATCATAGTCCTCCATGTTAATTTCCTTCTCCACCCACTTTTCCTATTTTTCCTGAATGTTCTCCTATGAGGTAGAGCCATCATCAGAAGAAATGGCAACCCTCTTATCCCTCTTCTTCTTCCTTTTAATAGCTCTAGTGTGCTTCCCTATAGTTTCCATTTTCTTCTTACCCTTCCCCTTCACATTGTCATCCCTACTCTCCTCTTCCTCCATCTCCATATCGGTTACCAAATCCTCAATCTTGGCCTTCTTGATTTTTCTTTTGGACAAGGAGTCATGATGCATGGAGGGATTGTTGGGTTTCTCGAAGTCAACCTCCTCTTCTTCAATATCCTCCATGAAGGGTTCCTCTAAGTCTTTGCCATTAGTATCATAATCTTCTAGGGCCTTCCAATTCAGTCGGGACCTCTCAACCTTCTTAGACTTCAAAACCTCATAGATAAGGACCATCAACCCATCATGATAGGCATGGTCACCTTCAGGATCCCTCTGCCAGCTAAGGATAGTAGCATTCAAAGAACTCAAAAGGTAAAAGGGGAAATTAACTTTAACCCCATGCCTAAAATGATTTAGCAGAATCAAATGATGATTGTAAATTTTGGTGTATCTACCATCCAGCGTAATATAACTAATAATAACAAAAAGAACCAGTCTCCATGGCCTAGAAATGCATTTAGGGTTAAAATAAGAGTTATCAACCTTAACCATGCGCTTCCTTTCTTGGTCCATTAGCGAAAAAGTCTCCAGAGCTTTATCTGACACCTTCCTATCCCTGTAGAAGTTGATCCCCTCTATTTGAAGACCCATCACCTCCACTATGATCTCCTCAGTCACCTCCATGCTCTGCGCTCCCACCATGATTTTCCCTTTGTTCTAGGTCTTTATGAAATGCTTAGTAACAACAATCTTCCCTCCATGCAGTTTTTCTAGATAAATTGCCAGAACCCCTTCCTTAACAATGTTCCAAACCTCATGGTTTTGGTTCCATTCATTATAGTTCCCTAGCTCACACCTTTTCTTACGGCCTCCCATGGCTCTGCAACTATCAAAAAACCTTCTCTCAAAAATTCTCACAACACTCTGAAAATTAAGCTTGAAGTCACAATAATACCCTCCAAAGCCTCAAAAGACCCATAAATCATGCGAGATGAGAGCAATAATCATCTCGAAATCACCACAATGTCCTTCGTCATCCTCACATGAATCCATGCACTTATTTCCCATTAATGTGAACTTTATTAAGTACATATTGCCTATTTTTCAATCGACCCATGTCGATTAATGATGCCCCTTCAGGAGGAAGGACAGTCCCATCATCCCATTCGATGTCCACCTAATTATGACATGCCACATTCGTAGCCCAGTCAACCACAAAATTAGCTTCCCTATAATTGTGAGTAACTACACACGCATCAAAGGAGTTTATGATGCTTTTTGATTTGTTAATGGCATTAGCAATTGTCCATGAAGGGGTCATGATATTATGAAGACACTTAATAATATTCAGAGAATCCCCTTCAACCCAAAATTTTCTATAATTTTTCCTTTTAGCCAACATAAGACCATAGAGAGTAGCATTGGCCTCAGCAACATGGTTAGTATTAAAACCAATAGGAATGGCCTTAGCACCTTTACAATTCCCATTTTCATCTCTAATAAAAATGCCACAACCATCAATCCCTAAGTTTCCCTTAGAGGCACCATCAAAATTGATTTTCATCCAGCCATTAGGGGGGCAATCCCAGTGGGCCTCATTCGTCAGACTTCTCTTGATATTAGAAACCTTCTTGCCATCTAGCTTCCAATTTTTGAAGACTTTCACCTCCCAATCATCTTTTGGTTCCTGATAATTACTAATTAGCCAAATGTTCTCTAGTAGAGCTCTCTCAATCTTGTGGAAAATCACAACCCAACTAGACTCCTTGTTTCTAAAGATCCTATCATTTCTCTCTTTCCAAACCCCCCAACATATGTAGGGTAAAAGGAAGTTCCAAATAGATAATAAAAGATTATTATTAGTAGGAGATCTCCAAGAAGTGAAAAGCTCCTGAATACCCTGTGGAAAGATCCAATCCATATTCATCAAATCCAAAAACTTCTCCCATATTTTCCTAGCAAAGGCACAATGAATAGTCATATGGTTAATGTTCTCCTCATTATTATTGCAAAGACAACATCTGTTAGTTAAGTATAAACCCCTTTTCCTAAGATTATCAATAGTTAAGATTTTATCCTGCATTAAGATCCAAAAAAACACATTAATTTTAGGGGTTAATCCTTTAAACCAAGCTTTTGCCCAACACGGTTCTAGGTAATTCTCATAATTCTGCATATACAAAGAGGAGACTGAGAAAGAACCATTACAATTGTATCTCTAGATTAAAGTATACTCTTCATCAATGAGGAAGACAATATTCAAAATTTTATTCAAACTTCTAAGAGAGGGATCCACCCTAGACAAGTCATTCTAGTTATAACCTTCCCAATAGTCAACCACATGCAAGCCAAAAACCTATTTATATTGCAACATCTTTTCTTTCCAATTTGAATCAGAATTGAGAGGGTGATCCAAAATCCATTCATCATCCCAAAAAATAATAGTCTTTCCATTTCCCACCTTCCATTTCACACCCTTCCTGATTAAGTCCTTCTTTCTCAAAGCATTAATCCAAATGCTAGAACCTCCTTGTATAGATTCCTGATTCAGAAATTTTTGGAAGTCGCCCTTGTCCCTGTTATATTTGTTGTGCCAAATAGTACTCCATTCTCCCAGGGTCTTGAATAATCTCCAAAGAAGTTTTTCCATAAGAAAATCATTCATACTTCTTATACTTTGAAGACTGAGGCCTCCCTTCTTAACAGGTTTACAAACCTTATCCCAAGCAATGAGAGCCATTCTCTTTTTTTGTTCCACTCCAGACCAAAGGAAATTCTTTTGGATTTTCTCAATACTTTCAGCTAACTTCCTAAGGATTTTAAAAACACTTAAAGCATAGATTGGGATTATTTGGAGAGTAGCCTTAAGCACCAAAATTTTACCAGCCTGGCTCAGAAGAGCACCCTTCCAGCTAGCTAAACTCCTATGGAATTTATCAATCGTAGCTCTCCAAAAAGAATCAGGGGGTTCAAGGAAGAGAGGAAAACCTAAGTAGGATCTAGGAAGGAAACCCACCTCACATCCCATCACCCTTTTTATCCTTTCTTATCTTTGATCAGGAACATTAATGAAGAAGATAGAACTCTTGTTCCAATTTATAATTTGTCTAGTAGAAGCACCATAATTATCAAGGGCTTTTTTGATGATTTCACCATTTTTTATAGAGGCTTCCCCCATAATAATAGAGTCATCCACAAACTACTGGTGAGAACAAATATGCTCTTTTGAAGAAGGCTGCAACCCTATAAATTCACATTTGTTAACCAACCGACCAATGTATCTACCCAAGCACTCCGCCATAATAATGAATATGATTGGAGACAAAGGGTTCCCCTGTCTAAGACCTCTCGAAGACTTGAAGAAGGGAGTAGGAGATCCATTCACAAGCACTGAGAAAGTAGCAAAGGAAACAAGACAATGAATAAGATCTCTACTTCTCTTATTGAAGCCAAAAGCCTCTAAAGTAGCCTTCAAAAAATCCCAGTCAACCCTATCATAAGCTTTAGACAAGTCCAACTTCAATAAAAAACCTTCTTTTTTAGACATAGTTAAAGAATGGATGTTTTCATGAACAAAAATGATTGATTCTAGAATTTGTCTTCCTGGGACAAAGCCATTCTGTTGTCCAAAAATCAAGGAGGGAAGAAAAATAAAAACTCTAGAGGTAAGGACTTTTGAGATAATCTTGTACACAGAGTTGCATAAACTGATAGGTCTAAATTGATCCAAACTATCAGTACCCACTTTCTTTGGAATTAGGGCTATAAAGGTACCATTAAGTTCCTTAAGAATCCTTCTTGAGCCAAAAAATTCTTTCACCGCATTGACAACATCATCCTCAATAATATTCCAATACTTATGAAAAAAGAAGAGAGGGTACCCATCAGGGCCAGGGGCTTTGTGTCCTTCAAAGGAAAATATAGCCTTATGAATCTCATCCTTTGAAGGGATAGCAGTAATTTCTCTATTTTGTTCTTCATTCAAAATAAAAGGAATACCATCCAACAACTCCTTTTGACGTTACTTGTTCAGGTTACTAGCTTTCTTCAAGAGATCAACAAAAAACTTATTAGCTTCTCCCCTGAAATCATCCTCTTTTTCACTCATGGCTCCATTAATGTTGAAGTCTGGATATTTTATTTCCCATTCTATGTTTCAAAGTGGTCATGAAAAAATACTTAGAATTTCTATCGCCTTCCTTCAAAAAAATCTTCCTAGACCTTTGTCTCCAAAAGCTTTCTTCTTTTGAGATAATATCATGATATTCCACAAGTTTTGTATCTTCCTCATCCATAGAAAAGATGCTATACCCATCCTTCTGAATACCATCCTGAATTTCCTTCAGCTCCTTTGCAATTTTCCTTTTATTGGTAAAGATATTCCCAAAAGTCTCTTTGTTCCATTTTTTAATATTGAACTTAACATTTTTCAGCTTCTTAGCAATCTTGAACATGGTCATTCCCTCAATCCTAATACTCCACCACTCCTCAATGAGTTTTTCCCGATTAGGATGGATAGTCCACATTTTCTCAAAATGAAAAGGGAAGTTCCTTTTCAAACCATTAGGCTCAGCAATAAGGGTAATCAAATAGTGATCTGACCCAACTCTTATAATATAAGCTGATAAGGTGTAGGAATAACTATTAAACCACTCACTACTTGCAAGCACCCTATCAAGTCTAACTTGGATATGCTCATTACCAGATCTCCTGTTGGTCTATGTATAATTGATCCCTTGCAAATCTATGTCATGAAAGGCTTGTCTATTAATGAAGTCCATAAGATCAGTTCTGTTGTCCAGATTTGGTTGGCTCCCTCCAAGTTTCTCATTTTCCTTTAAAGGAGTGTTAAAATCCCCCATTATGATCCACCCTTCATCAACAAAATCACTCATTTTTCTAGAAATATCATTCCAAAAATATTTCCTCCCCCATTTAGTATTGGGAGCATAGATATTTGTCAAAATCCACGAGGTGCCATCCTTAATATGCCAAAATTGGATATTATCCATATTATTACCTTTGGAAATAACCTCCCCCTTATGAAATTACAATTCCAAGTAACCACAATACCCCTTGAAGCCCCATCAACATCACCACTAAGGGTTTTACCATTGCTAAAAAAAAGAGTTTCTTAACTTTGTCCTTGGACATCTTAGTCTCCTGAAGTAAGACAATGTTTGGCTTGTTATCTCTTATCATGTTTTTAACCATTTCTTGCTTATGAGGATTATTTAATCCTCTTACATTCCAATAAATAATCTTTATTGCTTATGGAAAGATCCAAACTCTAGGATGGTTCTTTGACTTCCATCCGCTATGTTCCTGTTGGCCTCTAACGCTCTTCTTTTCTGATTTGAGGGCCTTCCTGGGGAGACATGAATGGCTCCCACATCTCCATTTTTGCTACTTCTAGTGCTTCTAGCAATCATAGTAGCATTCTTAGTCATCTTCAAAAATCCTTCTTTTTTCTTATTTTTAGCTGTCTTTTTGTTTTCCACATATGTTTGTCCATCTTCAGTCAAGACATCACAACCCAAAAGGGTAGCATCAATATCCGCCTCATCTCCCCATTTTTCAGACTTAGATATAAGGGGTAAATGCTTATCAAATCCTGTAGGAGTAGAAATAGTATTCTGAGACAAATCTTCAGAATACCCCAGTATGGCACAATTTTGGGCATCTTGGAAGGTATCATCCTTATTTTGTATAGGTAAGGTATTATCATTACCTCCAGACATTTCTCTCTCAATCAAGGACAGATCAAAATCCTCCTTAACCTCCATCTTGCCCAAAGGCCTGCTCTAAACTTCTTCAAAAAAAGAATAATCAATTCTCCTTTGGGGAGAATCATTAATTATTTTCGTGCTAACCCCCTTATTCTACTCTGTTTCAGAAGGAGAAGTACCAATGCCTTCTCCAATAGTGCCCTTTTCCTCCATCTTTCCTTCTTGCTTTCCATTTTCACTCTTCCCATTGAAGTTCGTTCCAGATCCTGACTTTCTCACCCACACCTCCTTTTGTTTCTTAGGTTGGGGTATTAGTTTTGGGCATTGTTTAGCCCAATGCCCAATGTTTTCTTGTAGTGAAAGCAAGCAAATGGTGTAGATTCATACTCAATCTTTTGGACCCAAGAGCCTAATTTGGACTGGAGTGTAATAGATTCTAGCATGTCCACTCCTTGATGAACCCCCACAAAAATCCTGGCATATGTTAGGTGTCTCTTGGACACTGTAATAGGATCCATAGACAAGAGCTCCCCAAAAACATTAGCTATTCCCTTGAATACATCTTCCATCCAAAACTCAAGCGGCAAGCCCGAGAGGTTCACCCAGACTGGAACCTACACATTCAAATCATCCTACATATTCAAGTTGGGACACCACTTATGGAGAATCATGGAGTGCTTTCCCATCACCCATGATCCATTACACAGAGTATTCCTTAGATCTTCCTCACAAGAAAAAGAAAAGGATAAACAACCTCTAGTGTTATGCATTATTCAAATTTATAAAAATAATAAATATATTTATAAAATATAAAATTACTTAATATATATATTTTATATCTATTTAAATTATTTAATTAAAAAAATAAATTTAATTATTTTTATATATAAATAACATATAATATTATTAGTATATATATTATAATAAGACAGGCAGAGAAAAATAAGTTCTTAAAAATTATTAGTACATAATAATATTAGTACATAATAACATATAATATTATTAGTACATAATAATATTATTAGTACATATATTAGTTCCTAAAAATTAAGACAAAAAAAACATCCAGATTTCAATAAGACAAGTAGAGAAATGATGGGAAGTGTGTGTCCCATTCAATTTTCATAGGGTTTTCCTCTACACAATAGATGATCCTTCCCCAAGCCATTAATGAAGACCCTAGCAAAGAAAAAACCACGAGAGGAGGATGTAAAGACATGGGATTTGAATCACCCATACCATCATTTTATGGTTTGAGATCAATGAGAAAAGAAGATTTCATAGGCATCTCAGTTCTAGTCACGAGAATGCTCATTCTCTAGTAATATGTTAAGTTGACAGGGATTGCAATGTAAATACAACCACAAAATCTCCTCTGGTCTTCTTATTTGTATCTATTAGGAGTTCATCAAGATGGATCAAGCTATCCTTTTGATCTTATACTAGTATGTATGATTTTCAATGCCTCTTTATTAGGGTGTTTGGATGTTTTTTTAATGTTTATCTTAGGGTTTTAGAAATAAAACTGAACATATCTTTTTTTGTAAAGTTTGACGGTGGAGATTAGGGTTTTTTTAGAGATTACTAAAATTCTTGCAATTATTTTTTCCTTACAAATTGGGGTTCGTCTGAGTTTGTGGAGTCTAATTGATTTCTTTCTTTGTTGTGGTATGCCAAGTCTTCACAAGTTTTCTTCTGGATATGGGGGCGCTTGTGGTTTTTGACTCACTTTATAAAGGTTGATGAAACATACAAGCAGTATGTCATAGATCAGAGTAGGATTTTCTCTCAATTTAGCACATGACAATAAAAGCATAGTGGATGATAGCATGGAGGATTTTGGAGGGCCTTATTCACCAAAATATTATGAGTATTGTTTGCCTATGGAACCTCATTTTTTGGATGCTTGTTGTTTGTGTAGCCACCGCCTTGGTGATGGCTGAAACATCTCCATGTAAAGTTTGATTTCCTTTACCTAGTGCTCTTATATTACAAAAGAAATATATGGCTTTAGTAATGTGATTTATTTTCTCCCTTTAATCTCTTCTTCCATCGGTCGACGTGTCAGCCCCAGAGGAGATAGATGATGAGGCACTCTGGGCATCGATGAGGGATTGAACTCCCTACCACCTTTAGTGTATCCTTGTCTATAAAAAAATATCAAATCTATTCTAGTATTCTCTCCCCCTCCTACTGGCCTCAACCTATTCTTGACTTCTATTCTCCCTACACCCGTGTTGAAGTAGAGCCACCATAAATCACAGGTTCAAACCCCATTTTCCACGGTATGCTAACCTAGTTGGTGAATTGGAAATCAACCAGAAGGCCCACTCACCTCTAATGAGAGACTACTCATATACATAGATAGGGCACTCCCAAATCCATTTGTAGAGATAGAGATCTGGGTGTACTGCCTATCTATACATGGGTAGGAAATTAATTTAATTAGAATTATTATTGAGAATATTTTATTCTAGTTGATTGAATTGATTTAATTACTTCCTTTGCATCATATATAAAAAAGTGGATATAGTTTTTTGTTAAAGGGGTTTAGGCTTTATCTCCGAGAAAAGAAGTCATGAAACTATTTATTTTTAGTAGCAAAAAGATGAAATAAATGTTGGTTTATAGGTAGTTCAAGGAGACTTGTATTCTCATACTTAGCATGCCATAATCAGTTATTTAAAAGAAGAAACCTAGTTGTATCATAACATGATAACCAAAATATGAAGCACACTTTTTAGGCTTGTAACCCATTTGTTACTTTGTATAAAAATACCTTGATCCTTGCTAAGATCACTTTTGTAGTACCAAAATGGAAATGACAATAGAGTCTTAGGTTATGATCAAACCATTTTGAAGATCACTCTGCTTAGCATGTTGTTGGAAGATGCAATGAGATCTCAAGTGAATGGGAGGAATAGTTTTCTTATACTAGACAAAGGTTTTGGTTGTAGAAAAAGTAAGAACCATTCTTAGAGGTCTTAATTTGTAGCTTTTTAAGTTTTTGGATCTGTCACATTTTCATAAATTGAATGATTTGTCTATTTTCAAAGTTTTACTCTAGTACATATTAACCTGAATTTTTTCTTTTTAACATCATCCTGTAAATATTTGGATTTTGGTAGTTGCTAGATTCAATTTCTCACATGGAGACAATGAATATGATCAAGAAACTCTTGAAAATTTGGAGGTTGTTGTAAAGAAAGTTAAGAAGATTTGTGCTATAAGTTTAGTTATTCCTTATAACTCGTTATTGATAATGTATAGTGTACTTACTATTATAAAATTTCTCTATCCAAAACTTCCCATGTATGAAAATAGTGTATAATGCGTATGAAAGGTCATGTTGGATGTCAATAAGAGTCAATTGGCCATTGTACTAGAGATGGATTCTTTTGTGACTTTAACACCCGATTAGAGAAAAGATGCATCATCTAAAATCTTGTCACCAAAATTTAGAGGACTTGCAAAGGTATGAGTATTATTGTACACTTTATTTTTCATTGGCATGTGGACACTATTCAATGGGAATTAATAGATAAAAATTAGTAATTGAATTTGCTGGATAATTGTAAATAAGTATGCTACTTTTTGGTAGAAAGTCCAAATATATTGCTAACATATATTGTTTAGATTGCCTCATAGAGAGAGAGAGAGATGTTTTCGTAGAACTACTGGTACATCTTTAAATTTTGCATTGAACTTCACTCTTCCACAACAATCACTTCTATGGTACTACTGTGTACTAGATGTAAAGCATGGATTTTAGAAAACATTGTAATTAATTATTAGGTGAGTTTATCCACTCAAAAGCATTGATCCATTTATTGCACTATCTAAATCCTTCATGTTACCCCTGTTGACAATATCCATGGCCTTGGGTTTTGATTCTAGTCTTTACTCTTTAGGATTGGTAGAGATACGTGTTTGGAAGCTGACAAAAACCATTGTCAAAACCCTAGTAATCTATCAAAGAAAGAAAAATAAAGTAAGTTCTTTTATAGGAAGAATGATGAAAAGCTCATACTTTAATCTCAAGGTTATCATTGCTAGAGTTTTCAATGCTATTGGTGATTTGTGAGGCCTCTTTGCCACAATCAAATTTGTTCCCATGCATAACATCATCTCCAAATAACTAAAAAAAGATCACAAAAAGTTGTTAAAGGATATTAAATTAACATTTCACTCACCTCCAAATAATAGAATAAAGATTAAAAAAAGCTGTTAAAGGATATTAAATTAGCATTTCACTAAAAAATTAAAATGTTGTTGTAATTTCCTAGTGCAACTTATTGTCTTCTCCAAATTTGTATCTACAGAAATCATGCGATATTTTCCTAATGAAACTATTGATAGAACATTCTTACCACACATTTTTTTACAGAACAGAACAGTTCAAATGAACTCCAATGTGAATAGAGTGAATGTGCAGGGATTTGTGTAGACTATCCAATGTACTACTTAGCCAGTTTCCTATATAGGTATCTTAGATTTAATTTAAGATGAATATATAATAGTTTTATTCACACACTAACCCATAGAGAGGTTAGCATCTAGGTAGTAGAGTATATGTCCAAGTATGCTTAATTTAATTTACTATCAGAGATAGAATACAAACTCCAAGGAAAGATGTATGTCATGAGATAGTAGATGTTGGATGAACAATTCACACACTGAACCATAACATAGCCGATGACTAATAGGTAGAATAGCATGTTATAGAAAATAAGAAATAAAAGCTATAAAAATAATGAAAATTACGAAAGGACAAGAACTGAAGTTCTAAAGGTTGTATACAATAAATAGACTTTAATATATACATGATGTAATGATTTACAAAATAAAAATGTGTTACATAAAAGTGTTCAAATAATTGATTATATTAATCTAGTCGAACAAACACTTCACCTATTATTTTCATTCCTTTGATAGATCAAATTCAAACTAAATAAGAAAAAAATTGTTAATGATGTAATCATTCATTTAATAGATAAAGAAAAATGATTTAAGACACTATTCAAAAACCATTAACAAGACACAAATTCCACGTCAAGGAACTGGAATAGAATAACAATGAAAAAAATAGTCCATAGTAAAATTGGCTAGAAGATCAGTTAAACAATAAATAATGTAGGAATTATTTACAAGTATCTCTTTAGAGACCCTACAAATCCTCAATGCCTCCTCACCAAAATTTGGACTTCCCCACATACATAGGTAAAATAGAAAAGAAACATTGTAGCCGAATACCACTTTGTCCATTTTACTAGGCAACTAGGGTCCCTCATTGGCAAATAATTGGTTCCCTAACATGCTAATGGGAGGTCTTAACTTTGAGATCTTACTTCTCTTTGCAAAATAAAAAAGATGAGACACTTGGGATTATGTACAATTGAAATGAACTACATTGGTTATCTCTGTTTCGCTCTATAGCCATGTAAAAACATGTTCTCAAAAGTATGGGTGTAAACAAAAGACACAAAGATTATATTTGATGCGAGAGCTTCTTTTCAAAAGAAAAGGGAGTCAAAAGAAAAAGTGGTTATGCTTATAGTCTATGAAAAATATTATTTTTAAAAATAATGAATGCTAAGAAGAGAGAGATAGGAATTTTTTGTTCTACCAAAACTTGTTTTGAAACTACAAGGTGTCAAAGAAAAAGAGTCAGAAGTTATATTCCAAGCCAAAACTTGAATCTGAGATAGAAGTTACATTCCATGCCATAACTTTTATTCAAATGAAAATGAGTTTAGAAAAAGTGTCATATTTTATACTCCATGCCAAAAGCATCAAAATATGGGTACAGGAAAGAAGAAAATAGGAAGGTTCTTACCATGAATCATAGGAAAGTCCATAAAGAGTATCAATAGGTACAAAAATCACCTTCCCAGCTTTGAGGGCCTCAATAGCCTTTTCCACATAAATTTTTGTATCTGGCAGAACAACCCCTTGAGAACTTAAACTATTATTGTCTCCTTGACCAATCTCCCCCTTTACTAAAAAACAAGGCCACTTTCTCGCCTTAACATCAAATGATGTGCTCCTACACCGAATAATCAACCCATGCATACAATGGACTGATCCATTAGTATCAAGGACAAGGATAAATATGTTTCTAGTCCTCTCTTTACAGGCACATGCAGACAAAGGATACTATTGTGCTATGATTAGATGCCATGGAAAGGCTATGCGAAACAAGACGTTCCTCCCTACGAATGCAACTCCATAATTTGTAGAGACTTCTATTTTGATGTTGTGAGCTATGAGGGAATGTGTTCTAGGTATACAAATCATTACAAAGTGGATTCTAATGAGGGGTGTTTAGAGGCTATTCCTCTGCCTCTCTTCCAAATTCTTTGTCTTTGGATGCTAACGACGTAATCCAACACACCTAAATACATGTTGTTAAGAGGTGAAACAAGCAATATTGAACACAATCCATGGATTTTTGAGACAAACAAAACTTATGGCTCCACAAAATGCTCTTCTTGCCTAAGGAGTACATCTTTTCCACTAGAAATGGGTTGCCAAAGAACTTTCCTGATCACAATAATAAATCCTGGAAGCCTCTCACTCATAGAGTAAAATCTCCTCTCATCATTCGTAGTGTACCATGCTTTCACAGTGTGATCTACAAGTGAGCAATCAAGAAGCTCCAATTGTCCTTTTACAAGCCCCTTCAAATACCCAAATTGGTCTTCAACAATCACTCTATTAATAAGCTGCACAACTTCAATTCTCTTCTTTAGCTTCCCATTTCTCATAACAAAAAAAATCCTATCAAGTGCTCTAGGTTTCATGATCTCCTGCATTGTGATAAAGTCCACAAGTAGATATTTAAACATACAAATTATCTCTTATGTAGCTTCATCTCTATCTTCAAGATGAACTGTAGAGGCTATCCTTTGTACCAAAATGTCACTAGATCTATATTTTTGTAGCTCCTATGGAGACCATCCTTCTCTCTTTAGAATAATTCAATTCTTTTTAATATATTTAGTAGCTTGTCTTTCATATACCTTTGAATCCTGAGCTTTTGCAAGAGATACTTCACTTCATTTCTGGCTATATTTTTTATTTTCAGCTATGGTCATATGTTGTGCCACAATCTATTTTAACTGGGTCACTCATAAGCTTTTCTGATAGAGTACATCAGAGGAATCATTCTATGTTAAGGCTAGAGGGGCATGATATTCTTATCTTACCATTGTAGAAGTTCAATTGTTGAGAAGAAAAGGAATTAAAACTTTGTGTGGTTCATTCTATGGTAAGGCCACACATTGTCATCAAAAGCATTTTTGTATTATAATTAGGGTTCTTTACTCTATATAGTAGTTTATGTACAATTTTTCTCATCTATTCAAGTTGGAAATAATGTAGGCTCTTGTGCAATTTGTGGTGTTGATCTTTTTGAAAGTATTGTTGTAGAAGTAATTAGTGCTATGATACTTGGGGGAAGAATGTCTAAGTGGTGCAAAATTAAAGGTTAGTTCATGTCAATCCTATTACTTTTATTCAATCACATACAATTTACTTTCTGCTAGCATGAGCATCTTCAATTTACTTTTAGTTTGTCAATTTTGTTTTAATTTTATGTCCAGTATTCTTGGCTACGAACTATTTTCTCTTATTCTTCAATTTTGATAGTCTTTTCTAAGGTGTGAAACATGTAGCTTTGTGGATTGATATCTTGTTATTTCTAATTTTTCTTGGACAAAGAGATTATTCTGAAGTGTCTTTTTTCGATTTTATTCCTAATAATAATATAATTATCTGGTTGGAATGCTTTTTCCAAGAACTTTACATGTAGTTTTTGGTAATTTTTATCTAGATCTTGTGAGTGTTTCTAATTGGTTTCTACATAACAATAGAGTTTAATATTTGGTACCTTCCATTTGATTCTACTCAGGGCTCTTTGTTTAATGGACAAGATGGTTATGAAGTCTAGTTTGTAGTAATATCTTATCTGAACCTACTGACATCTTTTTTACTATGAAAAGATAGTTCTTGTTGCTCTGAGCATGGAATGCATGATTTTAAGAAAAAATATGAATAATTAGTTTTTCATGAATTAAGTTTTCCTTTTCTTCTCAATTTCAAGAATTCTTACAATATGGTTCTTCATAAATTTGGGGATAAGATCTATACGAGCTTGGTTATAACCATGACTAAACATTTAAAGGATTTAGCATTATTGATTGAAGCTGCTCAGGAGGCCTATTTCTAGAAGAGTTAAATAGATAATGGACAGATCACAACAAAGCTCTGCAGATGATTAGAGATATTTTGATGTATATGGATAAGACATATATGTCTCTAATTGTAATAAGACCCCAGTTAATGAGTTTGGATTGAATTTGTGCAGAGACCATTTTGTAAAAATCCCAAAGATTCACAACAAGCTTCGGGATACCCTTCTTGAACTTGTACATAGAGAATGGATAGGTGAAATCATCAACCGAGGGTTGATGCGTAATATTATCAAAATGTTGATGGAATTGGGTTATTTGAACTCATATAATACATCTATCATGTTAGGGCATGATTCCTTCAATTGTAGAGTCTAGCACCATTATGTAGAGAAAATGGAGAAATTTAACATCTACTCTGCACCAAATTGTACATAGAATGAAGAAATTAAGAATCTTTAGGTGCCAATGAAATTGACGTTTTCAAAGAGTTTTATGTTCTCACATCAACAGTTATGCAGAGAGAAATCACATTTTCTATTTTCTGGCCCATCAAATCCTCCTGCTCTTTGAAAGAATTTGCAGTGCTTATGTTACAGGTTCCAGGTAACATGTTTTAGCCTTATTCTAACCATAAAATTTGGTTTAGAAAGTAATTATCACAATGTATTTACTAGCAATATTTTCTTAGGATGCTAAAACCTGCGAGTGTTTTAGTTGCATTTTTGTATTATATTAAATTTCTCAGAAAAGTTACACAAATAACTATAATAGAGAATTTATTTATTTATTTTTCATATGGTTATGACAAGGGTTATACATTTTATTACAAGTGCCTGAATTCTATTTTTCTTTTGAATCAATAAGACTTTAAGATTCAATGGTTAATTCATTTATTTTTTTTAATTTATTTTATTTGACATTAGATTCAATGGTCATGGGAGCTAATACAATGATATACTTTGAAGAGGATTCAATTTTCCATTGGTTATTTCTAGGTTACTGTTGTGCACCAATACATTTTGCATTTATAGTAATGGTACTTTCTGGGTTTAGATGTTATCCTAAATTGAAATTTCAACAAGTAGAATTTATTTCACCGGGTTATCATTGTGTCCTATATAGTGTTCGCAATCTCTAGGAGCATTATCCCATTTATTTTAAGTATTTTTAAGCATATTGTTGAAATATAATCATTGAACAAATGGTTCATCTAATTCTAGTTTGATAATATAGTTGTCAAATTTTGTACCTCGACTACGTTAGAAAAAATAATTTATCCTCACTTGTTTGCATTGAGAATTTAGTCACCTTATTTGTTGCCTTGCCAAATTTAGGAAAATAAAAATTTAGTTTTGTTGCCTTTGGTGTCATATAGTAGTTGAGGTATAACATATATTTTGTATTAGTACAGGTAGTGTGTCTAAAAAATGTTGTACTTGCAATTGACGGACACTCATCACTATCTCTTTAATATGTTAAACATGGTTAAACCTAACCTAGTAGTCGACGAAAAAGACATTTGAGCCAAATTTAGCATTCTATGATTGATGTATTGGATAAAAGTGCAATAGATTGGTAGGTTATCAAGAGTGTGGACTTATGAATAAGTAAAGCTTTGGATGGGTTAATCAAGAGTAAAAATGTAGAAGGTATGATCATTAGTACATACTTTATCTCTATTTAATGTGGTTGGTTTCTCCTAAAGATAGTTGTTTGTCATTATAATAAGGGGAATGAGTCATATGTAATAGATTTTCCAATGACATCATTCACTTCATCCTTGTGTTGCACATTGAATAACTTAACCATTGAGTTTAAAGTATCACTAGTCATCCTCCCCTTAGGCTTTTCTACCCTTGAACTATAGATGGAAAAACTTGAAATTGTGATTAATGGAAAGTACTACTACACATGGTATGATTATTCTTTAAAGGGTACTAGCTCAATGGAAGAGCACCTACTTTACAAGTAGGAGGATGATGATTCGATTCCATTGTGCCCTAATATGACTAAATATATGACTAAATTAATGACTAAATATATGACTAAATTAAGGACTAACTATATGACCAAATAAACGACCAAATAAATGACCAAATAAATGACCAAATAAATGACTAAATAAATGACCAAATAAATGACCAAATAAACAACCAAATAAATGACCAAATAAATGACTAAACAAATGACCAAATCAATGACTAAAATAGTTTAGTCATAAATTTGGTCATGAGATAAATGACCAAAAATAAACTATTAATGGTCACATGACCAAAATTAGCCATTTATCTAGAATTTTTAGTAGTTTATTTAGTCATATATTGTTGTTTTTTTACTAGTGACTCATGCAAAGGGAATGCTACTTTTTTCTTTGAAAATATTTTGTTTCTAATAAGAAATCTAGTTCCTTCCATTGATTATGAAGTTACAAAGAAATTAAATTTCTGCTAAAAACATTTAATATCTCTTCACCCAATGAAGTTTCTTCCCTTAGTAAGAAATCTTCTCTTTTGTATAAAAATCATTTTTTTTCTCTTGGATGTTTTGCTTCTTGCATGCAAACTACCGCTTTAATAATGCATAGATCTATTTTTTACTTATCAAACTTGCTCCCCTAGCCATAAAATTGATGCACTTCTCATGAATAATCAGATGTTGTAAAGAGGAAGACTATTGCTCCCCTTTAGGGGTTTTCTTTCCTTTTTGCTATATCAGTGTTCCATCAATCAAAATTGTTGTCACAAAATAATAGCTACACATTTTTCACTATCCAAGAGCTTCTCATGCCTTAGATGGTCAGACCTCTAAGTTCCTTAAAATCTTTTATGCATTTGGTAGGATCATCCTTCTCAGATGAACTGAAAGTAAAATCAATGTTTCACACACAAACCCAACATTGATTCCTTGGAAGCCATGAAAGAGCCATGCATGTTGTCCATGTTATGAATGCTCCTTGATTGATGCAGGAGCATCTCGGGTCCTTGGAAATCATGTGTCACCAAAAAGATGTTTGAAGTTTTTTGTGTTGCTCGGTTCCTTCTTTGACCGAGTTGGTTCGGTGTTGCTCGGTTTCCTTTGTTTACCGGTGTTGGTCAGTTATCTCTTTTGCACTCGGTGAATTTCCCTAACGCTCGGTGATTCTTGTCTAGCACTTAGTTTCCTTGCTTATTGAGTCATTTATTTTGGATTTTTGTTGAGACCGACTTGTGCATTTAATTTGGGTCACAAATTTAATATTGGTATCTATCATTGGGAAGTGTGTGGACCTAGATCTGGTTGTTCCTTCCATTGATGGTGGATCTGAAGGATGACTTGATTCAGTAGCCTCTTGTATAAATGTAGTTTTTTGGTTAGAGTTTAGGAGTAGTTTTTGGAGATAAAAGATAGAAAATTAGAGATTGTTGGCAGATCCTCGCATGTTGGAGGACTTCTATACTTGATTGTAATATCTGGCCTAAGCCGAGAAGGCCTTGCAACCTGACATGTATGAATCAAATTGAAGTAATATATGAAAGTATTTGCATTCTCTCTCTCTCTCTCTCTCTCTCACTATTGTGTATTTTTTCTTTCGCGTGTGATCTCAGCAAGGTGGATCTAGTTAGGGTGTGCCTTTGGACCCTCTCCCCATCCTCCCTTGCGTCAGGTGGTATCAGAGAAAGGTTAGATCTGGATCTAGGTTTGTGAATCTAGGTTTGAGGGTTCCTTCTTGTCAAACCCTAGTTGAATTGTTGTGGGGTAACATATTGTGATCTAGCCTGCAATTGCAGAGGGTTTCAAGATGGTTCATGGGAGGTGAGATGTGGATCCAGGATTGGTAGAAATGTTGAGATAACTTGATGCTAAATTAGAATCTATTGAAATAACCCAGAGAAGAGGAAGACATCTTGAAGATGTTAGTGATGATGAAATTGAGGAAGAACAAGGTGATGTATAACCTGCACCGGCGATGGATCAAGGTGAGGAAAGATTGTTGAAAGCTTTGACAAATTTGAAGTCTACACCACACTTTAATCCTCCAGAGTATAGTGGAAAATTGAATCTTGATGAATTAATGGATTGGATCACTGAGATGGAAAAGTATTTTGAATATGAAAATGTACCTGAGGAAAAGAAGGTAAAAATTGCAAGCACAAAGTTGAAGAGTCATGCATCCTTGTGGTGGGAACATCTATAGCTGAATAGAAAGAGGAAAGGCAAAGACAAAATCAAGTTATGGAATAAAATGGTGAATAAATTGAAAGGGAAGTTCTTACCTTGTGATTATCATATTAACCTAGTTAGGTGAATGCAAAGTTTGAAGCAGGAAGATAGTTCGGTAAAAGAATATACTGAGGAATTCTATAGACTAGATATCAGATCTGGACATGATGAAGATGATGTGGAAAGAATTACTAGATACCTGAATGGTTTGAGAGTTTCCATCCAAGAAGAAATTAGTTTTGTCAAATTGGAGAACATTGAAGAGGCTTATCAATTTACATTGAAAGATAAGGAGAAATTGAACAAGAGACATGAGAAAAGACAAAGAGGTAGAGGTGGTAGATTCTCTAGGGGAGGAGGTAGATCTTATGGTGAAAAAAGTAGATCTGAACCAGGAAAGACAACTCTAGATAAAGGCAAGACCAAGTGGAAAGGTGAAAGTTCATCTAGAGGCAGATGCAACAACTACCGAGTTGGATATAACAAAGGTGGTTTCTAGGGAGCTTGTTATAATTGTGGAGAAGAAGGACATAGATCATTTGAGTGTACACATGCAAATAAGAAGGTTGATAACAATAGAAATGCTTTGGTGCAAGAAGAATCACCGAATGAACCTGAGAAGGAAAATAACTTGATGGTAAGGAGAGCACTTTGGAATGAAAGTAATAAGGAAGATCTGGTAAGGAAAAGTTTGTTCAAGACCAGATGTAGAGTTTCTGATGAAGTTTAGAAGGTAATCATTGACAGTGGTAGCTTGGAGAATTTAGCATCTGAGGAAATGGTCACAAAGTTGCAGTTGAAAAGGTTGGAACATCTGAAGCCCTATCAGATTTCTTGGATCAAAGATGAGCATACACTCTTGGTAAGTGAACAATGTTATGTGAATTTGAAAATTGGAAAGTACTATGATAATTAGGTGCTATGTGATATCATGCCTATGGATTGTTGTCATATTTTGTTGGATAGACCTTGGCAATATGATAGACATGTTATATATGATGGGAGATTGCATAAATATACTATTTGGGCTGATGGGAGAAGACAAATCTTGTTAGTTTGATTGAAGAACCTATTAGTAATGTTTGCACATCTATGAAAGTTTTCTTGATGGAAGGAAGAAATTTTGTTAAGGATTTGAAGAATAATGATGTATGTTTTGCTGTGATTCCTAACAAACTAACTAAGAAAACAAAGGATAGTATCCCTAAGGATATTGATAAGTAACTCACTGAGTACAGTGAAATCATTTCTGATAATGTACCTGATGATTTTCCACTGAAGAGAATCATTGATCATTGCACGGATCTTATTCCTGGAGCTAGTTTACTGAATAAGACACCACATTGGTTGACACCTACCGAGAATCAGGAATTGAACTGACAAATTCAAGAATTGTTGCAGAAAGGTTTGATCAGAGAAATTTTGAGTCCTTGTGTAGTACCTACTATATTGACACCTAAGAAGAATGGAGAATGGTGAATGTGTACTGATTCCAAAGCAATTAACAAGATAACAGTGAAATATAGGTTTCCTATACCGAAAATGAATGACATAATGGATAGTTTGACTGAAGCAAATTATTTTACCAAAATTGATTTGAAAAGTGGATATCATCAGATCAGAATTAGAGAAGGTGATGAATGGAAGACTACTTTCAAGACAAAACAAGGTTTGTATGAGTGGTTGGTTATGCCTTTTGGTTTAACTAATGCACCAAGTACTTTTATGAGATTGATGAATGAAGTTTTGAAGAAATTCTTGGGTAAATTTTTGATTGTATATCTTGATGATATTCTGATATTCAGTAAGACTAGAGAAGAAAATTTGTTGCATGTTAAACAAGTGGTAATCACCTGAAAATGGACAAAGATCAAATCAAAGAAAATTGAGTCAAATCAAAGCAAATCAAGGAAAAAATTGAAGTAATTGAATCACAATGCACAATTAGCCATCAAAATTAAAATCAAGTCTTAATTCAAGATCAATCAAAATTGAGAGCATTTTAATCAAGTGTAATCAAATCAAAATACAATTAAATCAAATAATTGTATAGTATTGGATTAAATTAAATTCAACCCATTCAAGGGGTATATGGCTAAAATAAATCAATTAATAAATCTCAATTACTCTCAACAACCTAAAAGGAGAGGAAATCCGAACAACCAATGAGATTTGAGGAAAGGCATTCACATGGATCAAGCCAAATTGAATCTCAATCACTCAAAGTGAAAGAGAATCTTAGCCATCCATCTTGTCTACTTGTCCCAAGCTTTGAGGACACAAACTTTGCTTTGTCTTCAAAGGGTGGAACCAAGGACTCAACCCAGGGTTTAATCATGATCAAACACAACTACACCCCCTACCATTGGAAAATCTATAAAAGGAAGGCCAAAATTCTTCATAATTATCAACCACACCTCTGAGAATTGCATTGAACCTCTTGCAATTTGAGTTTAGAAAGGCATTTGAGAGCATAATTAGCATTTACTTTGATAATTGTTAGCAATAAGCATTGTTTATCTTTATCATTCTCATTCTAGGACTGTCATTAATGAGAGCTTGCTGAGAGCTTATTCATTAACATCTTAGTTAGAGAGCCATAGGATGCTCAATTGATCATTATTTTGCTATAGTTTGCTCTATTGCTTTGTGGTTTAATTTAGTTACTATTTCAATTATTGATGATTAACCTTAATTCTATGAAGATACTTTCATTAGTATATAAAATGGTGCCCACCATGGGGCTCTCAGCCTCATTTTATCAATTTCATCATTTGGATCATATTTTGTATGCTTGAATTTTCAATTTTTCATGAATATTTTGCAGAAAATAGGGAAATTCATGCCTACAAGAAATTTAATCATTCCTACAATCATTCTGATGATGCCTGAAATCCCTATCTTAACGCCTATGAAATCTTAGTTCATGTCTGGATGATAACTTCGATTCCATCTTACATTCTTTATTGTCACCTGACAGAGAAACATTCACGCATGTGCAATAAAGTGTTCATGCCTTTGACAAAAATAGTCACACCTACAATCTAAGCAGTTTTGTGAATTTGCAATTTGTTATTGCATGTGTCAAAGCTTTGCTCCGCAATTGACAGAAACAATCACGCCTATGATCTTTTGATTCACGCTTTGCACTGATTTATTGTTGCTTTGAATTAGTTCATTGTCATAGTTTTAAATTCTACTTGCGCTTAGTAATAATTTGTTCACACCTATATAACTTTTGATAACGCTTGAGCCACTGCAAAGTGACGCTCGCTATTATTAAAGTTACACTTGTAAGCAATTTATTCACGCATATTAGCTGGATAATGTTACCTGCTATCTGTTGTCTGAATTTGCTGTTAAATTGATAAATTTCATTATCTAACTCTCTATTTGTATATTTTTGTTGTAAATGAGTAGGCACAGAAAGGTCCAAAAAAATAGAGAGCAAATTTAATCAAGAAGGCAAAGCTTTGACAAGTAAGGCTTAAAATTCAGTTTGTCTTTGTTTCTTCAAATTTCTCTTTGGTTTCCTTCATTGTGGTTGTTTTTGTTGACTAACTTGCTGGTGGAAAAGCACATTGGAAAGGAACTATGGCCAAGGTAAGCATAAAATCATGGAGATAACTCAAAAATGCCCCTAACTTTTGTTATCTACAAGGAGAGGTAAGCCTTAAAACTTGGTGATTTGCGTGCTTAAATTGTGGCATTGTCCTTTCAAAATCTAGTAATTTGGATATCTTAAAGGAATAAACCAAACACTTAATCAAAACCCCTTGTCTGTAGAAAAGATTAGCAATAATTGATTCACATTAGTTAGTGGGTGAGGAAATTGAACCTTGTTAACTCTGTTTGTTAAAAAGTGCTAGAACCTTGTCCTACAGAGAATACCATGCTAGAATTTTAGTTGGGCTCACCTCTTGAGCTTGCCTTAATGAGGTCAATGAGAGGGACAACCCAAAGTGAGATACACTCACTTTTGCTGCGGGAATCCAACCCACTCTAAAATGAAACGCATGCATCCTTAATGGGGTGTGTGACAAATGGATTTTAAATTTTTTGAACTTCCTCTAGTAGTCCACATGGATTGCGCCAAATCATACTTTTGTGCATGTGGGAAGCCCCTTAAATCCTTGATCAATTAGCAAGCCTACCTCATTAGAGCCATTAAAAAGCCAAATTTGACCTTAGGTAGATTTCTTGGAAGAATTTCTTGTGTTAATTGATAAAATCATTGTGTTGTGCTTGAAGATCTTTGATTTCAAAAAGAAAACATTCATTAAGATCCAAAAATCAATTAACAATAAAAATTCAAGAGAATATTCTATTCACAAGAATTCAAGAAATGGAAAAAGAAATGGAAACATTATCCAACCAATTATCATTAAGAACATTGTTTCCTTACCTCTATGATCAAGAAGAACATTATGAACATCATATCTTTGATAATTCAAAATTTGATCAAAAAGAATATCATGAAGACCCTAAATTTGATCAAGAATATCCTAATGATAAACCAATATTTGATGAAGAACCTATTTCAAAATATCAAGACAATCTCATATTTGATCAAGGAAATCAAGAGGAATTAGTCCCATCTTAACAATATTCATCATATGACACCTCTTTGAGAAACACAAATACATCCAAATATCCTTGGGATAGATCATTTACTCCTTTGGGAAATTCATACGAATCAGCTTTGGAAAAAATTCTTGAAAACAATCTCATCACGTTGCCTCAAATCACTTCATGTGGTTTTATCTTTTTGAGTAACTATTGTGCATATCATAGACATAATGAGCATGAAACTTTAGATTGCATGGAGTTGAAACATAAAATCCAAAATCTTATTGATGATGACATAATTGAAATTGAAAATCCTAATGAATCATCTAATGAAGACACTACTCTCAAGCAAGATCAAACTTATGAACACATGTCTAGTAGTGGTGGTCCTCTTATAGCTTTCACCTATACCACCATTCCTCCATTTCATATAGAAGCAAAGCTATCCAATATTCCTCCATCAAACAAAGATCCAAACCATTTTCATAATGACTATGTATACCCTCAAGGGCTGCCTCTAAAAGAGATCCAAGCTAACCTACATCTTGCTACAAACTTCTTTCATGCTTCAAAGGTTATAGACTCCAAACCTTCATGTGCTACAATGCCTATCATTCCTATTTCAAATGAACCTTCATTAGTCATTGAATAATCCATCGTGTGGATCCAAAATCCTACATTTTCCTTAGAAGTGGCTCCATGTCAAGAGACTAATCAAAATTGCAAAGAAACAAGTCTTATTAAGGATCAAGATCAACATAATATCCCTCCTTATCCTATAGTTGACCAAAGTCCCATATCCCAATAGTCCCATGATGAGCCCTTCATACCCTTAAATTTATTTCAAGAAGATACCCTTCCATCTCAAACACCTCATATTCCTTCACCTCATATATCATACCTATCTCCTAAGCAAGATCAAGATATACCTTCCATCTCTAATGAACTTATTGAAAATGAAAAGCAAAGTATTTTTCCTAGGCTATCAAAAGATCCTTGTCAAGATCAAAGTACCCCAACATCCACTTTTCATAAGCCTCCATATCTATCTCAAGCTTCAACTACTCATATCAAAGTCACTCCTATCAAAGCTACATATAAGCCTATTGGTACAAAGATAAATCCGAAAGACGAAAGCCTTGGCCATGCAGTTCAAAATAAAGATGTTGATATCCCTCCCACATCCCATTTGCCTCCATTTGTGCATAATAATATTCCTTATACATCCTCCAAATCCATCCTTGGTCCCTATATTCCAAATTTTAAACCTTCATATCTTCCTTCCATATTGGGCCCTTATATTCCTCCATCAACCTTTCCTACCATCCCTATCCCACAATCCACTTACCCTATATCCTATCAAGATCAACAAAGACATACATACTCGAAGAATGTCCAAACATCAATCCATATGAACCCTCCATATTACTCCTATTCATCCACAATTCATAATTCCTTTGGAAGAAATTTGAATGTGCAACATAAAAATCAGAAATACAAGAATCCACTTATGGATGAAGAGCACCATGTTCAATCAAATTGACATGTGAATGCAAGAAAAAAAAAAAAAAATTCAAGAGACCACAAAGGTTCATCATGCAAAAAGAATAATTAAAGAAAATGTGGGTTCCTAAATCCCTCATTGAAGAAATGCATTCTAAAGCATCCAAAAGGAAAGAAAAATCAAAGAAAGTGTGGATTCCCAAGTCACTTTTGAAGGAATTACACACAAAAGAGAATTCAAAGTTGACATTTAAGCTTCCAAAGGCTTCCACTCCACATTCTCCCAAACACATTCCATCTCATCCATTCATTTTGAGTCCTTGTGTCCCAAGATCCGTATCCTCTTTTACATCAAAGTCTCAAGCTATCTCACCCATTTTTCCTCCATTATTCCACTACCCTTCAAGGTGTGTTTCGATGTTGATCTTGATAATAATTCTTATCCTCCTATTCATTATCCTTCCATTCCCTTTTTCACACCCACATATGGAAAGACTTATTATCCTCTCATTCATTATCCTTCCATTTCCATTATCCAATCCATTGCATAAATCTTTAGCCACCCTTTACCTTATTCACCATATAACCATTCCATCACCCTATCAACATATTTGAGCATACCTTTCAGCAGCCATGGCTTATCATATCATACCTTTTCAAAGAGTATCTAAAGAGCATGAAGTTTGAGTCCATCCAAAAAGAGAAAAAAAAAGAAAAGAAAAGAAAAGAAATCCATCCTATAGTGAAAACCACTTCTTGTGGCATCTTGGACAAGTACCATGATGAAAACCTGGCAAATAGGTGTCATGCGTAATTCCTCTCTCTTGCAGTCTACACTTGGGGGCAAGTTTCATCCTTCATATCCTCCATCTTTCTTCTGTTAGCTTGTGGTGATTGATTAGGAAAGTACTATCCAAGAAAGTACTATACACTTTTCCTCCTGACCTTTTCGGGGTACATATTGTAACTCATTCTAACCCTAAAGCAGAAAAAATATTGTATAATATGGCTTAGGGTTAGGGATTTCATGATGTATGATTTTAGTACTTGCGGCAAAATTGAGCTGTAAGGGATTACAGATTGTAATCAGGTTGTAATCACTGGATAATAAAATATTGGACTCGATGTTGGTGGACGTAGCCTAGGGATTGGGTGAACCACATTAAATCTTTGTATCTTGTGTTCTCTTTTGCATGGTTTATTGTTTTCTGATATTGGTTATATTTGCACATAATTGTTATTTCTGCCTTGTTAATCCTAACAAGTGGTATCAAAGTGAGGTTATTTCATTCATTCTTTCATCTATTCTCTGGAACAGGTCTCACAAATCAGTGGGAGAGTCTCTCGGTTAAGTGGGAGAAATGGTAGACAAGGGTAGGCTGAAGGTTGAAAAGTTTAATGGGCAGAAATTCCAGTTATGGAAGATGCAAATGGAGGACTATCTCTATTAGAAGGATCTATGGCGGCCATTAGAGGGAATAGCCAAGAAAGAGGCAACAATGTCTCAGGAAGATTGGGATATTTTGGATAGGAAGGCACTGGGGAGTATTCTTTTATGCCTAGCACAATCAGTGGCATTCAATATTACTGGAGCAACAAAAGCTAAAGATCTGATGGATACCCTAGTGAAGTTATATGAAAAGCCTTCAGCTTCAAACAAGGTATTTCTTATGAAGCGTTTATTTAATATGAAAATGGTAGAAGGTGGATTAGTCACTGATCATTTGAATGAGTTTAATATAGTTACAAGTCAGTTAGCCTTAGTTCAAATTACTTTTCATGAAGAGGTTAGGGCTCTCTTGATTTTGTGTTCTTTTCCAGAAAGCTGGAATGGCTTGGTAATGGCTGTTAGTAATTCTATTTCTGCTTCTAATACCCTAAAGTTTGATGATGTTATTGGTGTTATATTGAGTGAGGAAATTTGTAGGAAAAGCTCAGGGGCATCCACATCGGGTAGTGTATTGAACACAGAAAGCAGAGGCAGAACAAGAGATAGAGGAAACAACTTTGGAAATCATGGGAAATCAAGAGGAAAATCAAAGGGAAAGAGGTCTGAATCCAAAGGGCCAAATGATTTCTGATACTACAGAAAACTAGGTCATCAGAAGAAAGATTGTTGGTCTCAGAAGAAAGATCAAGGAGACAAACATGATGGAAACAAGGAGGCAAATGTGGTAAGTAAAAAATCTGAAGAGGATTCTTTGCTCTTGTCTTTAGAAAATGTTGATGATTCATGGGTGTTAGATTCAGGGGCTTCATTTCATGCTACACCCCATAGAGATTATTTTGTTGATTATGTCCAAGGAGATTTTGGGCTAGTTTATTTGGGAGATAATGAACCTTGTCAAATTGTTGGAAAAGGGAAAATCAAGATTAAGCTGCACAATGGGAATCATTGGCTACTACAAGAGGTAAGACATGTTCCAAGGCTAAGTAGAAATTTAATTTCAGTAGGGCAACTCACTGATGAGGGTTGCACAGTTACTTTTAATGATAAAAATTGGAAGGTTTCAAAAGGATCCTTAGTAGTAGCAAAAGGTGTGAAAGTAGGCACCTTATATCTTTGTACAGGTCATACTATTCCTTCTACTTTAATTGTTTCATAACATAATGAATGTTCAAGAACAGTGGCTACAGTTGAGCAGGAAGAACATCAAACCATTGCTATAGATTCTGACACAGCACTGTGGCACAATAGACTTGGGCACATAAGTGAGAAAGGTATGAAATTACTTCATTCAAAGAAAGTTTTACTTGGTCTAAAATGTGTTAATATGGATTTCTGTGAAAGTTGTGTTTATGGAAAACAAAAGAGAGTTAGTTTTGTAAAGAGTGGGAAGGAAAAGAAAAATGAGAGATTAGAGCTTGTGCATACAGATGTATGGGGTCCAGCTCAGGTATCTTCCCTTGGTGGCTCTCTATATTATGTTACATTTATAGATGATGCAAGAGGAAAATTATGGATTTAATTCCTTAGATAGAAATCTGATGTATTTCAAACTTTTAAGAAATGGAAATGCTTGGTTGAGAATGAGACTAGAAAAAGATTAAAATGTATCAGATCTAATAATGGTGGTGAGTATTGCAGCAAAGAATTTGAAGATTATTGTGCCTCTACTGGTATTCATAGGTAGAAAACTATACCAAGGACTCCACAAGAAAATGGAGTGGCTGAACGCATGAACAGGACAATAATGGAGCATGCAAGGAGTATGAGGTTGCATGCTAGGCTGCCCAAAAATATGTGGGAAAAGGCTGTGAACACTGATATTTATTTAATCAATAGAGGCCCCTCTACTCCTTTGGATTGCGATATTCCAGAGGAAGCATGGAGTGGTAAGAAGGTGAGTTATTCTTTTCTCAAAACCTTTGGTTGTGAAGCTTTTGCACTTATAGATTCTAAAAATAGAACCAAGCTAGAAGCTAAGTCAAAGAAATGTGTATTTGTTGGATATGGCATTGATGAATTTGGTTATAGGCTTTGGGATTTTGAAAATCATAAAATTGTAAGAAGCAGGGATGTCATATTCAATGAGAAAGTATTGTACAAAGATCTATAGTAGCAACATGAGAAGAAAGAAAATGACTGTGTAGTATTGGATGATACTCCAAAAGTTGATGTTCCAATAGTTCCTTATGCTCCACAACAACAGAAACAACAAATACCACACACCCCAGTGAATGTTAGATGGTCAACAAGGCTAAGTAGACCTCTAGAGAGATTCTCTCCCTCTTTGTATTCTATTTTATTAATAGACGCTGGTGAACTTGAATGTTATAATGAAGCTGTGCAGGTGGATACAAAGCTTCAGTGGGAGTCTGCAATGACAGATGAAATGGACTCCTTGTTGAAAAATCAGACTTGGGATTTATGCAAGTTACGTGCAGGTAAAAGGGATTTATAGAATAAATGGGTTTACAGGATAAAAGAAGAGGATGGAGGTAAGAAAAGATTTAAAGCCAGATTAGTTGTAAAAGGATTTGAGCAGAAACATGGTATTTATTTTGATGAGATTTTTTCTCCAGTTGTTAAAATGACTTCTATTCGTACTATTTTAAGTATTGTGGCTACTAAAGATTTGCATTTAGAGAAGCTTGATGTTAAAACAACCTTTCTTCATGGTGATTTGAATGAAGAAATATATATGGTACAACCACAAGGATTTGAGGTCAAAGGTAAGGAGAGTTTAGTGTGCAAATTGCAGAAAAGTTTATATGGCTTGAAGCAAGCACCTCGAAAATGGTATATTAAATTTGATACTTTTATGAATGAGAATGGATACACTCGATGTAATTTTGACCATTGTGTTTATTTTAAGAGGTTGGATGATGACAACTACATTATTTTATGTTTATATGTTGATGATATGCTTGTAGCTGGATCTAACATGGATCATACTAAGGGTTTGAAACAACAGTTAGCAAAATCTTTTGCTATGAAGGATTTGGGGGCAGCAAATCAAATCCTTGGCATGAAAATTTGCAAATATAGGAAGAACAAAAAATTAACTCTATCTCAGGCTGATTACGTTGAAAAGGTGTTGCAGAGATTCTACATGAAGGATGCCAAAGCTGTCACTACACCTTTGCTTGGTCATTTGAAATTGACTAAGGAGATGTTTCCCAAGACACTAGAAGAAGAGACTAAAATGTCTAAGGTACCTTATGCTTCAGCTATAGGGAGCTTAATGTATGCTATGGTATGTACTAGGCCAGATATTGTACACGTAGTGGGAGTCATTAGCCAATATATGAGTAACCCTGGTATTGAGCATTGGAATGCAGTCAAATGGATTCTCAGATATTTGAGAGGTACATCGAGTAAGTGTTTACACTTTGGGGGTTCTACTACTACTGTACAAGGCTATGTTAACTTAGATTTGGTAGGAGATATAGATAACAGGAGGAGTACTATAGGTTATGTATTTACTATTGGTGGGACAACAGTGAGTTGGATTTCTCAACTACAAAAGGTGGTTTCTTTATCCACTACAGAGGTAGCCAAGGAGATGATATGGCTTCAATTATTCATGGAAGAATTAGGACATCCACAAAAGGATAATTTTCTACATACAGATAGCCAAAGTGCCATTCATCTTGTGAAAAATTCTACTTTTCACTCAAAGACAAAACACATACAGTTGCGGTACCATTTCATTCGGTCAGTTTTGGATGATGGGAAGTTAAAGCTGGAAAAGATTTATACAGATGATAATCCAATAGATATGTTTACAAAGGTAGTAACAAGGGAGAAGTTGAACTCATGTTCAGCTTCAGTTGGTCTTCTAGACTAAACATAATAAAGGAACAGTTGAGTCCAGGGTGGTTCGATCCAGTGGGAGCCTCATATGGTAGCGGTATTGCTATAGGATCAGTCTCCAAGTGGGAGGTTTTTTTTAGTGTGGATACTGATTAGTAACCAAGTGGGAGATTGTTAGCTTGTGGTGACTGATCAGGAAAGTACTATCCAGGAAAGTATTGTACACTTTTCCTCCCGACTTGTTGTAACTCATTCTAACCCTAAAGTGGCAAAAATATTGTATAATATGGCTTAGGGTTAGGGATTTCATGATGTATGATTTTAGTACTTGTGGTAGAATTGAGCTGTAAGGGATTATAGATTGTAATCAGGTTGTAATCACTGGATAATAAAATATTGGACTCGATATTGGTGGACGTAGCCCAGGGATTGGGTGAACCACGTTAAATCTTTGTGTCTTGTGTTCTCTTCTATGTGGTTTATTGTTTTTTGATATTGGTTATATTTGCACATAATTGTTATTTCTGCCTTGTTAATCCTAACATCTACCATTTATCTCACTTACATCCATACTTCATTTTTCACCTTTGATCTTGACAAGGTTGAACATATCTGTGAGCATTAAGTATCTTGACATGAGTTATCCTATTCATCATCCTATTCATTTGTTGCATTCACACTACCTTATCATGATCTTGCTTATCTTAAAGCCACCTTCATTATTCCTAAGAAGCCTTCCCATAATCCCAAACCATTCACTCATAGCCTTCACCACCTATTTATCATGATTGTGTGATCCTATCCACATTGATCCCTTGATCTTGATCCAAATGAAAAATAAAAGAAATAAAATAAAAAATGTTAGAGAAAGTCTCTTGATATGTCCACTCCTTTGGACCATTGTCATAACACTAGGTCATTATTCCATATGCTATCTAACACCACATCATTGGCCTATATTGAGATATTATTTTTCCCTAGCTTGGATAATCTTGAGGAGATGGTCCTATGGGTAACACACTTGCTTCATCCATAATTTCCTATTCATCAGTGAATCATCAGTTTGCAAATCCTATACCTCGCTAGAAATTGGGGAAAAATCAATGTGATCTTGTTTGAGAACTAGTAATCTTTGAAAAATCCAAAAAAATAAGAAAAAATCTCTAAAAATCCAAAAAAAATCTAAAAATTGCAAATCTTAAGTAAACACTCAAAAGTTGCATTGCCCAACAAAGCACTATCTTTTCCAAATCAAAATGGGGGAACCAATCCAAATTCAATGAGCTTTTGTAAAGCAGACATCAGTTGGCTCAAATCATTGCAGAAAAATTGAAAAATGGCTACACTTGAACTTCATGATCAATATCACATTTCAAACATCCAAATACTTGATCTAAACAAAAATATTTGACAAATAAAATCAAAATCTAAAAAGCTTAATCAAGTCAGATCAAAATCTAAGAGGCTTAAACATGACTAAATTTTTGGAATCATGTCTTTTTAGCAAATTGATGATGTTTGACTAGATGAGCGATGATGAAGACATGATATTTTGTTGATTGCTACTTGAGTGCTTGTTAGGTTGATTCATAACAGTATGTGAATCTGTCTAATGACATGATCATAAAAGAATCATCGAGGACTTTTGTATATGAAAGGGATCAATTCTTTATCTGTTTACTTGCAATTATCAAAATTCGAGGAAAAAGGTATTCATATCATCACGGTTGAACCAGTGATGATTGTACCAATTTCATGTTCCAAAAGCTCGATGATGAAAATAAGCTTCCTAATCTCGAATAATGATAGTTAGCTGCATACATCTTAGATTAAATGCATTTAATGTATTTGCCTTTCCTAGCTCAAAAACAAATTTGCAAGAGGAAAGCTAAAGGGGGTGTAGTTATAAAAATCCTTTTGGAATGACGAAATAAAAATTCACAAGATGCATGAAAACTCCCCTAAAATTATGATAGACAAACCACCATGATCTTGTTTCCCCTTATTAAATCAATGACTACAATTGTATGATGATCAAATATATTGAAAGGAAAATAAACCTAAAACAAGGAGCATAGTAGAGAACTCCACTCTTATTCAATGATTTTAGACTCATGCAACCCATAATCTCTTGAAGGAAACTTAACAAAATCTACTACCAAAAGTGAATACAAGACCATCATATCTGATTTACCATCTCCTTAAGAGAATTTTCAATTTTATGAAGGATAAAGAATATATAAACTCTCTTGTGGAGTATGACACTATGTAAACATACAACCCTTACCCTTTTAGCGTAGGTCCTTGCTTGATTAAATGAAGAATCATTCCCTTTCCCTCATACAACTTTTATCTGTGTGTGGTCTGCATTCCTTGACAAAAACTAGATGACACAAGAAGAAGAAACTCATCAGAAATAAATAAGAATGACATTAGGAAATGAGCTTGCAAACCCTTCCATTTTCTTTTTCATACAAAACAAACTATTCTTTGGTGTGAGATTGTTTCTTCCTCTCTGAATTCTTCTGATTTTCTTTCAAAAATTATATTCACTCAATGCATTTGTTAATTCCATTATTTAGAAACTGCCACTTTTAGCGCTTTTCCTCTTTACCAACAACTTTCTGGGAACGTCAAGGCGCAGGTTAGAGAAAATCTTTTAAAATCTATAAAAATAAAATGCCTTGAATTTTCCTCTCTTTCTTTATAAAAAATACTTCCTTTTTTGAAATTTTTTAACAATAATGAGTGTTTATCAAAAACCCTCTTTGACATTTCAAACATTAAAGAGACCCCCCTTTTCTAAAATATTTTTAAAGAAGTTTTGGAGGCATCAAGGGTATGATCTTGACTTTTAAAATATAAGACTTTTGACCAAGGACCTAAGTGAAATATTTGACTGGGAAGGGGAAAATATGTAACAAGGTTATCTCACAGCTTTTATCAGGATTACTCAAATTTTCCATTTATTTAATGTATTATCAATTTGCACTTAAACTATCAGCTCCAGGAGAATATCCAACTGCAAGGTAATAAATTAGTTTTATTAAATTTCTTCAGAATTTTAACATGTTTGATGGATTTTTTTAGCAACATTTTTGTCAATAGATGAACTAGATTTTTCTAAATAGATGAACTAATTTTGCCTATGGTTTCAAGTATGTGGTCTTTATTTTGTAGTTGACAGTGAGTAATTGTTTTATGACATTCTAACAACTTGCATAGTGGAAAAATAATTTTCTTATTTAGAATAATCATTTTTTTTTGTAGTGAATAATTATTTAATACTTTTTGGCATTCAAATGACCACTTTCTGTAATAAAACCTCCTCAGTTTTTCCTTTCTTTCCTTTTAAATTTGGCTCAATGGAAGAAATAGTATGAAATGCAAATTAGACACTTAGTTGCCAAAAAGTTATGATATCATTTTTGGATCCATTATTCACTACCGTTTCTCATTTTTTAAAAGATTCACACTTAGTATTGAAGCCTCATTCCATGAATAGATAAACTATTGTTAAAGGGATGGAATGGGTAAGTTATCAAAAACAAATCACATAAACAAAACCAAAGTACTATTTCAAATTTTTTTGTCAACTAAGATCATAACACAAACTTAAAATCATTAGCATGTTATTTTTATCAAGTTTGATTTAAAGATTCAATACATCCTTCGATCTGCAGTTTACAATCTCTTCTCTGATGATTTTCCAAGTTGCTAAAATAACATGCACTACAATTGCTTGTTTACAAAATGTTTCTCTTGCAACTCAATCACATGGCCTCATGACATTGAGTTTTGGCAAGTTCTCAGGGTTGAGCTTCAGATCACATAGAAATATTTCCTTTCACCCCAAGACACGTCTGAGATTGAATTCATCAAGAAAAAGTGTTGTCACGACTATAGTTGTGGAGACGTTGGACACTACTAGTACTGCTCTGGTTGAGAAATATGTGAATACCATTCGATTTTTAGCCATTGTTGCAGTATGCTTTGTTGCATCTTGCTAGATTCAATAGTGTTAAGGTTGGTCTTCGATTTATTATTGCAAAGAAATTTTTGAAATATTAAAATTTTATTTTATTCGGAAGATTATAAATTTAAACGTAAATATATTAGTTTGGTGTACATCGATATGCATTTATTGTGATTAGGCCATTGGATGGTATGCAAAATATCTTAGTGACTACTTGAGAAATTATGAGATTTTTTATATGATTTGGTAGAAATGCATAAGAATTTTCATTTAAAAAAAATTAAGGTTCTATCTAGCCCACATAAACTATTCTTATGTAATAATCTCTCAAATTTTTTTCTTAATATCAGTGGTTGGAGGCCTAAGAAAAAAACACCATAAAGTTCAGGGACATCATTGGGCCCAATTTGAATGTTTGAATGTGATGGATCAGTGAGACATGTTATAAGAGAAAATAAATTTGTTGTTGTGTTATCATGAAGTACAAGGACAACCAAAGGAAGCCAAAATGAATGGACTGTGATAATACTACAAAAGATTTTATTTGGTATCCATGAGAAAAAGACAAGGTCAATAAGGATCATGACTTTTAAACTATTAGTGAAGATAATGAGAATCTTTTCATATAGACACAACAGTAATGACAAATATCTAAACCTCGATATACTTGTGGAAGTAGTCACAATCAATGGGAGGTTATGTATTGTCAGTTCATAACCACACAATGACCTTAACTAATTTTGGGTTTAAATAATGATGGTTTTCTTTGCATCTTATTTCTAGTTTCAAAAATTTACTTGATACAATGTGTGGTGACTTAAAGGAGAGGCAACAAAGATCATGAACTGCTATGCAAAATTCTAACTAGGAAACACAAGGTTTGAATTTAATTATCAAGTAATACTTAGTTAATGCCAATTTTATCTGAAGGTTACGACTAATCACTCGTTGACATATTGTCTCTGTCTTAAGATGTAATGATCAAGAGGTATCTATTCAATCAAACCCACCTTGGACATGTTCTTATCCTTTTATGCCAGGGATGGCCTTGGGACTTCTAATCTAGTTAGAAAAGACTTATTTTGAAAATATTATTTTTCATGTTGTAGGTTTATTTCTAAAGTCTTGTACCGTAATATGGGTTGGCTTTCCACCTAGTGTTTTACTTTCAACTATTGAAATTTAATTTGATTTGTAGGTCTTTTAACTATATGCTCTTACCTTAGGCATTTCAAGAACTAGTTGATCAAAAAGTGAAAAGGAAGTTCCATTGCTTCTTACTTCCATTGCTTCTTAGTATGTTAAACATGGTTAAACCTAACCTAGTAGTCGACAACAAAGACATGTGAACCAAATTTAGCATTTTATGATTGATGTACTGGATAGAAGTGCAATATATTGGTAGGTTATCATGAGTGTGGACCTCTAAAGAAGTAAATTTTTTGATGGGTTAATCGAGAGTGAAAATGTAGAGGGTATGATCATTGGTACATACTTGATCTCTATTTAATGCGGTTGGTTTCCCTTAAAGATAGATGCTTGTCATTATAATAAGGGGAATGAGCCACATGTAATGAATTTTCCAATGACATCATTTACTTCATCCTTATATTTTACATTGAATAACTTCACCATTGAGTTTAAATTATCACTAGTCATCCTCCCCTTAGGCTTTTCTACACTTGAACTATAGATGGAAAATTTTGAAATCATGTTTAATGGAAAGTACTAGTATACATGGTATGATTATTATTTAAAGGATACTAGCTCAATGGAAGAGCACCTACTTTACAAGTAGGAGAATGGTGGTTCGATTCCATCGTGCCCTAATATGACTAAATATATGATTAAATTAATGACTAAATATACGATTAAATATACGACTAAATAAATGACTAAATCAATGACCAAATCAATGACTAAATAAACGACCAAATGAATGACTAAATAAATGACCAAATTAATGACTAAATAAATGACCAAATAAACAACTAAATAAATGACTAAATCAATGACCAAATAAATGACCAAATAAACAACTAAATAAAGGACCAAATCAGTGACTAAAATAGTTTAGTCATAAATTTGGTCACGAGATAAATGACCGGCAATAAACTACTAGTGGTCACATGATCAAAATTAGTCATTTATCTACAAATTTTAATAGTTTATTTAGTCATATATTATTGTATTCATACTAGTGAATTGGAACCAAATGGATATTCAGAAACAAATTGAATGAGAACGAAGATGTCACAAGGAATAAAGCAAGACTAGTATGCGAAGGTTATGCACAAGAAGGAATTGACTATGGAGAGAATTTTTCACCCATTGCTAGACTTGAAGGAGTAAGAATATTGCTTGCATATGCTTCTTACAAATGATTTAAATTTTATCAGATGGGTGTTAATCTGCATTTCTGAATGAGATACTTGAGGAAGAGGTATACATTGAACAACTTGAAGGTTTTATTGATCCTAATCAGAGGAACATGGTATGTAAGTTACACAAAGCATTATATGGACTGAAACAAGCATTGAGAGCATGGTATGAAAGACTGCATTCCTATCTAATAAGTATTGGATTTGTTAGAATAAGTGACAACAACAATTTGTATTTGAAAGGTGAAACTGATGACACGATTCTTATTGCTAAAATTTGTGTTGTTGATACCATATTTGGAGGACATGATAATTTATGCAAATCATTTGTTGATGAAATGAGGAAAGAATTTGAAATGTCAATATTTGGAGAGATTAAATTTTTTCTTGGCTTGCAAATATTACAACAAAAGGAAGGCATATACATCACACAATCTAAATACATCAAAGAAGTATTGAAGACATTTGGTATGGAAGACTCAAAACCAGTCGATACACCTATGGTCACCGGATGCAAATTGACAAAGGATGACAAGTCCATCGAGGTAAACCAAATCTTGTACAGATCAATGATTGGAAAATTGATGTATGTTGTGCATAGTAGACCAAATATTGCACATGCGGTTATAATTGTAGCAAGATTTTATGCTAATCCTAAATAATCAAACATGACTACTATGAAAAGAATTTTGAGATACTTGAAGAACACTGAAAACTATGGTTTATAGTATAAGAAAGAAGACAATTTTGAACTGAAAGTTTACACTGATGCGGATTGGGCTAGAAACATTGATGATAAAAAAACATGTAGTACCCACCCATAGTTTGCTTTCAGTTTTAAGTGTCATACTCTTTTAGGCCACATTTCATGTGTGCAGATATTCTTTCAGTGGATGTTGATGATTTGGATTATGATTATTTCATGTTGTCATGTGATTTCATAATTAGATGGTGATATTATTTTGCTGTGATATTTTATGCTTTATATGGTTTATGATGTACTTACCCCATACTGGCATGTGTATGGTGATCATGTGTATGTACTTTCTTGATGTGTTTGTATGGTAGAGGGCGGAGGTGTAGTTACTTGCCTTGTCAAGATCCACATGTCTGACCGTACCCTATTATTGTCTGCTATATATTGGATGTACATGCTTTTCACTTGTGATGACAGGTTTGCAAGTACAGGGCATCATCTTCCCTGAATTGACAAGAGTGAGCGTGCCCATAAATATTCATCTCAATGGTAAAGAGGGGAGGTAATAGTCAGACCCAAAACACTAATCTAAACCTATTTTTCCTAAGATTGGATAAGTATCTTATGACTACCTTACCTGGATTTGTCTAGACGACATGGATTCATGGATCCCTTCCTTGAGTATGTTTGGTTTCTTGAGTGTGTATTTTATATAGTTATGGTATTTGATGATTATAGTTAAAAAATAATATTATTATATTCCTTTGTTTATGTGAGAAAATTAATTAAATATTAAATATTTAAATATTTAGATTTAATTAATTAATTAATTAAAATCAGGATGAATTATGCTTTATTAAATAAGTAAATATTTAATTACATGATTAAATTGTGCCTTAAGTATTTAATTTATTTAATGTAAATTTTAACTATTTACATGTGCTTTAGTTATGTTGAAAAGTAATTTGTTTTCAAAAGGTAACAACTTGTCTTTAGGAGTCTAAGTTGAGTTGTGCAAATAAAGGCTATTTTATTTTATTTAATTGAGATTTTCTTTCAATTTCTGATTTGAGTTGTATTAGGAGTTTACTATTGAGTCATCTCTAGGGTTTCTATGAAAGGGGGAATTGAATCCCTATTAGAAGATTTGCATTCATTTTGGAGAGATTAGACAGGTTTTGGAGAATTTATGGAGAGAGCTTGGATTTTGGCATCTTGAGATTCTTGGGTGAATTGTCTTTTCTTGAGAATTTGTGAAAGCTTGTTGTGCATCTGGATTTTGGTTTTGCAATCTTCAAGGACTCAGATCTGCAGGCTCAGTTTCATACCTGGAAGGATTTGGATTTTTCTTCTTCTCAAAGGCTTCTATTTTCAATTCTTGCATTGGATCTGAGGTAGGGTTTGAGAATCCTCTTTGTAAATTTTGTATGTGAAATTTTCAATGATTTATCATGTCTGGTTGTTTTCATTTGCCTAAGTAGATCTATTTTTTCTATGTCTGTGATTTTGGGTATTAGAAAACCTTTGGATCTATATTTCTGTGATTTTATTCAGACTTGGTATAGTAGGGATATGCTGTCCAAATTTTTGTGAAATAAATCTCTATAAAATTCATAGAAAATGAAAAATTAGTGTAGGCTATACTTCAACTATAGAGCCTTGGAAAAATAAATTAGTTGTGAAAAAACCCAATTTAGGTAGGAAAACTCTTATTGGTAAATTGAAAAATTACCCCCTGGAATTTACACAGTAGAAATTTAAAAAAAAATTACACCGGTAAAAAAGAATATTACACCAGTGAGAAAAAAATAAAACAACAATAAAAATCCAAAAGGAAAAAGAAACATTAGTGTGAAAAGATTAAAAGGGCTCTGATTTCCTTTTCTGGAAAAAAAGGTACATAGAATATAAATTTCCATTTTCAGAAATCACCCTTTTTAAAAAAAAACAATAAATAAACTCTTTTAAAAAAGAAGTAAATGACATTGTCTTTATTCTAAAAAAATAAATATTATATGCTATTAAAAATAGCATTTGAATGTGATTGTTTAAAAAAAATTAATTAAAAATAAATAAATATAAATTTGAGTGGGGCGGGGGCCACCAACTCCCCCACCCCATGACAGTCGTAAGGCACCGTGAGCAGCCTAAGGCTACAACATGGTACTGTGCTGTAGTCTTAGACTGCGCATGGTGGGGCCGATGCTTGCTGCCTGCAGTGCAGCAGTGGGGAGCGGGCCCAGCATCCCCCACCTGCCTTTTTATTTAATTTTTAAATATTATTATTTTTAATAATTTTTATTAATAGTTTTTTTTTAATATGTTAAATTTTTATTTAATAAAAAGTTTTTTTTAATAATAGTTTTTAATATGTTAATTATATTTAACAAAAGTTTTATTATTAGTTTTTAGTTTGTTAATAAATATATGTGCAATTTGGTTAGGTCTTGATTATTTAATTTATCCTATAATTTAATTTAATTTTAAATTATTTAATTTATTTGGATATCAAACTAGTAAATTTGATTTAGACTTAGATTTTGCACATTATTCTAGAATTAATTATTTAATTTAAATTAGATTTAAGTTATTTAATTTATTTTAGAATCAAATTGTAAACTTAATTTAGACTTAGATTATCTAATTAATGCTGATTTAATTATTTAATTTAATCTAGATTAATTGTAAATGTTGTTTAAATATTATTCAGATGTGTTTCTTTTAAATGTATGTTTTGATTATTTTCAAAATAAGCTAAATGGATGATTTGAAATTAGATGTGCATACATACACTGTAATTGGCTATTTATGTCAATGTTTTCTATTCTTCCTGGGTGTTGTGTTCTTCTACATTATGGGCATTAGATGGCCTAGGGAAAGTACAGAGGCAGGGGTTTTGTTTTCTACGGACTTGTTTACTACTTATGTTTTGGCGTGAGTGTGATGTGTTGTGTTACCCTATCTGACCATATAGGCTCAAGTTGTACTAAAGTTTTGTAAACACATATCTGTAGTCACTCCTAATTCTTGTGTATGTTTCTGGATGTGGGACTACCTGATTTTCTATCTATGTTAGATCTAGGAGAGATATGTGAGCCTAGGGTAGTTTACCTAGATATGTAGTAGGGGGTGGCTTGCAATAAGCGTCGGGGCCCACAAGTGGCTGCCAGGATCACTTATTGTAAGTATTTGTAATCAAGTGATAACTTAATATAACATTGAGAGATATTAAAATGAACCTAATAAGATATGATTCCTCACCCATGCTTGAGTGCTAGTACAGACTAAGATGGAGGATGAGATTATGCTTACCGCCTTGAGAGGTGTGTGTCTAGCATAGTTAATGGCTTCGTCTGTACAAGAGGTCATTGATACCATGTATGGTCACTTGAGTGTCAGGATCCAGAGTGATTACAAGGATGAGACTCAAGGGTTAGACGTACATGATGACACCTTCCTATATATAGTCTAGTTATCCTACATGTGTCGGTTACCTCTGGATTATTGAGTCTTACCTATTACTATACTTGTTTACCACAAGTTAGAGAGCTTTCAGGATTCCCTTTCTTGGTGGTTTATCTTGTTTTGGCATTGGTTATTCGAGTGGGGTCTGATGTTATCTCCTCAACACGGTGGGGTAGACCTTTGTGGATCTACGTGGATGGGTGGTAGTGATTCTTTACCATTTGAGATGCGATGTCCTAGTTCCAGTGCTTGGTGGTGCTTCTGCAGTTGGACTCCTTATGATTCTTCATTGATGCTTTTATTCTTATCTTCTATAATTGTAATCTTGTATTAGAGTATCACATGTGATACCTAATCTGGATATTGTACTATTGTTGTTAGAGTGATTACTACATACCCTACAACATGTGTAGTGGATGTGAGTTTATTTAGGCTTCATGGTTGACCATGAGAATTGTAATTATTATGATGTAATTGTTTAATTTATTTTATGGAATCTTATGTTGATGTTACTTGGATGAGTTATGTTCTTAAGTAATTCTACATCATGGGACCCACAAGTTTTATTAACCTATTTTTCTTGTTGTGTTAATGTGAGTAAATGGTTATTGCTTCCGCATGAATGTTTATCTTATTATGTAAACTTTAGAAAAAAAAATTGTTAACCAAACTTAGTATAATGTTTTAGGCTAATCTCTTTTGGGTTCCCTGGCGAAGCGTTACAAAACACTACTGGTGGAGCATTCTTTTTGGGAGAAAGATTGGTTACTTAGATAAGTAAGAAACAAGGATGCATTTCTCAATCCATTGCAGAAGAAAAATATGTTGTTGTTGTTGCTAATTGTTTGAATATTGCATGGATAAAACAACTATTAGAAGGTATGAATGAGGAGATAATTGATCCAGTGATAATATATTGTGATAATAAAAGTGCAATTAATATTTCTAAGAATCGAGTGATGCATAAAAAGACAAAACATATTTCTATTAGGTATCATAACTTGAGGGAACAAGTTCAAGAAAAGAAAGTCAGATTGGAGTATGTGAAATCACAAGAGAAACTTGCTAATATATTTACTAAACCCTTACCAAATGATACATTTGAATACTTGAGGAGTAGACTAAGGGTCCATCCCCTATTTAACAGTCACTAAGGTGATTAGGAGGTTGCATCAACTTGTACTTTATCAAAATATCAAATGATGTTGATGCATAATATTCACACTTTGGGTTTCCTAAGGTTGTGAAGGATGGAAGACAAGCTAAAACTTAATATCAATACATGCAAGGTACTAGATCTGAATCGAACAACAAAGATATTGATTTGGATATTGAAGATCTAATTATTTCTTTTTGGCATTACTGTTAAAGGGAGAAGAATTACATGAAATATTCACAGAATGGTTAAAAGAGAGAGAAAGTTAATAAAATATCTATCCATAGGAAGAGATCAAGATTACCGAAAGGGAGAGTATTGATATTGTGTAGTGATTAAACATATTAAATGTATAAGCTAGGGAGAGCTTATCAAGTTACAACATTTGCATATAGAGTTGTAGAATAAATGTTTGGTATTCTATGGAATATTTCATATTGTGTTGTCATCAATGCCAAAGGGAGAGATTGATAGAGTACAACTAATTGAATATCTTAAAAGAGAGATTTGATGACTTCAAAAGATAGTGATTGATGATCACCGAGTTACAAAGGTATATGTGAGACATTAAATCAATTATTGTATTATCATTGATGTCAACTAGTTTTGACTATACTTATCATGATAGTTACAAACATTTGAAGAAGGAAATAATGGTGAAGGAATAAGATATCCATTTGAAGATGAGATGTATGAGTCGAAAGATATGGATATGGTATTTGTTGGGTAACTTATTGACGAGTCTATAACATTATGTTAGTGATTTGATTGTATTACATAATTTTGTTATGGATTGAAGATCAAGAATGTACACGTTTATGTGGTCAGTAAATGAAGAACTTAGTATACACCGAGTTGGAACAGTGTACACCAAGAAAGTGTAGTGTATACCGAGTACAGTGTTAACCAAGTTAGAAGTCACCGACACATTATGGTATTGACCGAGTGAAAAAATTAAATGGAACATATGACTGCTGACTAAAGATGATGAGTTGGACAATTATGAATTATTCCAAGGTAAAATATAATGTTTGTTATGATGATCAAACGACTGACAAAATTTAAGGATGATCAGATGAAGGAGAATGAAATGTGTTACTGACACAACTACCAAGGAAGGTTAAAGCAATAAAATCAACGGTGAAGATTAAGAGGAAAAATCTATGGCTGGAAATAAAATGGTTTATTATGTCTATAAAAGGAGACAAGAGATTCATTATGAATTTAAGAATGCACGTGAAGAGATTGCATTCATGAAAAGCTATCCAAACATGTTGAAGACAAAACCGAGCAATTCTATAGACAACATCGAGCGTCAGAGAAAAGAATTACCAAGCAGAATAGAGTTGGAGAATACAAAGAGATTGAATTGATTTTATTGGCCAGAGGTATTTTTGAGCTTAGCATAGATATGAAAATCCATAAAACAAGTTGTATTTGAATTAGATCATTACTGTTGAATTCTAACCATTGCCACAGATAAATCTCTTAACCAAGTGGGACTTAATAGTCTTTATATTTTAATATGACATTCAATGAATGTTGATTGTTTTCTTGTTGACCCCATAGTGAATGTTTGGTCACGGAGAACTGTTAGTGATAAATCCTCTAACTAGGTCACACCTCATAGTGTATAATTGTAACCTTTAACAGGGTTGGCTCTTAACCTAGCTCACTTCAGAAGAGTGAAATTATTTTGGGTTACTAGTCCAAGGTGGTTTTTCCCCTAACATGGTTTCCACGTTAAAAATAAAAGTGTTATATGTGTATGGATGTGGTGGATTGTTATTTTACTTTACACATTAATATAACTGCATTGATTGGTATATACACTAGTTAATTTACTGCTATTTGGTAGATGAATAGAAAGGCACAGTTAAAGTTTTACCAAGTTGATTAAATTATTTGAAAGATTTGTTTTATACATCAAGGAGTGTTTGGGACTATAGGATAACTGGACTTAACTGATTCACCCCCCTCTCAGTTGTCTAACAAATATTTCCAAAATCTTCACCAGTAGAAATTAAAATCAAATCCTACAATAATGTCTGGAAATAACTAATCAATTATGAAGGAATATCATTCAGATGTCAAAGATGTTATTGCATTGGGCATAGTGCATAAAAGTGCAATAACTTTTTTACTAATCTCAAGAGGGGAATTCGGTGGATCTAAACCTTATCACAAAAATATTCTCTAATTATTGAAGATGCTTCTAACACATGTGAGCTTCCTATGATGGCAAAGCCTCCTAATGACCTGGCTACAAATTTTCCTAAAATGTTTTATTCCTCATCAACTTCTTTTAACTCAATATTCAAATAAGGCCTCTTCCATCATGGTGGATCCTCAATGATATAACAACATGGTAATCTCAACTCTAGTGATCAAGCTTCCTTCAGGCTCTTCAACCCTTGATGTAAGTTCCCATTTTCCTATGGTGCTAACACTCCTTCTCAAGCTTCACCTTATCCTCAAAATGATTCTATTAAGGAATATGGGGCTAATGCATGTCATATAGTCCAAAAAAAGAAAAAGAAATTCTACAAATTTGCAAAAGTTAGCAAAAAATGCTTCTCTGGTCTCACACCAAATCTGGGCTTTTGACCATTTTGTGATGATTTTAATTTCTTGTAGTATGCAATCTTTGGTAGTAGAGTAGATTTTGTTTTTGATAAAGGCATAAAAAACTAGCAGCTTATGTGGCTAATAGAATCTTTTCACAAACAATGTCTATGTGGTGGCCATGATTGGACTTATATGTAACTTTTTACTTTATTCATTAACTAATATGATGTCTACAACTTTTTTTGCACTTTACGTATATAAAGATGTCAATAATTTCTCATATAATAAATTTATAATTATATATAATATTTATCGTTATATAATTTTTCTATATTTAACTAATTAATAATATATAATTATGTATTTAGTAATTATAATTTAATGATTACAAATTACATGAATCTATAATTTTATTTGACACATACTTTTTAGCAAAACTTCTATAGCATAGACCTATCTTTTGTTATATGTAAAAAAAAAAGTTTTCTTGTTTTTTCCTAAAGAAATTCATAACATCATATTGAAATATATGTGAATACATTTTGACAAAGATAAAAAATCTTTGAAAGAGGAAAAACAAAAATAAATAGGCTAAATATTGGAAGCAAAAGGCTACCAAGTAAAGCACCAACACAATCACAAAGAAAGGACTAGATAACAAACATCTAGAAAAGAAAGCGTAAATGGAGGCCAAGAAAACCAAACGAAAGAAGAAACCCACCAAGAATGGACAAATAAATCCCAACACAAAGAGAAAATACAAAAAAGAGTGAACAAAGAGGATTAAGAATAATTTAACATAGAGAGGGTGTTTTCTTGCAAATGAGAATCCTCCAAGTATTCTTTAGTTTTCATATATCCACAACCAATTGTAAACCTTCCTTTGAAATGGTATCTGCCTCAACATTTTTCTCTCCATAAATATGAACAAATGATATATGGGAAAATAAAATGCACATCATTTCAATCAAATCTTTAATAGGTGAGAGAATCAAAACTTCCACTTGGTAGATCTCATTTATCCATTTGATGACGACTTAAAAACTTTAAGGCCATAATCTCTCCAAAGTTATTTGTACCACTACCCAAACTAGCAGTTAAGGAGTACAAAAAATTATTTTTATAATGTTGGTTAATAAAGGAATATATTATATTTAAGGAGTATTAAATTATATAATTTATGTAAATGTGGATATAAGATATCTACCTATTTATCACATCAACAAACAACATTCTACCTAACAACCACATTAACATATATCATTTTAAAATTTTATTAATTATATTATTTCTTGGTTTTGTTTTCACAATTATTCTAAAAATAAGTATTTTAGCTATCTTGAGTCAACAAATGTCAATATAGAATTATTATTACTTAAATTTTATTATACTTTACTTTAATCAATTCAAATTATATTTATTATATTTACTTGATTATTATAAGGACTAATTTTATTTCATTCAAGATTTTTTAATTGATAAAGGCTATCAAGAGGGTAGCTCGCATATGCATCAAAACAACTTAAAAGGGAAGAAAATGCATCAACTTAACAATGGACAATACATTGAATAAATTAATTTTTTGGCACCTTAAAGTTCATCAAGAAATACAAATCTTCTATAATATCAAAGACATGCTCAAGCTATGGAGGGGAAAACAAGTTAGTATAGTGACTAATAATTTTTTTTAACAATTACATATTGTTGCAATTCAACTGATTTATGAATAGGAAGACCACTTCAATGGTGATTTTGTGTTCTCTTGCAGTATTGGTTTCAAATGATCCACCTAAAAGACAATAAAATAGTCACTTATTTAAATCATAAATTGCTTGGTTAACTTGCTATCACAATATTTGAGGAAAACCTAGGCAACGAGCTTCCCCCAATATTTTTTATTCCCATGATTATAATAATATATGTCAAGAACCCCTCATACAATCCTGCATCATGAATGTCTTATCCATTGAAGACTTATAGACCAATAATTTGTTGGATGACCTTTATGGCACCCTATATCTCAAGATTAAACAATATGTGAATATGAGACATTGCATCCTTCATGACAAATCCACATTTAACTTCAAAGACTACTCGATACACCATTGTTTGAATTATTCTTATATTGTCCCACCAAAAATATACAATGTTCACCTCTATGCACTATCCATGAAAAAAGAAAACTAGAAAATAATATCAAATACACTAACATTAGAGAAGGAAATGTTAATCTCTAATAAACAAATCATCCTAGTCTTAAAAACTAATTTGTACCCTAACTAGACACTCTAATTAACTCATCTTGATCAATGTCACAGTTTTCTAGTTAATCTACAACCTTCAATGTTTCTCTATAGTTATGTACAATAGTAGACTCCTCAAAATTTACAAGAATATCCCATATTAAATCAATGTATTTTTAGAGCCTCCAATTCATAGAACTTTTTATTTGTGTTTATGCATATCATCAAATCAATCTCAATGTCCAATATTTTAATATTCTTTCGCTCACATAATTTGAACCCTTCAAAGAGAACCTCCAATTCAACTTCATTGTTAGTATCATGATAAAGCTTCTTAGATAAAGCCCGTGTGAGGATTCTTATTGCATTCTAGATATCATACATCTAAAGCCTCTCCATAAAAATAACTTATTTCATTATTCCATTTGTAGAGACTTTTCTAAAGTGTGTATGTATGTGTGCATGTACACACCTTTGTCTATATGTACACGAATGTGTACGCATATGTGTGTGTATGTGTGTGTGTGTGTGTACATATGTGTACATGTGCATGCATGCATACATGGGGAGTGTGTATGTGTGTATGTATTTTTTGAATTTTTTTTTTGAGAGAGTGTGCGTGTGTGTACAAGTGTGTGTGTATATGCCCATGTATAAACACGTGCATGCCTGAAAATACATGTGTGTGCATTAATGGGTGTGTATGGGTGTGTATATGCATGTATTTGTGTATGTATATATGTATACCCACATATATATCTCTCTATGTGTGTATGTGTATGAATACAAGATATAGACCAAGTTATATCAAATAGGACAACACAATTACATAAGTGTGTGTGTGTGTGTGTGGGTGTGGGTTGTTTCACATATGAATGTTATGTTTTTATTAATGTCAGAATTACTATAGTTGGTGTATGGAAGATCAATATAATTATTTGGGAGTTGTGTTCTATAGTGTCCCTGTGTGTTTTGGAATGACATAGTGCCAACAATGTACATATTTGTTGTCATAGATGAACAAAGTTTAATGGAGAAGAATGTATAAGGTATATCCAAAGGTATTGGGTATTTTTTGGAGCTTTGGAGTTGATTTCACTTATTTTCACATAGTAATTACTAAATGTGACTATTCTAGTGAATAGATTGTCAGATTGAGTTTTGCTTTTTGATCTACATTGTGGCGCAACATATTTTGACTTACAGTTGGAGTATAGTGTTAACAAATGTTATAAGATGCTACATCCCAGTTCTCATTATTTGATTTTCTTTGCAAAATTTTTTATGATGTTCTATATGTTAGTTCGACAAAAATAAGGTACTTGATTGTGGGAATGGTCCACATTCCTCTACCTTAAATAGTTTTTGATGCAAATTTTTAATATGATTATGTTAGAACTAGCTGATATTATATTGGACATTCATAGCTATTTTGGTAGTCCGCAACTTTGATTTTTCTCTATAGTTATATACAATAGTGAACTCCTCCAAGTTTACAAGAATATCCCAATTCAAATCAATGCATTTTTAGAGCCTCCAATTCGTGAAATTTTTTATTTTTGTTTATGCATATCATCAATTCAATTTCTATGTCCCACATTTTAATGTTATTTCACTTACATAATTTCAAACCTTCAAAGAGAACCTCCAATTCAACCTCATTAATAGCGTCATGATAAATCTTCTTAGATAAAGTCCACATGAGGATTTTATTACATTCTAGATATTGTACATCTAAACTCTCTCCATAAAAACAAATGTTTACTCTTCCCTTTAAATAAACTTTTCTAAACTATGTGTGTGTGTGTGTGTGTGTGTGTGTGCACATGGTTTTGTGTGTGTGTGTGTATGTATGAATGTACATGTGTGTGTGTGTGTGTGTGTTTATGGGGGTGTGTGCATGTATGAATTTATGTGTGTGTGTGAGTCTCTATCTCTTTGTTGAATTTTTTTAAAGTGCACGAGAGAGAGAGAGAGAGAGAGAGAGAGAGAGAGAGAGAATGTGTACAAGTGTGTGTGTGTGTGTATGTGTATCCATATATACATACATGTGAAAGTATAAACATACATGCGCAAGTATAAACATATATGTGTGTGTATTAAGGAGTGTGTGGGTGTGCATATATGTATGCATTTATGTATGTATATACACATACATAATATAATTACATAAATCTAAGCAATATATTAGCAAATAATAACTATAAGAAAACATTTACTACCAAAAAATAAAGAAGCATAATCCAACATCACTTGACCTAGTCACCAGTAGCCTCATCATCTTTGATATCATTTACTAAGGAAATAACCCAATAACTATCCTTGACTATCACTCCTTCTATGAAACCCTTAAAGAAAATTAAACTATAGTCCTAGTCTAGTTTCACTTTGTCATGGTGCTCATCTTTATGCCCTAAACAATTGATATTGGAGTTGATGAAAAAATAACCCATAGCTCAAAGGAACACCTGCATGCAAACACCTATCATAGAAAGAGAGAAGAAGCAAGAAGCTATGGAGGCCTAAACACATTGATCCACGAGAGAGGAGAAATCATTCTTGATGTGCAAAAACAAAAGCTGCAATTCAATAATGAATAATCTGTTACACAATCTGCTATTAAAACAAAGGAGATCAATCCTAATAAAAGGAGATCTGAAAACCGAAAAAGGTAAAACCTAGGTTGCATAATAATAATTAATAAAGTAATTAATTATTATATGCCTAAATTTTAGCTTAAGTAGAAAGAGATAATAAGTGACTTAATAATTAAATCAAACATGATTTAATTAATAAGCAAACACTTTGTTACTCTAACACCCCCCCTTCAGATGAACTTTGGGAGAAGCTAAAAACCTAGAAAGAACTACTGAAAGCAAATGTGTAATGTCCCCATTTTAGCAAGTTCCTGCAGCTGAGCATGGTCAATTCATCATCCCAACCCTCATGAGTTGACAATGAGTTTTGAGGGTCTTTGTGACCGGTTTACTATTTTTAGTAAGCCTATTTTGGGAAGTGGCTATTTTTAGTAGGTTAGAGAAGACAGTTCTAAGGTGTGAGAAGCTAGGTGCATTTTAGAGCATTTAATGTGGTTTAAAGATATATAAGTTGTTTATTAAGTTGAACTTAATAAATAACTTAGCTTTTATGTTCTAATTTTGAATTGTGAACGAGAAGCTTCTTTAGTGAAAAGTGTATGGAAGAAGCTAGACTCATTTAATGCTTTTATAAAAAGATTTGAAGGAAACTCGAAATTCATTCTTGAATTGATTATTTTTTATGAAGTCTTTTGTTGAGAGCTTTCAACAAGGGTTTGAGGACTGAATCCTCTCTGATGCACTTTGAATCATCTTTGTGGTGGTGAATTGTGTAATTATATTTGTGGAAGAAATTCTGAGTTTCCATGGCTGCAAACTGGTGTTGTTGTATACCAATTTAGTACAGGAGTAAATCAAATTCATTGATTGTTGTAGCTGGTTTGATTTCTTTCATCTGAATGTTATTTTTGTGCAAAAGAGGTTGTTGATTCTTCTTAGAGGTTGCATTTCAGACTGTACGAGTTGCTTTCAATCATCCAAGAGCTACGTATTTATTTGGAAGGATGGCGTATTGATTTGGGAGGTTATGATCATCACCATGGTATTGTGTGTGGATGGTATAAGGCAATGCGACAACCTTTGAGGCTGCGTGGAGTCTTTTACCTGCTGCAAATTCATGTTTGGTGGCTGCGACTTTCTTGGTTGGGCTGCGTGATCACCTTGGGGCCCTGAGTTTTGATTTCAATAGGCTGCAATCATATTTTGGTGACTTGCGTATCACTCCTGGCAACCACATTTCATCATGAAGATAAACATAATTCAATTTTAAGGTGCATAATTCACTTATATATTTAATTGGTTGGTGTTAAATATAAGAAAATAAATAAGTATGTTCATGTTTCAGTGAAATGTTGAAGTTAGAATAAGTTGATATTTAAATAATTTAATTCTGGAAAGTTTTATGTTAAATTCATACTTTGTCAAAACAATAAACAAAGAGCTAGAAAATTTGGGAAATATATAATAAGAATAGCAAGGAGCCAGGCAGGCTCTTTATAGTGGTATCAGAGCAGTTTTCTTGCCAGTCTGTAGGGAAATTTGGGTTCAACATGGCATAGAGATTTAGACATGGCATACACTACACCTGCAGAGGTCCTAATTCTCCACCTGATGAGGGAGAACCTGAGATTCAATTTGGTAGTATAGGTGATGGGGGTGCAGGTGGTTCAGGTAATTTAGATGGTACAGGTTATAGGGATGTAGGTACTACTTTCAAAATTGATAGAGAAGCGCGGGATGCATTCCAAAATATTGTAGATGGTCAACATCATGTTGCTACTATATTACAATAGTTATCTAACATATTACAATGCATTGCAATACTTGGTGATCATGGCAAAGACATAGGTACTCAGAGTGTGTTAGTCGGTTCACATAGATCTAGAGCAGATGATAGGTCATGTGTGGGTGATAGAATGAGGGTTGAGGACTGTACTAGATAGGAGGATAGATGCAACATGATGGATTATACTAGTATTTATGATAGGCCACAATGTACTACATTTCTGAGACCTGAGGTGGATGCAGTTAGCACTGAATCTGAGATCACACCATTTATAGATGATATTGTTGCTCACTATGCTGAGTGGGATGTTCTTCCACATGCAATCAAGCAAAATTTGAATTTTGGCAGATTTCTTACACATAAGTGTGAGCATTCTAGAGGTAGGCCTATACCTGATAGACAGAGGCCTAGAGAGGTAGATTTACGCTAGGCGACCAACAAGATGATTTTGGATCATTATGATGGGAGTGGTAAGGTTACACCACAAGCTTGGGTTCACAAGATTGACACTTACTTATCCTTGCATCTTATGTTTGAGGATGACGCCATTCATTTTGTTGTATTGCACCTTGATCGTATAGCTCATGATTGGTGGTACTGTGGGTTGGTGTCACTTCGACATGATCAAATTATTTATATCAGGAGTTCATGGATAGGATGATAGAGAGGTTTGATAGGAAGGACCCTAAAACCTACTTTAGAGAGTTGGCTCAATTGCGACAGATAGGTGGTCTTGAGACTTTTATCAGTGAGTTTTAGTGGTTGTCTATTATGGTTTATGATATATCAGAGAGGAGGAGAGTTATGCTCTTTATGGAGGGGTTGGTTGAGCCTACTAGAGGATGGGTTAAGTCTTTGGACCCACCTACCTTGCAAGAAGCTATGCAAAAAGAAAGGAATTTGGAAGCATCTACTCCATGGAATAAATTTTTTGCGAGACCTTCCGGTGCATCTTATGATAGGACAACACCTAAAAGGGATGACAGAGCTGATTCCAGTCATCCTACAATAGGCCCTTTGGATCAAGAAACTTTAAATAATCTGAGGAGGAAATTATGTTTTCATTGTAGAGGGCCATATGATTTGAATCATGATTGTCCCTTGAAACCAAAAGGGAAAAATAAGATGATGGAGAGGTTTAATGATGATGAAGATGATTCTAATTTTTTGGGATAGCGAGCTGATTATGAGCATAATTCACATGAGGTCCCAGGTAATGATGATGAGAAATGTAGTTAATTCTAATTTTAAGGTTGTTTACCTTACTAGCATGAGAAAGGAATATTCCTTGAGAATGCATGGTCTCTTGGCAAGACAGCGAGTCATTGCTCTCTTTGACACAGGAGCTACTCATAATTTTATTGATTTATGTTTGGTGGCCAAGAGAGGATTTAAAGCTAAAGATTTTGAAGGAGTTAGAGTACAAGTAGCTGATGGTTACTCTCTCAAGTGTAATAAAATTATTTCTGAGCTCCTTGTGTAACTGAATAATTATTCCTTCAAGGCAGATTTCTATGTGGTTGACATGGGCAACACTGATATAGTTCTTAGCATGAGTTGGTTGCATTCACTTAAAGACATCTACATGAACATGAAAAGGATGGAATTGAGGTTCATCAAGGATGGTAAGACTCACATTTTTAAGGCTATCTAGAGTGGTGATTTGAAGACTATTTCCTTCAACCACGTGCAATGTTTGGTACAACATGATGATGTTATAGATTGGCCAATAGAGTGTAGGGTGTTGTATACACTGGATAACATAGATGGGCCAACTTATCATCCAGGTATAAAGTAGCTCAAAATTAAATACTCTAAGGTGTTTAATAATTTACCATATGGCAGGCCACCAGATAGAGGAATTGAACAAATTATTGAGTTAGAGGAGGGCACTAAGCCCATCATGATTACTCCTTACCAGCACTCTAAGAAACTAAAAGATGAGATTGAGAAGACAATTCAAGAGTTTCTCGCTATGGGACATAATAGGCCGAGTAAGTCCCCCTTTGTTTCATCTGTTGTTCTAGTGAAAAAAAAGGACAGGACACTCAGGATGTTTATAGATTACTGGATGTTGAATAAAAAGACTATTAAAAACCGGTATCGAATTCCTCATATCGATGAGATTATTGATGAGTTACATGGTACCAAATACTTCTCCAAGATTGATTTGAGATCAGGATATCATCATATCAGATTTAGAGAATAGGATGTGGAGAAGACAACATTCAGGTGTCATTTTGGCCACTTTTCAGTTTGACTAATGCCCCCACCACATTCCAGTCTACTATGAACAGAGTCTTCCATGGTCAGTTGTGGAGATTTGTTCTTGTGTTTTTTGATGATATATTAGTTTATAGTAAGACTTGGGATGATCATGTATCACATCTGGATACAATTTTGGGTATTCTTGATGATGCTTCCTTGTATGCCAAGGAGTCCAAGTGTTCTTTAGGCATGACAGAGTTATTATATTTGGGGCACATCATCAGTGCAGAGGGAGTGTGCATGGATCTTGATAAGGTTCATGCTATTATAGATTGGCCTACACTGGGAAACTTGACACAACTGAGGGGATTCATTGGACTATGTGATTTCTATCATAGATTTGTGTTAGGGTTCTTTAGACATGCAGCTCCGCTTACTGATTTAACCTGTAAGGGTGCTTTTGTATGGACTACTCAGGCATAGGATTTTTTTGAGAAGTTCAAGGTGATCATGACATCATGCCTAGTTTTGGCATTGCAAGATTTCATGAGACCCTTCAAGTTTCATTGTGATGCCTCAGGAGAGAGTATTGGAACATTGCTTTCTCAAGATCACCATCCTATTATTTTCGAGAGTCAGAAACTTAGGGGTCTTGAGAGATTGTTTAGCATTTATGACAAGGAAATGTTGGCCATTATGCATGCCTTGGCCAAATTCAGGCAGTACCTAGTGGGTAGAAAATTTTGTATTAAAACTAATCATAACAGCCTGAAGCATTTCCTTGGACATTGGGATCTTAATGAGAGACAACAGAAGTGGGTTAGTAAGTTACAATCTTATGACTTTGATATTTCCTATATCAAAGGTACTTAGAATGTGGTGGCTGATGCCCTTTCTCAGTGATGCAGGGGCATCTTAGGTCCTTGGCAATCCTGTGTCACCAAAAAGAATTTGGATTTTTGTCTGTGATGCTCAGTTTTTGCTGCTCAGTTTTTGCTTGGCATTACCTATCTGCTGCTCAGTTATCTTGCTTACCGACAGGTTTAGTTTTATTTCCTATTGTGGCCGACTTGTGCATTTATATTGGATCATAGATTTAATGTTGGAATCCATCATTGGGAAGTGTGTGGTCCTAGATTTGACCATTACTTCCATTAATTAAGGATCTGAAGGCCGACTCAGCTTGGTAGCTTCTTGTATAAATGTAGATGTTTGGTTGTAGTTTAGGAAGGAGTTTTTTTGGATAGAAGATAGTAGACATTAGATTGGAGATTTGTGATAGATCCTCGCATGTTTGAGGACTTCTAAGATTCATTGTAATATCAGGCCCTAATTGGGAAGGCCTTACAACCCGACATGTATGATCCTATTTGATGATAATATATGAAAGATCCGACATTCTCTCTCTCACTATTGTTGTTTGTTGCTTCTACATGTGTGTTGCAGGCTTGGATCATTAGGGTGCACCATTGTTTGGCCCCTCCTTCTCCCTGCCTTATGTCAGGTGGTATCAAAGTGAGGTGAGATCTTGATCTAGGTTTGCAGGTTCCTCTTGGAGCCCTAGTTGAATTGTTGTGGGGTAGTAGATTACGATCTAACCTGGAATTGTAGAGGGTTGTCAAGATGGTTCATGGGAGGCGAGATGTAGATCTAGGATTGGAAAATATGCTAAGGCAGATTACTACTAGGTTAGAAGCAGTAGAAACATCCCAAAGAAGAGGCAGACATCTTGAAGATATTAGTGATGATGAAATTGAAGAAGAATAGGCGAATGCAGAACCTTCTTCTATTATGGATCAAGGTGAAGAAAGATTTTTGAAGGCTTTGACAAGTCTAAAGCCAACACCACATTTTAACCCTCCTAAGTATGGTGGAAAGTTGATTCTAATGAATTGGTGGACTGGATCACTGAGATGGAAAAGTATTTTGAATATGAAAACATTCCTGAGGATAAGAAGGTGAAGATTGCAAGCACAAAGTTGAAAAGTCATGCATCCTTATGGTGGGAACATCTGTAGCTGGATAGAAAAAGGAAAGGCAAAGAAAAAATCAAGGTATGGAGTAAAATGGTGAACAAATTGAAAGGAAAGTTCTTACCTTGTGATTATTAGATTAACCTAGTTCAGCGAATGCAAAGTTTGAGATAGAAAGATAGCTTGGTAAAAGAGTATATTGAGGAATTCTACAAATTAGATATCAAATCTGAACATGATGAAGATGATGTGGAAATAATCAGTAGATACCTAAATTGTTTGAGAGTTTCCATCCAAGAGGAAATTAGTATGGTCAAATTGGAGAACATTGAAGAGGCTTATCAATTTTCTTTGAAGGTCGAGGAGAAATTGAACAAGAGACATGAGCAAAGATAGAGAGGTCGAGGTGGTAGATTCCCTAGAGGAAGAGGTGGATCTAATGGTGAAAATGGTAGATCTGAACCAGAAAAGACAAATCTGGACAAAGGAAAGACTGAGTGGAAAGGTGAAAGTTCTAGAGTCAGAGGTAGTAACTACCGAGGTGGTTATGGCAGAGGAAGTTTTCGTGGAACTTGTTATAATTATGGAGAAGAAGGACATAGATCTTTTGAATGTACACAGGCTAGTAAGAAGGCTGGTAGTAGTAGAAATTCTTTGGTGCAAGAAGAGTCACTGAATGAACCTGAGAAAGAAAATAACTTGATGGTAAGGAGAGCACTGTTGAATGAAAGAAAGAAGGAAGATCTGGTAAGGAAAAGTTTGCTCAAGACCAGATGTAGAGTTTCTGACAAAGTTTGGAAGGTAATCATTGACAGTGGTAGCTCAGAGAATCTGGCATCTGAAGAAATGGTCACAAAATTACAGTTGGAAAGGTTGGTACATCCAAAGCCCTATCAGATTTCATGGATCAAAGATGAGCATACACTCCTAGTAAGTGAACAAACTTATGTGAATTTGAAGATTGGAAAATACTATGATAAGGTGTTGTGTGATATCATGCCTATGGATTGTTGTCATATTTTGTTGGGTAGACCTTGGCAATATGATAGACATGCTATATATGATGGGAGATTGCATAAGTATACTATTGTGGCTGATGGAAAGAAAAAAATCTTGTTACCATTAATGGAAGAACCTGTTAGTAATGTTAGCACATCTGTGAAAGTTTTTTTGATGGAAGGAAGAAAGTTTGTTAACTCTTTGAAGAGGAATGATGTATGTTTTGCTATGATTCCTAACAAGCAGAGTAAGAAAATAGAGGATAATATCCCTGAGGAGATTGATAAGTTACTCACCGAGTATAGTGATATCATTTCTAATAATGTACCTGATGGTTTGCCACCGAAAAGAAGCATTGATCATAGTATGGATCTAATCCCTGGAGCTAGTTTACTGAATAAGGCACCTCATTGGTTGACACCTACCGAGAATCAGGAATTGAACCGACAGATTCAAGAGTTGCTGGAGAAAGGATTGATCAGAGAAATTTTGAGTCCTTGTGTAGTACCTACTGTATTGGCACCGAAAAAGAATGGAGAATGGAGAATGTGTACTAATTACAGAGAAATCAATAAGATAACAGTGAAGTATAGGTTTCTTATACCGAGAATGGATGACATAATGGACAGTTTGACTAGAGAAAAGTATTTCACAAAGATTGATTTGAAAAGTGGGTATCATCATATCAGAATTAGAGAAGGTGATGAATGGAAGACTGCTTTCAAGACAAAGGAAGGTTTGTATGAGTGGTTGGTTATGCCCTTTGGTTTAACTAATGCACCGAGTACTTTTATGAGGCTGATGAATGAAGTTTTGAAGAAATTCTTGGGTAAGTTTGTGATAGTATATCTTGATGATATTCTGATATTCAATAAGACCAGAGAAGAACAGTTGTTGCATGTTAGACAAGTTTTGCAGAGATTGAAAGAGGAGAAGTTGCTGATAAATTTGAAAAAGTGTTCATTCATGAAAGAAGAAATTGTGTATTTGGGATTTGTTATTTCAGCTGATGGTTTGAAGATGGATCTTGAAAAGGTTGAAGCTATTTTGAATTGGCCTACACCTGTGAATGCTAGTGAGGTAAGATCATTTCATGGTTTGGCAAGTTTTTACTGAAAGTTCATAAGGAATTTTAGTTCAATTTGTAATCCTATGATTAAGACTATGAGAGGAGACAAAAGAGAATTCAAGTGGACACATGGAGCTGACAGAAGTTTTGAGACCCTGAAGTAGAAGGTTGTTGAATTACCTGTTTTGGCATTACCTGATTTTAGTAAAGTATTTCAAGTATAATGTGATGCAAGTGGAAGTGCAATTGGAGCTGTGTTGAGTCAAGAAGGTAAACCTGTTGCTTTCTTTAGTGAAAAGTTGAATGATGCTAGAAGGAAATATTTTGTGTATGATCAAGAATTCTATGCTATTGTTCAAGCACTGAAGAAATGGAGACATTATTTGATACCGAGTGAATTTGTGTTGTATACTGATCATAAGGCTTTACAATATTTGGGTAGTCAGAATAAGTTGAATTAGAGACATATGAAATGGGTTGAGTATTTGCAGAGTTATACATCTGTGATAAAGCATAAGAGTGGAGTCACTAACCAAGTTGCTGATGCATTAAGTAGAAGAAGATCTTTGATGACCTAGATGAAAATTGAAGTTCTTGGTTTTGATTAGATGAGAGATTCTTCTGAGTTTGACCCTAATTTTTCTGAGCCATGGAGAAAGTGCAGAGCACCTATTTTAGATCAACAAGACACTAAATGGGATGAATATTTCATTTAGGAAGGTATGTTGTTTAAAGGTATTCAATTGTGTACACCGAGAGGAGTAATGAGAACTAATCTAATAAAAGAGAAACATAGTAGTGGTTTGGCTAGACATTTTGGTATTGATAAAACATGGAATTTTCTTAAGGAAAAATACTATTGGCCGTAGTTGTATAAAGATGTTTAGAAATTTATGAAAAGTTGTGGAATTTGTCAAGTTACAAAAGGAGTAAGTCAGAATACTGGATTGTATACACCAATTATTGTTCCTGAGAAACCTTGGATTGATATCAGTATGGACTTTGTTCTTGGCTTACTGAAGATAGTAAGAGGTAATGATTCAATATTTGTTGTGGTGGATAGATTTTCTAAAATGGCACATTTAAAACCTTGTAGAAAGACATCAGATGCAGTACATGTAACAAATCTTTTCTTTAAGGAAATTGTCAGATTGCATGGATTACCAAGGAGTGTTATCTCTAACTGAGACAGTAAATTTGTTGGTTATTTTTGGAAAACACTTTGGAAGAAATTTGGCACTGAGTTGAAATATAGTTCTACATTTCACCCACAAACCGATGGATAGACTGAGGTTGTGAACAAAAGTTTGGGAAATATTTTGAGATGTTTAGTTGGAGACACACTGAGTAGTTGGGATTCTGTCTTAGCACAAGCAGAGTTTTCATATAATAATTTAATGAATAGGAGCACTGGAGAGACACCATTTGAGATTGTGAATGGCACATAACCGAGAGGAATATCTGATTTAAGAGACATTGCTGATGAGAATAAGAAAAGTGATGAAGGAGTAAAGTTTGCTGAGTATATGAAGACATTGCATGAGGATGTGAAGCTGAAGGTGGAAGACAGTAATCATAAATACAAAGATAGAGCTAATAGATTAAGAAGACATAAAACTTTTGATGTTGATGATGAAATGATGGTTGATTTGAAGAAAGGTTGATTTCCTATTGGAACATACGGAAAGCTAAAGATGAAGAAGTTTGGACCTTGCAAGATTCTGAAGAAATTTGACAGTGGAAATGCATATGAAATTGAGTTACCTGATGACATGGACATATCACTGATTTTGAATATTGCTGATTTTTATGAGTATCATGAACCTGATGAAGAAGTGATAGTATTGACAAAATATCCTAGAAGCAGAATGATGAAGTTGAATAGATTTTGAAGGAAAGAGTTGGCAAGAGTACAAGAGGAGAACAATACATGGAATATCTGGTTAAGTGGAAGAATAGACTGATGGAAGACAGTTCTTGGATTTCACAGTCTGAGTTGGATGCAGCTCGGACCAAACCTACCAAATGATTTGGAGAATCATTTCTAAATAACCCCAGGTGTCTGATGCAGGAGCATCTTGGGTCCTTGGAAATCCTGTGTCACCAAAAAGAATTTGGAGTTTTGTTTGTGTTGCTCAGTTTCTTCTTTGACCGAGTTGGTCGGTTTCCTTTGGTTATCAAGTGTGGTCGGTTCTCTCCTAGGTAGTTGGTTATTTCACTGGCGCTCGACATTTCCTATCTGTTGCTCAGTTATCTTGCTTACCAATGGGTTTAGTTTTATTTCCTATTGTGGCCGACTTGTGCATTTATATTGGATTATAGATTTAATGTTGGATTCCATCATTGGAAAGCGTGTGGTCCCAGATTTGACCGTTACTTCTATTAATAGTGGATCTGAAGGCCAATTTAGCTTGGTAGCTTCTTGTATAAATGTAGATGTTTGGTTGTAGTTTAGGAAGGAGTTTTTTTGGATAGAAGATAGTAGACATTAGATTGGAGATTTGTGATAGATCCTCGCATGTTTGAGGACTTCTAAGATTCATTGTAATATCAGGCCCTAACCAAGAAGGCCTTACAGCCTGGCATGTATGATCCTATTTGATGATAATATATGAAAGATTTGGCATTCTCAATCTCACTGTTGTTGTTTGTTGCTTCTGCATGTGTGTTGCAGGCTTGGATCATTAGGGTGTGCCATTGTTTGGCCCATCCTACTCCCTACCTTGCATCACTCGGAGACCCCACTTGTGTGTGATTACAGAGATAATAGAGGATTGGAGACACCTGATTATCATAGAGTATGTTCAAGATTGGTGGGCAGCTGGTGTTGTTGATGGCAATATATAGGACAGTAGTTATACGCTTGTAAATGAATTGATCATTTACAAGGGGAGGATATATTTAGTCCCTAGATCAGGTGTCAGACAGATTATTTTTTGGGCTTTTCATGATTTGCCATTGGCTAGACATCTTGGGTTCTTTAAGACTTATAAGGAGGTTCATGAGAGGTTCACTTGGAAGGGTCTAAAGACTGATGTTCAGTAATATGTTTGAGAGTGCTCTATTTGTTAGCAGAACAAACAAGAGCATACCTATTTGGCAGGTTTTTTACAGCCGCTTCCCATTCCTAAATGGAAGTGGGCCTATTTGTCTATGGATTTTATTTTGGGCTTGCCGAAAGCCTAAGGTAGAGATTTTATTTTGTGGTGGTGGATCGTATCACTAAGTATGCTCACTTTTTCCTAATCACTACCACTTTTTCAGTCATTCAGTTAGCTGAGCTATTTTTCCAGGAGGCCGTGTTTAGATTACATGGTTTGCCCCAGACTATTATAAGCGACCACAATAGCCATTTTATGAGTCATTTCTAGCAGAAGCTTTTCCAGTTATGTGGGATGGAATTGACGCCAAGCACTAGTTACCACCCTAAGACTGATGGTCAGATTGAGATAGTGAATAAATGGGTGGAGGAATATCTACAGAATTATGTTTCCTCTCAGCATCGAGCTTGGGTGAAGTGGATACATTTGTGTGAGTATTGTTATAACTCCACTCACCACATGACTATTCAAATGTCACCATTTCAGGCCTTGTATGGGTATGATCCTCTTAGTTTTATGGATTTATTATGCAACGACAGTCGAGTGCCTAGTGCAGGGGATATGTTGCAGGATGGTCAAGATATCATGAGGACATTAAGGGATAATATTTAGAGAGCTCAAAATCAACAAAAGTAGTATGCTGATCTAAAGAGGATTGCTCATTCTTTTCAGATGGGTGATATGGTCTATCTGATGTTACAGCCCTATAGGCAGTCTTCTATCAAGAAGAGTGGAGCTGAGAAGCTCAAGCCCCATTATTATGGACCCTTATGTGTAGTTCGTTGTGTGGGGGAGGTTGTGTATGAGATGGATTTACCTTTGGATAGTAGGATTCGTAATGTTTTCCATGTTACATACCTCAAGAAGGTGTTGGGTCAGCATATTGTGTCGTCTTCTACATTACCTCCTTTAGATGATGAGGGAATATTAGAGTTGGTCCCTGAGCCTATTTTGGATACCAGGGAGAGACATTTGCAGTAGCAGATTGTTAGAGAGTTTTTGGTGAAGTGGCATGGACTCCCTAATGAGGATGCCACTTGGGAACCTGAGGATATTCTTCAGCACCCCAAATTGTGATTGCTTGGGGACAAGCAATCTTGGGGAGGGAGGACTGTAATGTCCCCATTTTAGCAAGTTCCTACAGCTGAGCATGGTCAGCTCATCATCGTGACCCTCATGAGCTGTAAGTAAGTTTTGAGGGTCTCTATGATGGGTTTACTATTTTTAGTAAGCCTATTTTGGGCAGTGGCTATTTTTAGCAAGTCAGAGAAGACAATTCTGAGGTGTGAGCAGCTGGGTACATTTTAGAGAATTTAATGTGGTTTAAAGATATATAAGTTGTTTATTAAGTTGAACTTAATAAATAACTTAGCTTTTATGTTCTAATTTTGAATTGTAAACGAGAAGCTTATTTAGTGAAAAGTGTGTGGAAGAAGCTAGACTCATGTAATGCTTTTATAAAAAGCTTTGAAGGGAAATCAAAATTTATTCTTGAATTGATTATTTTTTATGAAGTCTTTTGTTGAGAGCCTTCAATAAGGGTTTGATGACTGATTCCTCTCTGATGCACTTTGAATCATCTTTGTGGTGGTGAATTGTTTAATTATATCTATGGAAGAAATTCTGAGTTTCCATGGCTGCAAATTGGTGCTGTTGTATACCAATTTAGTACAGGAGTAAATTGAATTCATTGATTGCTACAACTGGTTTGATTTCTTTCATCTGAATGTTATTGTTGTACAAAAGAGGTTGTTGATTCTTCTTAGAGCTTATGTTTTAGACTGTGCGAGCTGCTTTCAATCATCTAAGAGCTGCGTATTTATTTGGAAGGATGGCGTATTGATTTGGGAGGTTATGATCATCATCTTGGTGTTGCGTGTGGACAATATAAAGGAACATGACAACCTCTGAGGCTGTGTGGAGTCTTTTACTTGCTGCAAATTCATGTTTGGTGGTTGCGACTTTCTTGGTTGGGTTGTATGATCACCTTGGGGCCTTGTGTTTTGATTTCAATAAGCTACATTCATATTTCTGGGACTTGTGTATCACTCTTGGCAGTCACATTTCATCCTGAAGATAAACATAATTCAATTTTAAGGTGCACAATTTGCTTATATATTTAATTGGCTGGTGTTATATATAAGCAAATAAATAAGTATGAATGTTTTAGTGAAATTTTGAAGTTAGAATAAGTTGATATTTAAATAATTTAATTATGGAAAGTTTTATGTTAAATTTATACTTTGTCAAAGCAATAAACAAAGAGCTAGCAAATTTGGAAAATATATAATAAGAATAGCAAGGAGCCAGGGAGGCTCTTTACAAAATGGGTCCCGACAACAAAAGGCCTGATCAGGTACCCAAGTATAAAAGAGAGTCTCTATAAAGCAGAGAAATAGAGAAAACCACATGGGAAAAACTCTACTCCAAAAAGAGACAAAGACTAATCTAAAGGACTGAAGAAGCCTCCAAACTAGGAATGTTCCAGAAAATAGGAACAAAGATGAACATGTACAACATCACTGAAGCAAGAAGCTACAAACTTTGTCAAGAAGTAATTGATGATTTTAAGATCCTCCACTGAAATATGACCAGGTAGAGAAAACTTAAATCTGCATGAAATCCCTCAAGTGACACTACTCGAATTAGGAGGAAAACAAAGGCAAACAACTAAAGTCAAAGATACATAATACTGTAATCTGCATGAGTGCCCTCAAATGACACTACTTGAATCAGGAGGAAAACAAAGGCAAACACCTGATCTCAAAAATACAGATGGCATAAAAACACCAAAAGTCTAAAGAGCTAATCAATCAAAGCTGGAAGAGTGCATCTAAAAAATAGGAAAGAAAGAGTGTCCATATGGTAAATGATCTATCTCACCAAAATGCATAGGTACCCAGCCACTGCATCTGCCTAGTACATAGAATCAAATACTGAATACATAGCTCACACTATTGAACCAAGGAAATAGTAGAACCAATAGTAAAAACCCCCCCATAATGTTGACAAGGGAGTAATGACAGGTACACTGAAAGATTGTCCAATATGAATTGCAGAGAGAGTACAAACACATACAGAGATACCTGAGGCTAATGTCATTGGAGGAATGCTCATGAGAAAAAAGTAGATGACAAACAAAGGAAAACATTAAACCCCCCCCTGACACTTTATAATGGAGTGAGAGTACATAGAGTACGAACATGTGCAAAATCTTAGACATGCAATAGAATGGAACTTTATCTCAGTGTGTGTGCATAAAAAAATGCTACAAAAGTAAAGTATACACTGCTCAAAGAAGAGCGAAGGCTGCTAAAAAAAAAGAAATAGCCTAAGATGAGCCATCCCTAGAAGAGAAGAGATCCCAGGACCTGAAACATCCAAGATATCCAAGATTGCAAAAATGAAAAAATTTGAATAAAATGTACTTGGAGCAAAATCTAGGAAAAAGAATCATAGCACTAGAAAGCTCTCAGAACAAGCTTTCCAATGATATATCATTTTCCCAAAATAGAGTCCGGATGCACAAGATAAAGCTCCCAGAGTACAAAATAGAAAATCTGTCTTTGATAGTAAAAAAACACCATAAAAAAAGAAAAATTAGAAATGCAAACCTCAAGATTTGGATAGAGCTCGGAACGAGCGTTCCGAAGATATCTTGTTTTCCCGATTTTGACATTGTATGCTCAAATTATGAGCAAAAAACCATAGGTATGCTGATGGGTCCAAAAAATGGTGTCTGGGTGCTGACATGTGCTGACATCAGCACTTCGAGGGCTTAAAATTGACGGTGGTATGGTTGTCATGGCAAAAAGGCCCCTAGGGCTTAAAAACTAGGCCCCTAGTCACCATATGACTAGGGGCTAAGAATGCATCCACTTGGCTTAAATTTGATGGCCAAATGGTCATTGCCTCCCAATTTTTTTTTTGCAAAATCACATGCGTGCCTCGAGATCTGTGCTAGGGCGTACAGGTTTTTTTGCCTCCATTTGCGTGCAATTTTTTTTGCCTTGATTTTTATGTAGAGGTAGAAAATGTTTGCCTCTATTTACGTGTCAATACGTAAAAATTCTCCATTGGGAAGTCTGACAGTCCGTACAAATTTTGCCTCAAGAAGCGTGCCAAGTCGTCTGGTACCCCAAAAAAATGCTCCAAAATGCAAAGTTGTCCAAATTGGACATGCCTTATATGGAAATAGGGTTTTTGGGCACTGTGGATGCAACTGTGAGGTCCGTTTGGGCCAAAAATGCTCCAAAAATAGTGACCACCTCGGGATCCGTGCTAGGGCAAATTGCAAAAAAAATTGCCATAGATTCCAACTTTGTCCAAATTGGATAAATTTTATATGGATCTAGGGGTTCTTAGATGTTTTGAATGCAACCATGAGGTCCATTTAAAGCTAAGATGACTAGAAAAATAGGTCCCCCCCGAGATCTGATAGAAAACCCTCTAAAAACATAGATCTAATGAACACGACCGAATCTCTCAAGAAGAGGACAGGGGAAAATAGATCTAAAGATTTGATACCATATTGGAGTTGATGAAAAAACAACCCACAGCTCCCAAGAACACCTGCATGCAAACACCTATCACAGAAAGAGAGAAGAAGTAAGAAGCTATGGAGGCTTGAACACATTTATCCACGAGGGAGGAGAAATCATTCTTGATGTGCAAAAACTAAAGTTGGAATTCAATAATGAATAATCTGTTACATAATATGTTATTAAAACAAAGGAATCAATCCTTATAAAAGGAGATCTAAAAACCTAAAAGGTAAAACCTAGGTTGCACAATAATAATTAATTATTATATGCCTAAAGTTTAGCTTAAGTAGAAAGAGATAATAAGTGACTTAATAATTAAATCAAACATGATTTAATTAATAAGCAAACACTTTATTACTCTAATTGACTTACAATAGGTTATCCTCCTCCTCTGTGAATATGGACCACATGTGGGTGTTAGGGTTTATTCCTTATTTCAAGATGACACATAAAATGTAACCCTTAAACATGCCACACCATCTTTTCCATGAGCACCTCCACAATTTTCTCTACCTCTCTCATATCCAAGATCATTACCACAAACATGTCGAGGCTAGATTAGAATTGACTCAATAATGTCCATTCCATCTCCTAACACCATGTGAATGGCATAAAAAATTTCCCCCTTCTGCAACTCAAAGGCCTCCATCAACCCTTTTTCTAAGATATTGTTGAAGAAGGTTGTTTGCATTTTCTTATCTAGCAAGAAGTTAGAGGTGCCAATTATCATCAACTATTATAATGTAGCGAGATTTACCCATAAATCATTTAAAAATACACCTTGCATGATTGAAATAAGTGCATTTGTACCCGTCTACTTTCACCATGCTCTACAATAATGGAAAGTCATCTTGTCTAGATGAATACACGTGACAAGTGCTAAGGACATGTAAGGTGGTACTCTAGAGCATTCCATTCTAATATTAATGTGATAGCTCACACCTGCAACATCATTTCAACCTTTGGTCTAACTACTTCATCCACAAGATCATTCCCCTTTGGAAAATCATGAGCTCTTTAAATTTCTTAATCTCCTTCAAAATATGATGTGAATTCTTCAAGAGTTTCCATTTTGGTCTCTACCTCATGTAGACAATATTTACAATGATGTAGGAGTCACCTTCTAGGTTGATTTGTCACATTGTAAAAATTACCATCCCGCGTGTAGACCAAGAAAATATGCATAGAGCTTCACATCATTGTTGGTTCTAATCCTAAAATTGTCTTTGACAGTTCAAAGTAGCTACACCTCATGGTTCCTCACAATATACCAAACTTCGATAGGCCCACCAAGCCACCTCACTGAAATTCACCTTCAACCAACCTCTATTAGGTGGTTTCCACCTAATATCCTTCTACGCAATTGAAGACAGGTTAACCTATCTAATCTCATAAACAAGGGTATTATATTATTATTAATAAAGATTAAGATAATATAATATAATATAATGAAATACAATTATTATAAATATTAATAAAATATATATAAATAATTAAAATATATTTATATAATAAAAATATTAAAATTGTAGAAGTTGATGATGATTTCAACCCACAAGCCAAGAATCATCTGCAAGCACATCAACTATCACAAAGAAAAATTAAGAAAGAATAATTTTCTCAACACAATGTGATAATTTTGTATTGGTTGCACAAAAATGATGTTGGGGTGAATCAAAATGCATAATGAATTTTAGAAATCTAGCCCTAATGATAGAGAAAAGATAAAAGAAATCTAAATCTCAACTAGAGCTCAACCAGGATAAACTAGGCTCAATTAAAGATCCCCTAAGTAAACTTAAGCTAGGCATGCATATACAAACATGTGCTTGGTTATGCATGAGAATTGCACAATTATGTAATGCAACAATATGTAAAAGTACATGATGTAAAAACATATGTATGATGCAACATATATGCATGCTCTAACACCCCCTCCCCCAAGTAAAACTTAGGGAGAAATAAAAACCTCTAAGAATTAAATGAAAAAATGAATGCTAAGCATGAAATTATGCAAGAATGAACGGGGTCCTAACAACTAGGCCTGATTAGGTACACATGTACAAATCAATGCAATCTATCACAAATAGAGAAAATGAGAAAAACCAAGTGTGAGAAAACTAATATCTGAAAAAGAGAAAAATAAATGAAAAATAGTTCATGTTACTAAGAATCAAGGACTCCAAATATCCACCCAAGTATTGAAGCACTCACATAAGTACAATCAAGATCGGCCCATATTCTAGAGAAAAGAAGAGATGTTGTATCCACCATAATGAAGAAGCTCTAATGCTAAAGATATGAGTTTGAGGGTGAATGATAATGAAGATCCAATAATGATAAATTACGTTCCTTCCCTTAGTAAGAAACAAATCCAATGACCAAGGTAGAAGAAAAATCATGAAAGGAGATGGAAGGAATAGTCTGATGATGTCTTTCATGGAAGAATACTCAAAATATCCAAATTTCAAAATTTAAGATCCCACATCTTCTAAATTAAATCCAAATAAATATGAAGATACCTAATAAAAAACCTCCAAATTTATTGAAGATGCGATAACAAGAATTCTCACATTATCATTAAAGAGGAAGTGAAGATCCTAAAGAATATTCCCAACATTGGAATGTGTGATATATTTAATAACCATGCAATGTCTGGAGTATTCGATGCATGAGATAGTGTTGTAATATCTAGAAAGTACTCATCCCATATTTCTAAAAGTGAAAGGGAAAAATCAACCTATTAAACCAAACCAATATTTAAATAAGAAAGAGGCGGGGGAGGAGTAACAACATAAGTCTCGCAAACCATTTTGGATGATACATAGGTTCAAGTGACCAAACCTCTCCTCAGATATTTAATCCACTGAGTACATGAGAGATAGGGCCGGTCAATGGAATGATAGGCTTGAAGGTGAACCAAAATGAGATAAATCATATAGTCATGATGTATGATTAAATGTACTAACTCCAATTATCTTTCTACTATGGTGATCTTTGATGAGCATTGCAATGTTCAAACTCAATTGTCTTACCCTATCCACCATGATTAATCTGATATATATTGAAAGGAGATTGAATGATAATGAAGGAACACCAAACACATTCTTGAATGTTCCATCATCAACCATAGTAGAACCCCTCCCAAAAATACTCATGTAAGTATTACTGTGCATCAAAAAGTGTGGAAAATTATGATGCTCAAAAGAAGAGAACATACCCTCAAATGATGTCATGTGATGAGAAGGTCCTGAATCAAGAAGGCACACATTGAGTTGAGTGCATATCAATGCAGCAAGAGTGCGACCTTTCATCTTTTCTTCACCATATTCTATATAAATTGACCAAAAATATGTAGGTCTTGATGTGGTAGAAGAGGACCCACTACATGAAGACAACTAAATATTGTTGGCATAATTGTTGGCATAACTAGTTGGAGATTTTTGATTTATGTTGCTACTGGTAAAGACATGATTGGTATACATGACAATAAGTTATATGTTTTTCATTGATGTCAAATTTTTTAGCATGATGTTTGGCATGTTGTTTTGACTTGTTACTATATCTATCAAAAGGAAAATATTGTTGTTGTAATGAGAAGTTAAGTAAGGTAAATGACATGTCGATAGGAACCTTATCAGGTAATAGTTAAGACAAACAATGGTGAACATATGAATGATTTGATTGTTTATTAGAATATGCTAAGGAGTGAGTTGAAGGATGCTATTCATAAAATGTTAATTAGATATGAGTAAAGGTGAAGGTAATTTGATTAAGATACTTACTGGTAAACTATTGTCTTATCGGTACACTGAATAAAGTCTTATTAGTACAATTGGTACAAAGGAAGTCTTATCAGAGATAGTAAAGACCTAAAGACAAAAGAAGAATAGATGAAAAAATAAGAAATTGGGATGAATCAAGAATAATCTAAGGAGAAAGGTGATGACACAAAGATCAAGGTAAAATGTATTAAGGAAGTTTTTACAAGGGTAAAATGGTTTATCAATTAGCAAGATGACAAGGATATAAAGAAAACAAATATGGATGGTTAGATTTGATATGAAAGATAAAGATCATTGGATTTAGGTTTAGGGTTTATGATTGAGTAAATTCTACTTAAGGAAGAAGAAAGAATAAGTTTGGTATCATGAAGAAGAAAAGAAGAAGATTGTGGTGAAAGAATGGATGTTAGTAGAATAGAGAAGTTAATTGGAGAAGTATTGTTGTGATCACAGAGAAGGATACAGAGAAGAATAGAGAATTGAATTGGTATATTATTGTGTTAAGAAATACATTGGATCTGAATTAGCAAGATTAGTGTGAACTATAGATCATTTGTTAGTTGTTACTCTCTAATAATTGTGACACCAAAATCACTTATCAAGTGACCCTAACAGATCTATTGTAAAATCCTCTAACTAGGTGGCATTCAAAAAATATTGTCTAATATCCTCTAACTAGGTTTTTGATTACGGTAAAAATAGGTTTTGAAGGGGCCCTGAAACCCTTTGCAACATTGGAACTAAAGATAAGACTATTGGAGTTCCATAAATACAACAGTCCAGCCAAAAACTAGGCCCAGACACCTCAAAAATCAGTCCATCCAAGGAATGGAAGAACACCCATACCACAAAATAGGAACACTACATAAGAATATTCAACAAGAACCGTAGTCCAAAGAGGGAAGCAACAAGGCTAGGTCCCCTTTTTATGAGAATGGAGAGTCATATCAAATGAAGAGGAGGATTTCTTTGAATGTTTCCCTTTTACAGTTATCCATCCATCTTCAACTTTTGTTGCCTCCTTCCAACACACCGAATTCAAGGAGACAGCCCCCAGCATCGGATCCGAACAACCCCCAGCAAGAGGAACAAACCCATTTCCAACTGCTGTCAATAAACTAGCAGAGTTGGCAGGAAAAAAAAACTCAGAAATAGGGCTTTCAATACTTTCAGCATGATCAGAAGCATCAAAACCCACACCATTAAGCTTATCAGAAGGGTTGGCAAAAAAAACATCCATTGAACCACCGGTAGAAATACTAGGATCTGTCAGCAAAGAGGAGGTAGGTCCTTGCGAAGCAGAGCTGGTAGGAAGCACAGCAGAGATAGGGCTAGAAAAACTCCCAGCAAGAGAGCTAGAAACAAAATTTTCCACAACCACCCGAGCAGGGCTGGCAGGAACACTAGCCAAAGAACCACCAGCAGAAGAACTAGGAATAGACGATTCCTTTGAAGGCTCGAGAAAGATTTTGAGAACTGTATAATGTTTGGTGGAGGCATCCTCTAACTAGGTTACTCTTAACAGAGTAAAAGACTTTAGCAGGTCTCTAGGAAAACCCCTTAACTGGGTAGCATTTAACCATGCTTTTGTAACCCTAATTGGGTGGACCTTAACAGGGCTGGCTCTCAACTGGGCGTATTCCAAAAGAGTCCAATTATTTGTGGGCGATGTTTTGACACTGTGGTTTTCACCCAAATCAGGTTTCCATGAGATAAATACTGGTGTTATTGTTGTGTGAATAATTTTATATATTACATGGATGTTTAATGTTAAGTTAACTGATAATGATGTTATAGGTTAAAATATATCTTAATCAATAATTATGTTTAAATAAGTATTAGGATTATGAAATTTAGTTTGGGTTGGTGATTACTGATTCACCTCCCCCTCTTAGTAATTAATCCTATACCTAAAATTGGTATCAGAGATAAGTTCCCTGATTCAGAAAGCTTAACCGCTTAGGGAAAAGATCTGAAGATGTCTAGGAAGGAAGCACCCAAGTTTACCAATGACAAATTTAATAGATGGGAAAGAAGAATGAAGTTACATTTGTTAGGACTGTCAGATACACCCATTGGTTATCTTACCACATAGTACAAGCCACCCACTGAAACACCCTTTATAGATGATAGAAAGGAAATGCTGATACACAACTCAGTAATGATAGAGATTGCAAGTGCCTTATCTAATGTTGAGTATGTTGATATCCAACACATGAATAATGCAAAAGACATGTGGGATAGTTTGAAAAATGTCTATGGAGGTGATGCACATGTACTAAAGGCTAAAGTTGATAGTCTAAAAGGCAAGTATGATGAGATAAAGATGCGGGATGGAGAAAAAATTACACAGTATAGTATAAGGATAAAAGAGATTTTTGTTGCCATCAGAGGAGCTGGAGGAAACCTTGAAGATGGTGATGTAGTAAGTAAAATTCTCTGAACACTTACACCTAGGTATGCAATTAGAGTTTTTACTATTCAAGAGTTAAGATCTATTGATCCAAATAAAGTCACATTGGATTCATTAATAGGAAAATAGATTGCATTTGAGTTGAGTAATTTTGATAATAATCAACCTACTACTGAAGTTTCATTTCAAGCCTCAGCAAATATTAGATCATTTAGAAAAGGAAAAGTTGCTTATGATTCAGATGACTATGAAGGTTTAGCTACTGAAGAAAAAGAGTTGGAGGAACTTGAAGCTTTAATATCCAAGAGATTTCCCAAAGGAAAAGGAAGATATAAAGAGAAAATCCCTATTGCATGCTAGAATTGTAGATAGATTGGTCATTTTACACATAGATTTCCCAACAAACCGAAAAAGGAAAACGATGGTGAAAAGAAGGATAAATACAAGAAATATAAAGACTTCAATAAAAAACAAGATGTGTTTTTTAGCTATAGATGAAGATGATAATACTAATGATGATGGTGAGGAAATACTATTTTTATCTATAAAGGAAGATCCCTCTACCGACAACACTCAAACTAGTGAATAAAAATATTTAATCACAAGCATGAATTGTAACAATGATTGGATCATCAACAGTGGTTGCACACATCATATGACTAGAGATAAGAACAAATTCATAACCATGGAACATTTTGATCGAGGTTTAGTTAGATTTTGAAATGGTTCTCCCTGTGTAATCAGAGGTAAAGGTTCTATTTCTTTAATTGATGAAATTACTTGTGAAGATGTCTATTGGGATAATGGATTGAAGTAAAATTTGCTAAGTGTATCTCAATTGAATAACAAAGGATTTAAATTTGAGTTTAGTAATGAAAAATGTAGAAAAATAATGGTGAACTAATTGCTATCGGTGAACAAACAAAAGGTAATATTTTCAAGTTGAATACTACATTTGGTTATTGTTTGATTGCTAAAGTAGAAGAAAGATCGATATGGCATAAAATACTTTTTCATGTGAACTTTGATAATTTGGTAAAAGTTAGCAAGAATAAAAGTGTCAGAGGAATATTGATACTGAACAAACTGGAGAATGCCATATGTAAGGAATGTTAACTAGGGAAGATGACTAGTTCAAGTTTCTCAAGTAGGGTCTACTCTACATAACATATTCTAGACTTAGTACACACAGATTTATGTGGTCCTATAAGTACAAAGAGTTATCATGGTGATAATTAATTTATAATATTTGTTTATGACTACTCAATAATGATGTCTGTAATGTTCTTAAAGTTTAAATCAGAAGCCTTTCATATGTTTAAAATGTACAAAGAAAGAGTTGAGAAGGAAAGTGGAAAAACTTTGAAATGTCTTAGATCAGATAGAGGAGGTAAATTTACTTCAAATGAATTTAATGAGTATTGTGATGAACATGGAATCAAAAGACAACTAATTGCACCTGAAACACCTCAACAAAATGGAATTTTGGAAAGAAGAAAAAAATCTATTATTGAATGCGCCAAAACTTTGTTAAATCAGAAAGGAGTTGTGCAAAATTTTTGGAGAGAATTTGTTAGCACTAAGGTACATACATATTGAACTGAGTGCAACTCAAGAAAGGAACAAACAAGACACTCTATGCAATCTGGTATGGACGAACACCTAATGTAAGCTATTTGGAAGTACATTTTATATCAAGAAAGATGAAATGAAAGGAAAATTTGACACCAAAAGTGATGAAGGAATATTTTTAGGATATTCTACCAAAAGAAAGGCCTACAAGTGTTGGAACGAAAGGAAAAAAATGATAGAAAGTTCCAATGTAAAGATTGATGAATTATCAGAACAAAATGATAAAGACAGTGGCAAGAAACCAGAAGGATATGGTGAATTGATCTACTTTGAATCTGAAACAGAGATAGAGCAAGTAAGTATAGGAATTGATAATGCTCAACTGATAACAAAACAACAATAGATAACAGTGTCATGCCCCACAAGGGAACCAGGGAAGAGAACAAAGATTCTCTTTAGAAACGAAAACCTAAGTAATAATTTATGAATTTTGTTTTTGAATTTTTAAAAGAATTACATGAACCAAAACTTAAACATAGTTTAACTTAGATTCCTCCCAAGGTTCCCTACTATTTTATGAACAATTAATTTAAGTCCATTAAGTATACTAACAACATGATTTACTTCTTAAAACAAACTACATCATATCATTTGAAGATTCTTTATAAGGAAATACAAAGTGCTTTTTCATCAATTTGACATTTGAATCCATTGACATTCCTAAGTATCCTTTATGAACGATATAACATTTAAAATATTAATATCACATAATAGATTCATCTAAGAATTTGAACCATTACACATAGGACATCATTACATTTGATTCACTAACTTTTCTTAATCAACAAATAATGAGATCCTACCATCTCACTTGAAATCTTACTAAATCCTTTTCTTTTCCAACAAACATTATTTACATAAAGTTCATATTTTCCCTTTTCCTTTTCCTAAATCTACCCATTCCAAGTACATCATTTTGAGATACATTAACAGTTACATTACATTCATCTCCTCTTGGGAGGTAACAATAACTTTACATTTAATTGAATATCAAGAAAGATAAGTACAAAGTCTTCTTCTTCAAAACTGGAACATAAGCAAGCATGAATCCTTAAGCACTACATCCGCAAAAGATAGCTCGCTAAAAATATTTACCACAAAACCATGTGGATACCAAAAGGCCCACTCCCTTGTGCTAGGAGACAAACACCAAGGTCCACAAAGGAGTAATAACTAGGCCATACCTAGGTTTGGGGTAACCTTTCCCAAATAGCAGCTAAAAAGAAAATCAAAGTACAAATCATTTCCCAAAAGGTTCTAAGGCTAGGTAGAAACTCTAAGAAACAAACTAAGTGAGTGTTATCGCATAGCCCTCACCCCTTGGGTTGTCCTGGTACTAGCCAATCTTGGCCCTGACCCCCAAGTAGGCACATGCGTAACCGAATGCCTTTCATATAGACAAGCACCATTTGATCGTACCTACTCATAGGTACCTTCTCCCACTCCCATCCATAGCCTTTACTAGCACTAATGGCATGGGTGAGGCATATATTAATATTTTTAGTGTTTGAACCCATTCCCATAAGTTTTAAATTAAGTTATCACTTGTTAAAAAAACTCTTCAGTTGGTTATACTGGTACTAGCCACTTAGGGCCCCGACCCCGTACTGAGAACCACTCACCTAGTGTTCTTAGGTTTCCTACCCTTACCCAAACATCATAAATACATAATACATGAAGTAAACCAATCATAACATCATTTAAGAATTTCCACACACAAATAGGAAAGATTAGGAATGTTTAGGAAGCCATGGGATAGCCCTAATCCACCAAACAACCCTAAACCCTAATCTTGATTCATAAACACATCACGAAACTTAACAAGGCATCTAAGTACAAAACATCAAAAGTAAACCCTATAACTTCAACAAAACAAATAATGAACATACATAGTGCTAGCTTGTGGTGACTAATCAGGAAAGTATTGTACAATTTTTTTGAGGCCGACTATTTTTTGGTTATTTGGGCCGACTACTTATAACTCATTCTAACCCTAAAGCAGGAAAATATTGTATAATATGGCTTAGGGTTAGGGATTTTCATTATGTATGATTTTAGTACTTGAGGCAAAATTGGGCTGTAAGGGATTACGGATTGTAATCAGGTTGTAATCACTGGATAATAATAATATTTGACTCACTGTTGGTGGACGTAGCCCATGGATTGGGCGAACCACGTTAAATCTGTGTGTCTTGTGTTCTATTCTATGTGGTTTATTACTTTCTGATATTAGTTATATTTGCACATAATTATTATTTTTGCCTTGTTAATCCTAACAAGTGGTATCAGAGCCAGGTTATTTCATTCGTTCTTTCATATATTCTCTGAAGCAGGTCTCACAAGTTAGTGGGAGAGTCTCTCGGTTAAGTGGGAGAAATGGAACATGAGGGTAGGCTGAAGGTTGATAAGTTTAATGGGCAGAACTTCCAGTTATGGAAGATGCAAATGGAGGATTATCTCTATCAAAAGGATCTATGGCGGCCATTAGAGGGAGTAGCCAAGAAAGAGCAATCAATGTCTCAGGAGGATTGGGATATTTTGGATAGGAAGGCACTAGGGAGTATTCGTCTATGCCTGGCACAATTGGTGGCATTCAATATTACTGAAGCAAAGACAACTAAAGATCTGATGGAAACCCTAGCGAAGTTGTATGAAAAGCCTTCAGCTTCAAACAAGGTATTTCTTATGAAGCATTTATTTAATATGAAAATGGTAGAAGGTGGATCAGTTACTGATCATTTGAATGAGTTTAATACAGTTACAAGTTAATTAACCTCAGTTAAAATTACTTTTGATGAAGAGGTTAGGGCTCTCTTGATTTTGTGTTCTTTGCCAGAAAGCTGGAATGGTTTGGTAATGGCTGTTAGTAATTCTATTTCTGGTTCTAATACCCTAAAGTATGATGATGTTATTGGTGTTATATTGAGTGAGAAAATTCATAGGAAAAGCTCAGGGGCATCCACATCAGGTAGTGTATTGAACACAGAAAGTAGAGGCAGAACAAGAGATAGAGGAAACAACTCTGGAAATGTGGGAAATCAAGAGAAAAATCAAAGGGAAAGAGGTCCGAATCTAAAGGGCCAAATGATTGCTGGTACTATGGAAAACCAGGTCATAAGAAGAAAGATTGTTGGTCTCGGAAGAAAGATCAAGGAGACAAAAATGATGGAAACAAGGAGGCAAATGTGGTAAGTAACAAATCTGAGGAGGATGCTTTGCTCTTGTCCTTAGAAAGTATTGATGATTCATGGGTTTTAGATTATGGGGCTTCATTTCATGCTACACCCCATAGAAGTTATTTTGTTGATTATGTCCAAGGGGATTTTGGGCTAGTTTATTTGGGAGATAATGAACCTTGTCAGATTGTTGGAAAGGGAAAAATTAAGATTAAGTTGCAGAATGGGAATCATTGGCTACTACAAGAGGTAAGACATGTTCCAAGGCTGAGTAGGAATTTAATTTCAGCAGGGCAACTGGGTGATGAGGGTTGCACAGTTACTTTTAATGATAAAAATTGGAAGGTTTCAAAAGGTTCCTTAGTAGTAGAAAAAGGTGTGAAAGTAGGCACCTTATATCTTTGTACAGGTCATACTGTTCCTTCTACTTTAATTGTTTCAGAAGATAATGAATGTTCAGGAACAGTGGCTGCAGTTGAGCAGGAAGAACATCAAACTGTTGCTGTAGATTCTGACACAGCACTGTGGCACAACAGACTCGAGCACATGAGTGAAAAAGGTATGAAATTACTTCATTCAAAGAAAGTTTTACCTGGTCTGAAATGTGTCAATATGGATTTCTGTGAAAGTTGTGTTTATGGAAAACAAAAGAGAGTTAGTTTTGTGAAGAGTGGGAAGGAAAAGAAAAATGAGAGATTAGAGCTTGTGCATACAGATGTATGGGGACCAGCTCAGGTATCTTCCCTTGGTGGCTCTCTATATTATGTTACATTTATAGATGATGCAACAAGAAAAGTATGGATTTATTTCCTTAGACAGAAATCTGATGTATTTCAAACTTTTAAGAAATGGAAATTCTTGGTTGAGAATGAGACTAGTAAAAAGTTAAAATGTCTCAGATCTGATAATGGTGGTGAGTATTGCAGCACAGAATTTGAAAAATATTGTTCCTCTAATGGTATTCATAGGTAGAAAACTGTACCAAGGACTCCACAAGAAAATGGAGTGGCTGAACGCATGAACAGGACAATAATGGAGCGTGCAAGGAGTATGAGGTTGCATGCTAGGCTGCCCAAAAATATGTGGGCAGAGGCAGTAAACACTGCTATTTATTTAATCAATAGAGGCCCCTCTACTCCTTTGGACTGTGGTATTCTAAAGGAAGCATGGAGTGGTAAGAAAGTGAGTTATTCTTTTCTCAAAACCTTTGGTTGTGAAGCTTTTGCACTTATAGATTCTGAAAATAGAACCAAGCTGGAAGCTAAGTCAAAGAAATGTGTATTTGTTGGGTATGGCATTGATGAATTTGGTTATAGGCTTTAGGATTTTAAAAATCATAAAATTGTAAGAAGCAGGGATGTCATATTCAATGAGAAAGTGTTGTACAAAGATCTGTTGTTGCAGCATGAGAAGAAAGAAAATGACTATGTAGTACTGGATGATACTCCACAAGTTCATGTTCCAGTAGTTCCTTATGCTTCGCAACAACAACAACAACAAATACCACACACCCCAGTGAGTGTTAGACGGTCAACAAGGCTAAGTAGACCTCCAAAAATATTTTCTCCATCTTTGTATTCTATTTTGTTAACAGATGCTGGTGAACCTGAATGTTATAATGAAGCTGTGCAGGTGGATACAAAGCTTCAGTGGGAGTCTGCAATGACAGATGAAATGGACTCTTTGCTGAAAAATCAGACATGGGATTTATGTAAGTTACCTGCAGGTAAAAGGGCTTTACAGAATAAATGGGTTTACAGGATAAAAGAAGAGGATGGAGGTACGAAAAGATTTAAAGCCAGATTAGTCGTAAAAGGATTTGCACAGAAACATGGTATTGATTTTGATGAGATATTTTCTCCAGTTGTTAAAATGACTTCTATTCGTACTGTTTTAAGTATTGTGGCTACTGAAGATTTGCATTTAGAGCAGCTTGATGTTAAAACAACTTTTCTTCATGGTGATTTGGATGAAGAAATATATATGGTTCAGCCACAAGGATTTGAGGTCAAGGGTAAGGAGAATTTGGTGTGCAGATTGCAGAAAAGTTTATATGGCTTGAAGCAAGCACCTCGGCAATGGTATATTAAATTTGACACTTTTATGAATGGGCATGGATATAGTCGGTTTCATTCTGACCATTGTGTTTATTTTAAGAGGTTGGATGATGACAGCTACATTATTTTATGTTTATATGTTGATGATATGCTTGTAGCTAGGTCTAACATGGATCACATTAAGGGGTTGAAATAACAGTTAGCAAAATCTTTTTCTATGAAGGATTTGGGGGCAGAAAAACAAATCCTTGGAATGAAAATTTGTAGAGATAGGAAAAATAGGAAATTGTCTCTATCTCAGGCTGATTATATTGAGAAGGTGTTGCAACGTTTCTCTATGGAAAATGCCAAAGCTGTCAGCACACCTTTGCCTGGTCATTTGAAATTGACTAAGGACATGTGTCCCAAGACACCAGAAGAAGAGACTAAAATATCTAAGGTACCTTATGCTTCAGCTGTAGGGAGCTTAATGTATGCTATGGTATGTACTAGGCCAGATATTGCACACACAGTGGGAGTCGTTAGCCGTTATATGAGTAACCCTGGTATTGAGCATTGGAATGCAGTCAAATGGATTCTCAGATATTTGAGAGGCACATCCAGTAAGTGTTTACACTTTGGGGGTTCTACTACTACTGTACAAGGCTATGTTGACTCAGATTTGGCAGGAGATATAGATAGCAGGCGGAGTACTACAGGTTATATATTTACTATTGGTGGGACAGCAGTGAGTTGGATTTCTCGACTACAAAAGGTGGTTGCTTTATCCACTACAAAGGGAGAGTATGTTGCTGCTACAGAGGTAGCCAAGGAGATGATATGGCTTCAATTCTTCATGGAAGAATTGGGACATCCACAAAAGGATAATTTTCTACATACAGATAGCCAAAGTGCCATTCATCTTGCAAAGAATTCTGCTTTGCACTCAAAGACAAAACACATATAGTTGCGGTACCATTTCATTCGATCAGTTTTGGATGATGGACAGTTAAGGCTGGAAAAGATTCATACTGATGATAATCCAGTAGATATGTTTACAAAGGTAGTAACAAGGGAGAAGTTGAACTCATGTTCAGCTTCAGTTGGTCTTTTAGAATGAACAAAATAAAGGAACAGCTGAGTCCAAGGTGGTTCAATCCAGTGGGAGCCTCCTGTGGGTAGTGGTATTGCTACAGGATCAGTCTCCAAGTGGGAGGTTTTTTAGTATAGTGTGGATACTGATTAGTCACCAAGTGGGAGATTGCTAGCTTGTGGTGACTAATCAGGAAAGTACTGTACAATTTTTTTGAGGCTGACTATTTTTTGGTTATTTGGGCTGACTACTTATAACTCATTCTAACCCTAAAGCGGGAAAATATTGTATAATATGGCTTAGGGTTAGGGATTTTCATTATGTATGATTTTAGTACTTGCGACATAATTGGGCTGTAAGGGATTATGGATTGTAATCAGGTTGTAATCACTGGATAATAATAATATTGGACTCGCTATTGGTGGACGTAGCCTAGGGATTGGGTGAACCACGTTAAATCTATGTGTCTTGTGTTCTATTCTATGTGGTTTATTACTTTTTGATATTAGTTATATTTGCACATAATTGTTATTTCTGCCTTGTTAATCCTAACACATAGGTGGTACAAACTTTCACATGCATTACCACAACATTCCATCTATGAAAACCTCATGTGCTTGAAATTTGGCTTAGTCTGAAATTTTTCAGAAATCTCCAAAATTTAGAATTTGCATCTTAACTCCTATGAAGCTGAAACCTATCTCAAACATCCTGGAATGTATTTATACTTAAATGTTATATTTGTATAAATCCTACAAATTTTGAGCCCCTAAAATCCTCAAAAACTCCAAACGACTTTGTATATGAACCCATACGACAATGTATGCATTGTCATATGACATTTGACCAAGTGTCGTATGGGTATGACTACAATGTCGTACAACACTGCAGGACACTTTCACGAACTTAAATTTTAAACTTCCCAAAAAATTCCAAATGACTTTGTATATGAATCCATACAGCAATGTATGCATTCCCATATGACATTTGACCAAGTGTCGTATGGGTATGACTACAATGTCGTACAACAGTGTAGGACACTTTCATGAAGTTAAATTTTAAACTTCTCGAAAACACCAAAAAATGATTTTTTTAGGCATGGAGAGTGCCTGAGAAAGGTTCCTTGAGGTCAACCTAATGTAGGGACCTCAGTACCACATCCATAGCACATCCTCAACATTACCCAAGCCTCAGACAAAAATAATCAAAGAAAAAATAATAATCCACAAAGAAGCCTGCAAGAGGAAAAGAGTAGGAAAAAGGACTGCATCTCATTCCTACACCTTCCTATTTCATTCAATAATAGATTAACACATCCTCCCACATGACCAAAAGCATTCCTAACTTCCTAGGAAGATTTCATAATACAAAACAAATAAATAAATAAAAACTATATAAATGTACATAATTTACTTCCCGGAAACATAGAAAATAAGACATTTATATTTCCTTTTTGATACAAATAAAAAAATCCTATTCTAATCCAATATCATATCACACACCAATACATTCATATACACATAGGAAGAATGGAGACTCTTCCCAGTTTATACCCTACCTGGGGTCCTACGAAGAATCCTCTTCCCTTGGCTAGAGACTCTCTGCAACAATTCAATCCTTGAGTAGATAGCCTCCTGCAACCTTCCTCTGGCAATCAACTCCAAGAAATCCTCTCACACTTGTCTTCACCAACTAGAGACTCTCAAACTCACAAAAACTTTCAACTAAATTTTTAACAAAAATCAATTCCAAACAACTCCAAAACCAATCTTCTAAAAATTCTTATCCTCAAATTAATTTCCCAGCCAACCTCCCCTCACACAAGAAATATCTCTTGTAAATAGATTGGAGGGAGTAGTTGCACAGGAAATACAACTGATGCAACTATCCCAACCATCTATTAGTTATTATTTTAGGATAGTAAAGTTTATAGAAATATTCCCGTGAAGGGATTAACAAATAATATTTAATAATATTTTTAAATCTATGTCTCCTTAATTTAAGGATGACAAAATAGATAATTTCCTTTTAAGGAATATATTTACCTATCCTAAATTATTTATTTACTAGACTATAGTGAAGGAAATAATTATTCACTATCCAAAATAATATTAATTATTTATTATTAATAATTTCTTCCACACATAGCTTGCATAAATGTATATGTAATCATAGGCATATGTGTGCACCCATATGCTTATGTGTACATATACCATAGGTAAGACACATTATTACTAATATTATAAATATTTATTTTATTGTGAATATTATCATTTAAGTCAAATACATTATTATTTAAATCAAATACTAAATCTCATTCCATATAATTTAATCATGATATAAGTACATATATATGCATCTATATATATGGATATATTTACTAGCATAACATAAAAGATACCTTAACGCACATAATCTTGATCACAACATAAACCTTTCAGAGATGCAAGCAAAAAATCCACATAATCCATCAAACAAAGATGCATCATCCACACAAAAGACTGACTCAGGAACTCCCCGCCTAAGGATAAAAGGGTCAGAGGTAGAGTTCCTTCTTGTGGAACCTTGGTGATATCTCCTTAACAACAACAACAATCAAGGATTTTGAGGGATCGCTCAGACCTGTGAGACCAGGTGGAGATGATACCTGATACTTGTAATCCTACATGACCAAGAAGATACATGTACACATATGGATATACATACAAATCAGATATATGTAAACAGATGACCAGGATCGATACATCGTGTGGACCTCAGCTAAGTGAGTAACTACGACTTTGACCTGAGAAATAAAAACACATCAAACACATATACATGAAACATAAAACATCATAGATAATGGTGGTTAGATTCAAATCCTTGGGTTAGCTCTATAAACATATTGTATGCACCCTAAAATGATCACCTAGACTTTGGGCCTCCATTTAGCAATTTATCAAATCCTTAAATCGATATTTTCAAAAATCAGCATTTTATCAATTATATCAATTTTTCTTGATCAAATCCTATGTTATCATTTATTCAATTATTCCTTGGGCTAACCATTTTATCCTAAAGTCTTTATTTATTTAAAAGGAATATTTCCTCCCCTTTTAATAAATAAAAAGCCCCCACTTTTCGTCTTATCCTAAGTTGCACAAATAAAGCATTATTCTTATTTTATAAAAAGGAGAAAAGCACTTTTTGTCTTATATGGACACAAAAGTCAACTCTTATTTTCTCATTGGAGGATATTTGTGCACATGGATTGCTCCTCTTTGATGCTCCACCCTTGATTAAATCTTTTGCCTCTTAATCTCCATGGTCCATTCTTTCTCATTTCCTATAAAAGAAGAGCTCTCTTCCTCATTTGCATATCAATCTTTTTATGCTAATGTTATGTTGCAGGTTTTCTAGGTCACTTTGGAGCTTTCGAAGATTTGGAGCATTCTTGGCTTTTGCATCTACATGATATCATAGTTTCATTTCTTGCATTATCATGGCATTCATAGTATAGATTTCCTTTATGCTTTAGATTACTTCATCTAGCTTAACTAGGAGGCTTTGTAATACTAGTTCTTTCCTTTTCATAGCATAGCTTGTACTTTCATTTCCATAGCTTAGCTTGCATAGCTTGCATTTTCATTCATAGTATAGCATTGCATTGCATTTCATAGTGATTCTTAGGGATATTGGCATTCTTTCCCTTGTCTTCATTTGAATCTCTCATTGTGTGGTTGACTAGCAAGGTCATTAGCTTAATAGCTCTAATTGAGAGAAAATTTGAAATAATCTTGCAACTCCATACATAGAGAGCTCTAGGTCACTTTCTAAGGTTTCCAATTCATGGATTCCCTTGGATATAATGACTTAGAGAAGTGCACCATTTGAGTGTGTACACATATAAGGATAGATAATTTCCAATTTCATGAACATATAAATGATAACCATAAATGAGTATATCTAAATATCTGGTAGACATGTCATCATCCATAAAACATAAATGTAAACATATAGTTCTAACCATCATAATAAAATGTCCAAATCAGAAAGTCCAAGTATCACCATAGGAGATGTATTACAAACAGTACAACAAGGTGAAACTAGTGAAAGAAATGAACAGATTCAGAATGTGGAGCCTATAACACCAAGAATCATAAGTGTTACTATAACTAATGGTGATGATGATGAACACTGACTAATATCAGATGTATAAAAGATAGTAGAAAGGTTAGATTAGTTATTATCTTGTCATTTATGTCAAGTAATTGATTTGTGATTTATATTGTGTTGCCATATCATTCGGAGTATGATATAAGTGGAATGAGTTAAGAAGAAGAAGAAGTGGAATGTTGTGAAGATGAAGAACTTAATTGGGTAACTGATACAGATCAAAAAATGTTAAGATTATGTTGATATAATTGTTTTATTCTTAACATATGATTATATCAAGTCAGTAAAGGATGGTAAAGAAGATTAATCAAATTGGTATCGTAAAACTATTTTGGCTACTGAGCAAGAAATGTCATTCGGTAAAGAGAAAAAGTCATTCGGCAAGAGAAAAGTAAGTTTCTGTAAAGGAAAAGGAACTCAAGACACTGAGAAGAAGGTTTTAGTCACTGAGAATGGAACATAAATTAAATACAAGGATCATAATGACATTTAATGTTGAGCTATGATGAGTTGGAAGATTCTAATGATAAGGAAGAGTTAGTTAGAGAGATCTACGATCAAGAAAATTCAAGGTGATGATCTATGGTACATATCTAAGTGGCTAAAAGAGAAGGAACAACTTTTAATAAATTTCAAGCTCCAAGGTCAAGATAAAACGTGTTACTGAGATCTAAATACATTGATTAAGTTTGTGAAATGAAGTGGACGGCTAAGATTAACCAAAGGAAAACATGATAAAGGAGATTAGTGGAAAAACAAAGTCTATATAAAGGATGAATTTGTATGAACAAATTGATGGCAAATTGAAGGGTTGATAAGTCACTGATGGATGCAATGAAGAAGGAAAAGGTTGAAAGAAGAATTTGATGAAGTGTTGAAGCCAGTGGAAAGTGAAGGATTGAAGTGAAGAAGAAGAGCGCATAATGGATTTGATTATGAAAAGGATAGTTGAGAATTTATAGGTCAATATATTTACTGTTGCTTATTAGCATTTTAACAGATAAATCTCTTAACTGAGTGGAATTAATAGTCTTATTGTAAAATCCTTGCAAAAGGTAACATTCTAAAGAGTTTTTGAAGTCCTTTAACCAGGCCACTCATAACAGGGTGAAAATCCTAACAGATCTAAGGAAAATCCCTTAAATGGGTCACACTTAGTAGTGTGTATTGTAATCTTTAATAGGATTGGCTCCTAACCGAGCATACTTCAGAAGAATATTTTCTTTAGCGGGTGATAATTCCCACAATGGTTTTTCCCAAAGTTGGGTTTCCACATTGAATACTGGTGTTATATGTGTTGAATGATTATTGTGATTGTTATTATTGATTGTTAGTGTTATTCACTATTTTTAGTAAATAGTGAATTGTGTCTGACCAAGTTGACATCGAGTTTAATCAAAGAAAGTTTTTGAGGTACTGAGAATCAAGGATTATTGATTCACCCCCTCTTTGTAATCCAACAATAAGAGTAAACCATAGCTTGTCAGCTATAACTAGAGACAAGAGTGATGGAGTATTAACAAGAAGTAAATTAAGAGCTAGGGAAAATACATGTTTACTATCATAGATGGATCCAAAAATGGTAAAGGATCCATTAAAAGATGATGATTGGATGCAAGAAATGAAGGAAGAAATTGAACAGATTAAGAAGAACAAAACATGGTCATTAGTACCCATGCCAAAAGACAAAAATATTATAGGTACTAAATGGCTTTTTAGAAATAAACTAAATGAGAATGGTGAGGTGATTAGAAATAAAGAAAGATTGGTATGTAAAGGTTATGCACAAGAAGGACTAGACTATGGAGAGACGTTTGCACCCATTGCTAGATTGGAAGGAGTCAAAATATTGTTGGATTATGCTACCTATAAAGGATTTAAAGTTTATCAAATGGATGAAAAATCTAATTTCCTAAATGGAATACTACAAGAGGAAGTCTACATTGAACAACCTGAAGGATTTGTTGCAGAAAAAGGAAAATATTTGATTTGCAAGCTGTACAAAGAACTATATGGTCTAAAGCAAGCACCAAGAGCATGGTATGAAAGACTACACTCTTTTCTTATTAATATTGGATTTGAAAGAACACATGACAACTATAATGTCTATTTGAAAGGTGAAAGTAAGGATAAAGTATTGATTGGTAAAATATTTGTTCATGATATAATATTTGGAGGAAATGACTTAATGAGTAAATATTTTGCTGAAGAAATGAGGAAAGAATTTGTAATGCCTATGATAGGAGAAATAAAATTCTTTATTGGATTACAAGTACAAAAAATAAAAAAAAGAACATACATAACTCAGTCTAAATATATTAAGGATATATTGAAAATATTTGGGATGGAAGATTAAAGACCTATCGGTACACCTATGGTTATCAGTTGTAAATTGTCAAAAGAAGATGATTCTAAGGAAGTCAAAGAAACATTATATAGATCAATGATAGGAAAATTATAGTATGTTATTCATAGAAGACTTGATATTGCACATGTTTTTGGCATAGTTTCTATATTTTCATCAAATCCTAAAGATTCACACATTACTACAGTTAAAAGGATATTCAAATATTTAAAAGGAACTAAATATTATGGATTATGATATAAAAAGAAAGGAGAATTTGATCTTAAAGTTCATATAGACGTAGATTGGGTAGGAAACATTGATGATATAGAAAAAGTAAAAGTGGAGGAGATTTTTATCTTGGAAACATATTAGTGTCATGGACAAGCAAGAAGCAAAATTGTATTTCACAATCTACTATTGAAGCAGAATATGTGGCTGCTGCCATTAATTGTCAACAAGTTTTATGGATTAAGGAAATACTAGAAGGAATACAAGAAAAGGTAAATGAACCTCTCTTGTTATACATTGTGATATTACTAGTGCCATTAATATATCAAAGAATCTAGTAATGCACTCAAAGACCAAGCATGTAGCTATCAAGTATCATTTTCTAAGAGAGTAGGTGCATGATAAAGAAGTGAGATTATAATATATAACTATAAAAGAAAAAGTTTCATACATATTCACCAAACCACTACCTAAAGAGAGATTTGAACATCTAAGAGGTAGATTAGGGGTCCTACCCTTATCAACTATAAATTAAGGAGATATGCAATATGCATCAGTTCATAGCACTTTATCAGAATATCTTGAACATGAATTGATGTATCAGAGGAATACTCTATGGGGGAGCAATCCAGGCTAGGCAAAACAAAAAATAAGAAGCACAAAACACATATATAATATGAAGATAAGAGCTAAAAGTTTAATCACCTTTGGCATTTATGTCAAAGGGGGAGAGATTATGTTTTTCATGGCTAGGAGAAGGTCGATATTATGCTCGATCATACATAAATGTAACTCGCTATTCAAATAATTATTCAGATTTCCTAGAGCTCTTTGGACAACTTGGTGATAAATTTATTGTTGAACCGAGACATCATGCTACCTATATAACACCTAGGTTGAGCCACACTCTTACCTTACCTACTTTTTCACAACACCTTAACTCCCCAATGAAGGCATTGTTGGCTCTATTTCCCAAGCACCTCAAGAGTGTGTGTTAAAGGAGAGAGATAAGATATGGAAGAAATTAGTATGTTGGAAGAGATATGTAATCAGAAAAAAAGACAAGGAAAGAGACATGCATGTATAAAAATATCAAAAATGTATAATCATAAATTAGAATAAGAAGAAGTGTTTTCCATCAATGCCAAAGGGGGGGATTGTTGGCATAACTATCGACATAACTAGTTGGAGATTGTTGATTTATGTTGTGGTTGGTAAAGACATGATTGGTATACATGATAATCAATTATATGTTTGTCATTGATGTCAAACCATTCATGTTGTTTTGACTTGTTACTATATCTATCAGATGGAAAATATTTTTGTTGTAATTAGAAGTTAAGGTAAATGATATGTCGATAGGAACCTTATCAGGTAAAAATTAAGACAAATAATGGTGGATAGGTGAATGATTTTATTATTTATCAGAATATTCTAAGGAGTTAGCTGAATGATTCTATTCATAAAGATGTTAATCATATATGAGTAAAGGTGAAGGTAATTTGATTAAGATACTTACTGGTAAACTATTATCATGTCAGTACACTAAATAAAGTCTTATTGGTACAAAGGAAGTCTGATTAGAGATAGTAAAGACCTAAAGGTGAGAGAATAATAGATGATGCAATAAGAAATTGGGACAACTCAAGAATAATCTAAGGATAAAGGTGATGACATAAAGATCGAGGTAAAATTTATTAAGGAAGTTTCTACAAGAGTAAAATGGTTTATCGATTAGCAAGCCGACAAGGATATTAAATAAAAGAAATATGGATAGTTATACTTGATATGAATGATACAGATCATTGGATTTAGGTTTAGGGTTTATGATTGAGGAAATTATACTTAAGGAAGAAGAAAGAATAATTTTGGTATCGTGACGAAGAAAAGAAGAAGATTGTGGTGAGAGACTGGATATCGGCGGAACATAGAAGTTAATCAGAGAAGTATTGTTGTGATCATAGAGAAGGATACATAGAAGAACAAAGAATTGAATTGGTATGTTATTGTGTTTTGGAACTTCATTAGATCTGAATTATAAATATTAGCGTGAACTACAAATCATTTATTAGTTGTTACTCTCTAAAAATTGTAACAGTAAAATACCTTATCGGGTGACCCTAATAGGTCTATTGTAAAATCCTCTAACCAGGTGGTATTCACAAAAGATTGTCTAAAATCCTCTAACTAGGTTACTCGTAATAGAGTAAAATATTTTAACAGGTCTCCAGGAAAATACCTTAATCGGGTAGCATTTAACTGTGCTTTTGTAACCCTAATTGGGTGGACGTTTAACAAGGCAGGCTCTTAACCGGGCATATTCTAGAAGAGTATAATTATTTGTGGGCATTGTTCTCACACCGTGGTTTTCACCCTAATCAAGTTTCCATGAGATAAATACTAGCATTATTGATGTGTGAATGATTTTATATATTGCATGGATGTTTAATGTTCAGTTAACTGATAATGATGTTATAGGTTAAAATATATCTTAATTGGTAAATTTGTTTAAAGAAGTATTGGGACTGTGAAATTTAGTTTTGGTTGGTGATTACTAATTCATCCCCCCCCTCTCAGTTATCAATCCTATACCTACAAATATGATTATTCCAAATAATATCTTCCATCTCATCAATTTGCTTCACATAACAATGATGCTCATCATGTTTTGTATTAGTGCAATAAGTACACTTGGACACGTCCTTCTTAGTTGAATATCTCTTGGAAGAGGTGAAAGAATATAAATCACGTGCATATGATTTTAAAGATGGATGATTAGGATGTGAACTTTTATGCTTCTAATTTTCTTATGTTTCCCTATTGATGAATAAGAAACCAATGCCTAGGATTCAAAACTAGATATTGAATCCAATTATGTCAACTTGGCCTACTCCTATGTTGGGTGCTCACAAAACACCTGAAATGAAGGCATAGTATGGATGGTAACCAAAGCATCCATAGTAGAATAGAATGATGGAACAAAGAACTAGAAAAGTACTCAAAGATTTACAAAATAAAAAAGATGCACTCCTTGTCTATCTTGTCCCTGCAACAACCCTAGAAAAGTGACCTGATAGATTTGAACTTCTCTAGAATTCCTCAATGCAGGGAAATGCATCAGATGTTAATAATTTAAAATTTGTCTCAAGCTAAAGTGCATAGAACTCATTGATGCCCCTAAAGATCTCTTTGAATTTGGCCCACATAGCCTTAGGAGTAGTGCAAGAATCAATGTGAAAATGAAGACTATCTAAAACATGTAGGGAAATCAAACCCATAGCCTCATCCATCTTGTCCCTATATTGAACAATATCAAACTGATGGGTCAAATTAGGTGAGGTCTCATTTAGACAAGACCATAAACCCATTAATCAAATGAATCTAATCATCTAGGTTTTCTAGGTATGATAGTTATTGGGTGTGAATTTCTTAATAGATTCTACCATTAGAATTAGTTTTTGGGATTAAGTAAGGGCTAGGACAAGATGTGAATCTGAAAGATGATGATTCAACCTTGGCCTCTGCAATAAGAAAAACCAACTCTTTTGCAACTATATAAGTTAAGAGATCACAAAAATAATAAATGAACAAATCTAAGACCACTATGTGCCCAATACAAATTTTGAAAAAAATGAATGACAATTTTGGGTAGAGCATAGAACCATATTTTTTATGACATCTGGAACTCTAAAAATGGAGTTTGGATGTACAAGATATGACCCTAGAAGCAATAAATTGAAGATCAAACTTGATAGGCCTGGTATGGAAATATGTAAAGAATTTGACAGAATGACCACCACTTCTATATTGGTGTCAAAACCAACTTTTCAATGATATCTTGTTTGTTCACTTTTGAGTATGTATGACCAAATTATGGCAAAAAATATGAAGGTAGGTCAAAATGAAATTTGAAGGCTTGAAAGGGGTTATGTGGCATTCATACTATTGATGTTAGCATGACAGCATGCTAATGTTAGCATAATATCCTTAGAATTTTTTGTCACCCCTTAACTGAGTAGTTTGTTGATTGTCCAAAATATTCTCTAAAATATTGTGTGCTAATTGGATAGTAACTTGATGTTAGAATCTATGTAGATACAAATTTCAATATGAGTGAAGAATGTCCATTATGACATCATGGATTTTTATGTTGCCTAAAAAAAATACCCTAGATTTGATAAAGCTCAATTCAATGACTTTACAAATATTTTAAGTATTTTTGGGTGTTCTAAGCATGAAGGTGAGATTTATTTTGCTCCATGATACCTATATTTTTGCTGACACTTGGATTTCACCTTGATTTATGTGCCCTCACCCAAATTGAAAAAAAAATCATCTTCTTAGATTTTGACAAAATAATAATTAATCTCTAGGTTTTGGGAAGCCACAAACATGATGATGACCTATGTTTGAGACCAATATTTATAGAAAAATCATTATAGGGTGGATCCCTCAATAATATGGGAAAACAATAATAGATTTTCTTTGATGCCATGTAGAATTTGATGATGATTACAACACATAATCCAAGAATCATCTGTAAGTACACACATCATAAAGAGAAATCAAACAAGAATAATTTTATCAACACAACCTAAGAATTCTATATTGATAAGTAGGAGATATTTTCCACAACTCAAATTATGATATTGCTATTAGGATTCAACTATGGGTTCGTGTGAACCACTACTCACAAAACATGAGTTGATGAGTTTGACACAAAAAAACTACACAATTGAATCCTGATAGAAATATCTACAATTGACTTTCTATGGAAAATATCTCCTACTCATCAATTGATGAGCTTAAAGGTATTTCTAATGAATGGTTCATAAGGCACAACACTTGCTAAAGGTTTTAGAAATGGGGTTTCAAGTAGAGTAGGTTTAACCATGGAGGAAACTCTGTAGTTAAGCACGCTCAAGATGGATTAGTATTGGGATGGTTGACCTCTCGGGAAGTCCTAGTGCTTCACCTCTGTGAGCACCACCTAGATGAAATGAGTGCTAAATGATCCATCCATTCTCATAAGAGATGGGTTCATGTGAACCACTACTCATGAAACATGGGTTAATGAGCTTGACTCAAAAAACTATGCAGTTGAATCTTGATAGCAATATCACAATTTGACATGTTGTGTTCAAAATATCTCCTACTTATCAATTGATGAGCTTAAGGGGATTTCTAATGAATGATTCATAAGGCACAACACTTGATAAAGGTTTTTCAAATAGGGTTGCAAGCAGAGTGGGTTTAATCATGGATGAAACTTCATAGTTAAGTACGCTTGAGCTAGAGTAGTACTAGGATGGGTGACCTCCTAAGAAGTCTTGGTGCTTCCCCTCTATTTGGATCACCTAGATGAAATGACTTCTAAATGTCCCATTCATTATCATGAGATATGGGTTTGTGTGAACCACTACTCATGAAACATGGGTTGATGAGTTTGACTCAAAAACTACACAACCAAATCTTGATAACAATATCACACTTTGACTTGTTTGGAAAATATATTCTACTTATTAATTAATGAGCTTAAGGGGAGTTCTAATGAATTATTAATAAGGCACAACACTTGCTGAAGGTTTTGCAAATGGGGTTGCAAGCATAGTGGGTTTAACCATGGAGTAAATTTTGTAGTTAAGAGTGCTCAAGCTGAAGTAGTACTGGGATGGGTGACCTCCTAGGAAGTCTCGATGCTTCACCTCTGTAAGAATCACCTAGATGCAATGAATGATAAATATTCCATTCATTCTAATTAGATATGGGTTCATGTGAAGAACTACTCATGAAACATGGGTCAATGAGTTGACTCAAAAAACTACACAGTTGAATTTTGATAGCAATATCACAATTTGACTTGCTGTGGAAAATATCTCCTTCTTATAAATTGACGAGATTAAGAGGATTTCTAATGAATGATTCATAAGACAAAACACTTGCTGAAGGTTTTGCAAATGTGGTTACAAGAAGAGTGGGTTTAACCATGGAGGAAACTCTTAAGTTAAGCGCGCTCAAGCTAGAGTAGTACTAGGATGGGTGATCTCCCAGGAAGTCTTAATGCTTCAACTCTATGAGCGTCACCTAGATAAAATGAGTGCCTACTATTCCATTCATTCTAATGATAGATGGGTTTGTGTAAACCACTACTCATGAAACATGGGTCAATGAGTTTGACTAAAAAAACTACATAGTTGAATCCTATTAACAATATCACAATTTGACTTGTTGTGGAAGATATATTCTACTTACCAATTGATGAGATTAAGGGGATTTCTAATGAATGATTCATAAGGCACAACACTTTTTGAAGGTTTTTCAAATGGGGTTTCAAGCATAGTGGGTTTAACCACGGAGGAAATTTTGTATTTAAGTGCACTTAAGATGGAGTACTACTAGGATGGGTGACCTCCCAAGAAGTATTGGTGCTTCACCTCTGTGAGGATCACTTAGATGCAATGAGTGCTAAATGTTCCATTCATTCTCATGAGATATGGGTTCATGTGAATCACTACTCATGAAACATGGGTCAATGAGTTTGACTAGAAAAAATACATTTTTGGTTATAGAGAGGGGGGTGAATCAATAACCCTTGATTCTTTGTACCATAAAAACTTTCTCTAATTCAGCTCGGTGTCAACTCAGTCAGACACACTTTAATATTAACCGACAATAGTCAATTAACTTTATCAATCAACAATAACATTCACAATAAATATTCAACACATATAACACTTGTATTTATCATGGAAAACTAAATTGAGAAAAAACACTCTGAGAATTGTCACCTACTAAAGAAATACTCTTCTGAGTATGCTTGGTTAAAGCCAATCTGATTAAAGATTACAATGCACATTGTTAAATGTGACCCTGTTAGGGGATTTGCCTTAGATCTGTTAGGATCTTCACCTTGTTAGGAGTGGCCTGCTTAAAGGTCTTCAAACACTCTTCTAGAATGTCACCTTTTGCAAGGATTTACAATAAACAAGACTATTAAGTCCACTCAGTTAAGATATTTTTTTGTTACAAATATTAATAAGCAACAATGAATAAATTGATCTATAAATCTGCAACTACCTTTTGTTTAATTAGACCCCTTGTGCGATCTTTGTCTTCCCTTCATTCCTTCAATTTCCACTGACTTCAACACTTCATTAATCTCAACTTAATAACTTTGATTTCAACCTTTTCCTTCTTCATTGCATCAGTCAGTGACTCATCAATCCTTCTGATCCAGGAGCATCTCAGGTCCTTGGCAATCCTGTGTCACCAAAAACAAGTTTGAGTTTTCTGTATTGCTCAGTTCCTTCTTTGACCGAGTTGGCTCAGTAATTTCTGGTTTCCTTATTTAACCAAGTTGGTTAGCTAATTCCCTAATTCTTGATTATCCTTTCCTGGTGCTCGTTATCCTTTCTTATCGAGTTGTTTTTTTTAGGTTTCTAGTTGAGGCCGACTTGTGCATTTAATTATGGTTGCAGATTTAATGTTGGTATCAATCATTGAGAAGTGTGTGGACCTAGATCTGGTTGTTCCTTCCATTAATAGTGGATTTGGAGGTCGACTTGTTTCGGTAGCCTCTTGTATATATAATGTAGTCATTGGCTCTAGTTTTAGGGAAGTAGTAGAGAAGCTTAGAGCTAGAAGATTAATAGTATCAGATTAGAAGTTGGAAGATAGTTTCTGAATCCTCGCATGTTGGAGGACTATTGTAATTAAATTGTTATATCTGGCCTGAACCAAGAAGGCCTTACAACCCGACATGTATGAATCCATTTGATGAATAAAAGGATCTATTATGCATTCTCTCTCTCACTTGTGTAATTTCTTCCATGTGTGATCTCTGCAAGGTGGATTCAGATTAGGGTGTGCCTTTGGGCCCTCTTCCCGACCTATCTTGCATCAGGTGGTATTAGAGAAAAGGTTGAGATCTAGATCTTAATTTGTGAATCTAGGTTTGAGGGTTCCTTCTTGTCAAACCCTAGTTGATATTGGTTGTGGGGTGATAGATTGTGTTCTAGTCTGTAATCGCAGAGGGTTTCAAGATGGTTTGTGGGAGGCAAGATGCAGATCCATGATTGGTAAACATGTTGAGACAACTTGCTGCTAGATTAGAAGCTATTGAGACAGTCCAACATAGAGGAAGACATCTTCAAGATGTTAGTGATGAAGAAATTGAGGAAGAACATGATGATGTATAACCTACACTTATGATGAATCAGGGTGAGGAAATATTGTTGAAAGCTTTGACAAATCTAAAGTCTACACCACATCTCAATCCCCCTAAGTACAATGGAAAATTAGATTCAGATGAGTTGGTGGATTGGATCACCGAGATAAAAATGTATTTTGAGTATGAAAATGTCCCCGAGGAAAAGAAGGTGAAGATTGCAAGTACAAAGTTGAAGAGTCATGCATCCTTATGGTGGGAGCATCTGCAATTGGACAAAAAAAGGAAAGGCAAAGATAAAATCAAGGTATGGAATAAGATGGTAAATAAGTTGAAAGGAAAGTTTTTACCTTGTGATTATTAGATTAACCTAGTTAGGCGAAGGCAAAGTTTGAGGCTGAAAGATAGCTTGGTAAAAGATTATATAGAGGAATTCTATAGATTAGATATCAGATCTAGGCATGATGAAGATGAAGTGGAAAGAATTGCTAGGTACCTGAATGGATTGAGAGTTTCCATCCAAGAATAAATCAGTTTTGTTAAGTTGGAAAACATTGAGGAAGCTTATCAGTTTGCCTTGAAAGTCGAGGAGAAATTGAAAAACAAACATGAACAAAGATAAAGAGGAAGAGGTGGTAGATTCCCTAAAGGAAGAGGTAGATCTTATGGTGAAAATAATAGATCTGATTCGAAAAAGACAAATCTAGATAAAGGCAAGACCGAGTGGAAAGGTGAAAGTTAATCTAGAGGAAGAGGAAATAACTATTGAGATGGTTATATAGAAGAGGTGGATTCTAAGGAACTTGTTATAATTGTGGAGAAGAAGGACATAGATTATTTGAATGTATAGATGCAAGTAAGAAGGTCAGTAGCAGTAGAAATGCTTTGGTGCAAGAAGATTCACCGAATGAACCTGAGAAGGAAAAGAACTTGATGGTAAGGAGAGCACTTTGGAGTGAAAGTAATAAAGATGATCCGGTAAGGAAATATTTATTCAAGACTAGATGTAGAGTCTTTGATGAAGTGTAGAAGGTAATCATTGATAGTGGAAGCTCATAGAATTTGGCATTTGAGGAAATGGTTGCAAAGTTGCAGTTGGAAAGGTTGAAACACCCAAAGCCCTATCAAATTTCATGGATCAAGGATGAGCATACACTCTTGGTAAGTGAACAATGTTATGTGAATTTGAAAATTGGGAAGTAATATGATAAGGTGTTATGTGATATCATGCCTATGGATTGTTGTCATATTTTGTTGGATAGACCTTGGAAATATGATAGACATGCTATATATGATGGAAGATTGCATAAATATACTAGTTGAGCTGATGAGAGAAGATAAATCTTGTTAAAATTGATTGAAGAACCTGTTAGTAGTATTTGTACATCTATGAAAGTTTTTTTGATGGAAGGAAGAAAGTTTGTTAAGGATTTGGAGAAGAATGATGTATGTTTTGTTGTGATTCCTAACAAACCAAGTAAGAAAATAGAGGATAACATCCCTAAAGATATTGATAAGATACTCACCGAGTACAAGGAGACAAGGAGATCATTTCTGACAATGTACCTGATGGTTTTCCACCAAAGAGAAGCATTGATTATTACATGGATCTTATCCCTAGAGCTAGTTTACCAAATAAGGCACCACATTGGTTGACACATAGCGAGAATTGGGAGTTGAACCGATAGATTCAAGAATTATTGTAGAAAGGTTTGATATGAGAAATTTTGAGTCCTTATGCAATACCAATTGTATTGGCACCTAAGAAGAAAGGAGAATGACGAATGTGTACGGATTCTAGAGCAATCAACAAGATACCAATGAAATATAGGTTTTGTATATTGAGAATAGATGACATAATGGATAGTTTGACTGGAGCAAAGTATTTTACCAAATTTGATTTGAAAAGTGGATATCATCGTATCAGAATTAGAGAAGGTGATGAGTGGAAGACTACTTTTAAGACAAGAGAAGGTTTGTATGAGTGGCTGGTTATGCCTTTTGGTTTAACTAATGCATCGAGTAGTTTTATGAGATTGATGAATGAAGTTTTGAAAAAATTATTAGGTAAATTTATGATTGTATATCTTGATGACATTCTGATATTTAGTAAGACCGGAGAAGAGCATTTGTTGCATGTTAAACAAGTAATACATAGATTGAAAGAAGAAAAGTTGTTGATTAACCTGAAAAAGTGTTCTTTCATGAAAGAGGAGATTGTGTATTTGGGATTTGTGATTTCAGCTGATGGTTTGAAAATAGATCCTAAAAAGGTTGAAGCTATTTTGAATTGGCCTGCACCCAAGAATGCTAGTGAGGTAAGATCATTTCATGGTTTGGCAAGTTTTTATTGAAAGTTCATTAGGAATTTCAGTTCAATTTGTAATGCTATGACTGAGACTATGAGAGGAGATAAAAGATAATTTGAGTGGACACATGGAGCTGATAAAAGTTTTGAGACTCTGAAACAAAAGGTTGCTCAATTACCTATGTTAGCATTGCCTAATTTTAATAAGGTATTTCAAGTTGAATGTGATGCAAGTGGTAGTGCAATAGGAGCTGTGCTGAGTCAAGAAGGTAAACTTGTTGCTTTCTTTAGTGAGAAGTTGAAAGATGCAAAAAGGAAATATTTTGTGTATGATCAAGAATTCTATACTATTGTTCAAGCCCTGAAGAAATAGAGACATTATTTGATACTGAGTAAATTTGTGTTGTATATTGATCATAAGGCTTTATGATATTTGGGTAGTCAGAATAAGTTGAATCAGAGACATATGAAATGGGTTGAATATTTGCGGAGTTATACATTTGTGATAAAACATAAGAGTGGAGTCACTAACTGAGTTGTTGATGCATTGAGTAGAAGAAGATCTTTGATGACTGAAATGAGAATTGAAGTTCTTGGTTTTGATGATATGAAATATTTGTATGAAAATGATCATGATTTTTCTGAGCCATGGATGAAGCACATAGCACCTATTCAAGATCAATCGAGTACTAAATGGGAAGACTATTTCATTCAAGAAGGTACATTATTTAAAGGTATTCAACGTGTATACCGAGAGGATCAATGAGAGCTAATTTGATAAAGGAGAAACATAGTAGTGGTTTTGCTGGATATTTTGGCATGAACAAAACATCAAATTTTCTTAAGGAGAAATAATTTTCACCGCAGTTGTATAAGGATGTTCAGATATTTATGAAAAGTTGTGGAATTTGTCAAGTTGCAAAGGGAGTAAGTCGGGATACTTGATTGTATATAACAATTTTTGTTCCTGAGAAACCTTGGATTGATATCAATATGGATTTTGTTCTTGGCTTACCGAAGACAGTAAGAGGTAATGATTCTATATTTATTTTTGTGGATAGATTTTCTAAGATAGGACCTTTTATACCCTATAGAAAGACATCATATGGAGTGCATATAGAAGATATTTTCTTTAAGGAAATTGTCAGATTGCATGGATTACCAAGGAGTATCATCTCTGACCTAGACAATAAATTTGTTGGATACTTTTGGAAGACTCTTTGGAGAAAGTTGGCCACCGAGTTGAGGTATAGTTCTACATTTCACCAACACACTGATGGACATGTTCGAGATTTTTCTTGTAGGGTCAAACTTGGCAAATTATGGGCTTGATTCTCAATCAAAAGGGGCTCCAAGTTTGCAAGAAAAACTTAATTGCTGAGGATTGGATAAGATCTTCCTTCTGCTTCGAGCTCCATAGGAGTCAGGCGGGTATTGCCTATAAATAGGTTACTATATTTCAAGTAAGCTTTTGATTAGTGGATTTGATCTTCACTGTCATGCTATCTAGGCTTCAAATTATTTTAAACAAAAGATCACTCTATAGAACGCTGAGAATCATTCTGATACAGAGGATAGCAGTGGAAACTATGAATGTGATAGCATAGACAATGGAATAAGGATGTAAATCCTTCTTTTTATGAGTACAACTTAAGGAAGGTTAACCTCTGATTCTCTCTTCAAGGAATCAACAAATTGAACTATATCACCTAGATATAATCATTTCACAGTATGCATGAAACTTAAAAACATAAAAAAACTAGTAATGAAATTTTGTGTTTAATGACATAAAAATGACTGCAACACAAACTACCAACTAGTGCCTATTCTTGGGCAAGGAGTCAAAAGATGTAATCCACAGGTTATAAATCAAACAAAATACTACACAATGCCTAACAGACTGTATGCAATCCAGATAGAGTGCTTTACAAACTATCCTCTCACTTCCAAATTGTTGCATCAAATCCTTCAATAATGCCTGCTCTCTAAAACCATTTATGAAATTTAATTCTCTCCTTGAGAGAAACTCACAAATAATTGAACAAACTACCTTGTAGTTGGTATGTTTTCAGATGCCTTACAAATAAAACATACAAGAGCATCAAAAGAATGCAAAGAGACATAATAACAGAGAATAGGGACTGCATTGTATTTTATTGAAATATTCTTGCTTCAATACATTAATAACAGAAAACTCAAAGCATAGACAAGATTGAGAAATTTGTCTTGCAGAAATACATTCAAATAACCATCTGGAAGCCTGCTGTAAAATCTTCTGAGTGAGAGGGCAGAACCAATCTGAAACCCTTCAACAGAACAGAAGAAGAAACAGGAATAGGAACCCTTACAACTGAGAAGAGAAAAGAATAAATAGACCGAGAGAGAAAACCTAAAATCTGTACTTGACCAACACTTGTCCATTTTGCAATCTAATCTCATTTACTCCTCTCTTTCTTTAAAAATCTGATCTTCCCAGGCATCTTCAAAATCTGATAAATTTGTCCTTTTTTCCTCCTTGAAATTTAATCCTTTGTACCCTCTTTTTCCATCACCATGCAATTCTGAATCATTCTTCCTGCCGGATTTGCAAAATCAATCAATTTTGGAAGAAGAAAAATCTACCCAAAATCTAGTCGCAGATTAAAAAGCCTTTATTGCTCTCAGCAACTTAATCTGATCTGGTTCTAACTATCATCATTGCATCCGTCATTTTTTGGCGTTTCTGAAAATATATTATACTGCCATATTCTGATAAAAAATGAATCTCCCAGACATTTTTCCCTAAACAACTCTATTATTAAAAAAATTTGAAATTCTTCAAAGTCTGAACTTTATAACTTTTTAAATCTTTTATTTCTTTTAAAATCTGCACATGCCACCAGAACTTGCCACTTGTCATCTTCTCATTCACTGCTTAGACTAACCCATCTTTAACCTCAACCCATTTGGAGATCTGGAGACTACATTAATCTCTTAGTCTCTGAATAATTTCCTTAACGATGGTTTCATTTAGAGATTTGGAGAAATCCCTTTAGTCTCTAGATCTCACAATAATTTTCTCTCTCCACTTTTCATTATGAGATTTGGAGACTACCTTTAATCTCTAGATCTCTGAATAGCTATTTGGAGATTTGGAGACTAGTCTCTAGATCTCATAATCACTTTTTCTCATTATGAGATTTGGAGACTAACTTTATTTGAAGATCTGGAGACTTGGAGATTTGGCGACTTGGATCTCAGAATGATTTCCTCTCTTTATTTTTCATTTGGAGATCTGGAGACTAACCTTATTTGGAGATCTGGAGACTTGGAGATTTGGAGACTAGTTAGTCTCTAGATCTCTGAATGTTAGTGACTTAACCACTAGCATTTAGAGACTTGGAGACTTGTTAGTCTCTAGATCTCTAAATGTTAGTGACTTAACCACTAGCATTCAGAGACTTGGAAACTAGTTAGTCTCTAGATCTCTGAATGTTAGTGACTTAACCGCTAGCATTATGAGATTTGGAGACTAACTAGTCTCTAGATCTCTGAATGTTAGTGACTTAACCACTAGCATTTGGAGATTTGGAGACTAACATTTTTCGCCAGCATTTTTTCAACAAAATTTTTTCTGGGCCCACTAGCATGGAAACCAAGGTGGATGCACAAGCATGGACAAGCATAGCCTTCTCCATTTGATTTACTTCATATGTTTGTAGATTTGTATATACACACTTCAAATTTTGAAATTGGGAGCAATGTGGGATAAAACTTTATGAAGAAAATGCTGATTTTTTATGGCTGTCAGCACTCAGAGAACCATAACTTTTGATTTTCAAATTGGGTTATTTTTTAAAAAAATTTGTACAACATACACATATCCATCTCAAACATATGTAAAATTTAGCCCGACCCAGTTTGTATTTTTTGAGTTATGATTAAAAACGTGACTGGAAATCTGAACAATGCACATTCAGAGAACATTGACATTCTGCAAACGGAACGGCTTTGGAAAAGTGAACAAACGGACACATGGGGAGTTGAAAATTGACATGATGACTCATTCCCATGTCTACAATATGATGCAACCACTGGCACATTATGATCAATCTCTGGGAGAAAGATATAATCAACCGAACAGGGCCTCCAACAGTGATTTGACATTTAAATATAATTGTGCAATTTGACACTTGCTCAAAATGGGACTTCACCGAATGATTCAGGATGATAAAGTAACATCATGGAATGCATGCATATATTGAATGAAGTGTGCTCAACACCTAGAACATCTCATAAGCTTCAAAATGACAGTCGGGTACATATGCATGAAAAGGATTTAAAGAGCTTCAAATTGCAAAATTTTAACATGGTACTCAAAACCCATGTTGCATTTTTTAGTACCAACAGTGGCTCTAACTGTGGACTTATGCCCCATGCAGGTATGCAGAGAACTTCAGAATCTCCTGGTAGAAGCAGACCACCCCGAAACTTGAAATCAGGTTGACACCTTTTCTCAAAACTCCGAACAAGAACCCCTCTAGAACACTTTTATTGAAAGCAAGAAAACTACTCCTACTATGTACAAACGATGGCCCCGAGTCACCAATTTTTTTTCAAAACTTCTTGCCTCTATCATATACCTTATTTTCATTTCTTTCTTCTTGAAGTAAGCTAGGCATTTTATTCCCATTTGTTTCACCAAGCATATCAACACTTTCAATCAGCTCATTAAGAAAAACAAAATAATTATCTTCATTTTCATAGTGCATGTAAAAATTTGAAACATTTTCTTCATCTTGCTCACTATGAAAATAAGACTCAACATGCTCATGAATACTACCATCAGACTAGAACTGATCTTTATCTACTGATTCATGCATGCTATCAATCTGAAATGCAAAAGTCTCATACTCTACTCGATAAAAAACATCATTCATACCCTGACTTTGCATATCCTCAAGTGTAGCCGATTGGAGTTCAAATGAATAATCGTATTTATACTCACACATTTCATCATCATCAAATTCTGAAACCACTCCAAAACCTCTGAATGCATCTTCATAATCAATATGTTGATTAGTATTCATGCCACAAAAATCATTATTAATTTTACTATAAAGTGTCAGCTAATATTCAAATACAACTTTATCAAGCACTTCATCATCAGACTCACAAAATGCAACATCATCATTTAAAACTCTGTCACACATGGAAGAAGAACATTCTGATTTCTCATAGAAGGAAGATAGTGTGTCATCGTCTGCATCTGGTTCAACAAAATCTGAAACCTTCGTGTGTTCTTCAAACAATAGATTGATAACTCCATGCAATACTCCTCTTTGAACATTATGACAAAAAATGGGTTGATCATCATCAAAATCCTCATCATATAAAGCATTAGTAAACACTTTAAATTCACTACCCATTTCACTTTCATGGAGACTCTCAGCATATGAAGCAAAATCAGAACTATATGAAGATTCACTGTCAACATCACCTACCAAGCATATATTGTCCATAATTACATCCTCTTCATTATCTTGTTTAGGATAACCATTACAGTAAGACCATGATTTACCCCTAAACTCTTTGCTATATGCTGCAACTTCGTTATCCAATGTAGAACAATTAGATAACCTTTCATTCAAATCTTAATGTTCATTTATATCACATTGAATCACCATTTCCTTATCTTCATACTTTGAGGACAAATCACTCTCAAACTCTTGATATTCAAACTGATTTGTATAATGCAAAAACTGAGATGCACTTTCATTTTCAGATTCAAAAAAAGAATTCATACCTTCACTTTCAAATGAGTGTTCACTTCCATCACTACTTTCTTCTTCCCATGTTGCATCCGACTCATATGAAGACATCTCAACATCACTGCCTTCCTCATTCTCACTTGAATAACCACTTTCAGCACTATGTTCCTTTCTGTGACTGATATGCACATGAATCACATTCTTCATCTTGTGTTACCTGCTCTTCTTGAAATGTCAGGTCAACAACTTCAAATTTATTATCAGAGACATAACTTTCAGCCTCCTCATTTCAACAAGACTGAGATATAGATGCAGCAAGTTCATGTCTAGAAACACTAACAACATCATTTTCATAATCAATGTTACAGGAACTTACTCTTGTAGCTAATTCACAATTCAAAATATCATCACATTGCTCAATTCTATCAAAGTCTGGAACATATCTTACTGTTGTAGCATCATGAACACATGTTTCATCAATAGAAAAAGAATCAATAGTATTTATACACATCCTAATTTGAAATTTCAACTTGGTTATAAACTACAGCAGAAGTGTTGATACATTGATTTGAAACTGAGGCATCAACACCACATTCCTCTTTTTTTTCACATTCATTATACTAGCATACACTCATGGCAAAATGACATCTAGTCAATCCATACTTCAAATTGTTTTCAATATCCATTGCAGTTATAAATGCATGATATAATGATTTAGGTTCTTTATCCCTCAATAAGTAATTCATTTTCTTATCAAATGCATTGAAGTAGACACTTACACACACTTGATCATTGGGTTTGTAACTTTCACGGATCTCATTCAAAACTTTTGCAAATCTGATATTGAACTGAGGAACAAGTTCATCACTCTCAATATGAATCTTCAAAAACTTACTATAAGAATTAGATATGCTTACCCTTTCTGCAAACTGCTCCATGAAGGCTGAATGCAACTCACTCCAAGATGAAATAGAACATGCTGGTACAAAAGAAAAGAAGTCTCTAGCATCACCTTCCAAAATTTCAACAAACAATTTCATATGCACATCCTCATGAGTAATTTCAAAGTCACACATCAAGTCACAAAACAACTAGACATGATGACTGGCTCAAACAATATGGTTCCCATTAAACTTAGGTAAATTTTTCCTGATATCATTAGGAATGACATTTGGGAAACCATGAACACCATCAAAACATAATGGCATATATCTCTTGGTAGAAATAGATCTAGAAACTTCACTAACCGGTTGCATGCTTGATGAAATTTTTTTTGACATTCTTTGAAACTTTGGAGCTCTTTCACCAACAATAATTCTCCTTCTTAACTTGCAACAGATCTATATACCTTCTACCAACCAACTTTTTCAAACATACTTCACAAACTTTTACTTAACTCACGGTTCAAACCAGAAGTATGTAATTCTACACTCATATGTCCTTTCTTTAATGACAAAATCATTTGATAAGGACCATGTGAATGCATAAAATACTGAATGGGGAATACCTTGAAGCCTTTTTTAATTGTTGTTGTTCTCTTCACATTAGACTGAAATCTGAAACAAGGCTTCACACCTTAGGTTCGTTCTAGCACAAAGTCACCACCTTTCTTCAAAGGATACAAATTTTACTGATCTCCTTTGAAACACCAATAGATTCTGGGCATTCCTCTCAGCAAAGTCACATATAATTTTAATTTTTTACAACAACAAATCCAAGTAATACACTTGTAGATCTGAAAACAACTTTCAGATCATGACATTTATGAGACTCTTCCCCAAACTGAATATAGCAAGACTCTAGGATACTCTTACTAGTAAACTTATTTCACTCCCCAGCAGAGTCGCCAATATGTTAGGGATTTTTCTTGTAGGGTCAAACTTGGCAAATTATGGGCTTGATTCTCGGTTAAAAGGGGCTCCAAGTTTGCAAGAAAAGCCTAATTGATGAGGATTGGATAAGATCCTCCTTCTGTTTCGAGCTCCACAGGACTCAGGCGAGTATTGCCTATAAATAGGTTACTATATTTCAAGTAAGCTTTTGATTAGTGGATTTGATCTTCACTGTCATGCTATCTAGGCTTCAAATTATTTTAAATAAAAGATCACTCTGTAGACAGCTGAGAATCATTCTGATATAGAGGATAGCAATGGAAACTTGAATGTGATAGCATAGACAATGGAATAAAGACGTAAATCCTTCTTCTTTTTATGAGTACAACTTAAGGAAGGTTAACCTCTGATTCTCTCTTCAAGGAATCAACAAATTGAACTATATCACCTAGATATAATCATTTCATAGTATGCATGAAACTTAAAAACATAAAAGAACTGGTAATGAAATTTTGCATTTGATGACATAAAAATAACTGCAACACAAACTACCAACCAGTGCCTGTTCTTGGGCAAGGAGTCAAAAGATGTAATCCATAGGTTATAAATCAAATAAAATAGTACAGAATGCCTAACAGACTGTATGCAATCCAGATAGAGTGCCTTACAAACTATCCTCTCACTTCCAAATTGTTGCATCAAATCCTTCAATAATGCCTGCTCTCTAAAACCATTTATGAAATTTAATTCTCTCCTTGAGAGAAACTCACAAATAATTGAACAAACTACCTTGTAGTTGGTATGTTTTCAGATGCCTTACAAATGAAACATACAAGAGCATCAACAGAATGCAAAGAGACATAACAACAAAGAATAGGGACTGCACTATATTTTATTGAAATATTATTACTTCAATACATTAATAACAGAAAACTCAAAGCATAGACAAGATTGAGAAATTTGTCTTGCAGAAATACATTCAAATAACCATTTGGAAGCCTGCTGTAAAATCTTTTGAGTGAGAGGGCAGAACCAATCTGAAACCCTTCAATAGAACAGAAGAAGAAACAGGAACATGAACCCTTACAACTGAGAAGAGAAAAGAATAAATAGACTAAGAGAGAAAACCTAAAATCTGTACTTGACCAACACTTGTCCATTCTGCAATCTAATCTCATTTACTCCTCTCTTTCTTCGAAAATCTGATCTTCCCAGGCATCTTCAAAATCTGATAAATTTGTCATTTTTTCCTCCTTGAAATTTAATCCTTTGTACCCTCTTTTTCCATCACCATGCAATTCTGAATCATTCTTCGCGCCAGATTTGCAAAATCAATCAATTTTGGAAGAAGAAAAATCTCCCCAAAATCTAGTCACGGATTAAAAAGCCTTGACTGCTCTCAGCAACTTGATCTAATTTGGTTCTAACTACCATAATTGCATCTGTCATCTTTTGGCATTTCTGAAAACATATTATACTGCCATATTTTGATAAAAAATGAATCTCCCAGACATTTTTCCGTGAACAGCTCTGTCATTAAATTTTTTTGAAATTCTCCAAAGTCTGAACTATATAACTTTTTAAATCTTTTATTTCCTTTAAAATCTACATGCCACCAAAACTTGCCACTTGTCATCTTCTCATTCACTTCTTGGACTAACCCATCTTTAACCTCAGCCCATTTGGAGATCTGGAGACTACATTAATATCTTAGTCTCTGAATAATTTCCTTAACCATGGTTTCATTTAGAGATTTGGAGAAATCCGTTTAGTCTCTAGATCTCACAATATTTTTCTCTCTCCACTTTTTTTTATGAGATTTGGAGACTACCTTTAGTCTCTAGATCTTTGAATAGCTATTTGGAGATTTGGAGACTAGTCTCTAGATCTCATAATCATTTTTTCTCATTATGAGATTTGGAGATTAACTTTATTTGGAGATCTAGAGACTTGGAGATCTGGCGACTTGGAGATTTGGAGACTAGTCTCCAAATCTCAGAATGATTTCCTCTCTTTATTTTTCATTTGAAGATCTGGAGACTAACTTTATTTGGAGATCTGGAGACTTGGAGATTTGGAGACTAGTTAGTCTCTAAATCTCTGAATGTTAGTGACTTAACCACTAGCATTCAGAGACTTGGAGACTAGTTAGTCTCTAGATCTCTAAATGTTAGTGACTTAACCACTAGCATTCAGAGACTTGGAGACTAGTTAGTCTCTAGATCTTTGAATGTTAGTGACTTAACCGCTAGCATTATGAGATTTGGAGACTAACTAATCTCTAGATCTCTGAATGTTAGTGATTTAACCACTAGCATTTGGAGATTTGGAGACTAACATTTTTCGCCAGCATTTTTTCAACAAAATTTTTTCTAGGCCCACTAGCACAAAAAGCAAGGTGGATGCACAAGCATAGGCAAGCATAGCTTTCTCCATTTGATTTAATTCATATGTTTGTATATTTGTATATAAGCACTTCAAATTTTGAAATTGGGAGCAATGTGGGATAAAACTTTATGAAGAAAATGCTGATTTTTTATGGTTGTCAGCACTCAGAGAACCATAACTTTTGATTTTCAAATTGGGTTATTCTATAAAAAAAAAATTATAACATACACATAGCCATCTCAAACATATGTAAAATTTAGCCCGACCTAGTTTGTATTTTTTGAGTTATGATTAAAAACGTGACTAGAAATTTGAATAATGCACATTCAGAGAACATTAACATTCTGCAAACCGAATGGCTCTGGAAAAGTGACCAAACAGGCACATGGGGAGTTGAAAATTGACATGATGACTCATTCCCATGTCTACAATATGATGCAACCACTGGCACATTATGATCAATCTCTGGGAGAAAGATATAATCAACCGAACAAGGCCTCCAATAGTGATTTGACATTTAAATAGAATTGTGCAATTTGACACTTGCTCAAAATGGGACTTCACCGAATGATTCAGGGTGATAAAGTAACATCATGGAATGCATGCATATATTGAATGAAGTGTGCTCAACACCTAGAACATCTCATAAGCTTCAAAATGACAGTCGGGTACATATGCATGAAAAAGATTTAAAGAGCTTCAAACTGCAAAATTTTAACATGGTACTCAAAACCCATGTTGCATTTTTGAGTACCAACAGTGGCTCTGACTGTGGACGTATGCACCATGCGGGTATGCAGAGAACCTCAGAATCTCCTGGTAGAAGCAGACCACCTCGAAACATGAAATCAGCTTGACACCTTTTCTCAAAACTCTGAACAAAAACCCCTCTAGAACACTTTTATTGAAAGCAAGAAAACTACTCCTACTATATACAAACGATGGCCCCGAGTCATCAAAATTTTTTCAAAACTTCTTGCCTCTGTCATATACCTTATTTTCATTTCTTTCTTCTTGAAGGAAGCCGGGCATTTTATTCCCATTTGTTTCACCAAGCATATCAACACTTTCAATCAGCTCATTAAGAAAAACAAAATAACTATCTTCATTTTCATAGTGCATGTAAAAATTTGAAACATTTTCTTCATCTTGCTCACTATGAAAATAAGACTCAGCATGCTCATGAATACTACCATCAGACTAGAACTGATCTTTATCTACTGATTCATGCATGCTATCAATCTGAAATGCAAAAGTCTCATACTCTACTTGATAAAAAACATCATTCATACCCTGACTTTGCATATCCTCAAGTGTAGCCGGTTGGAGTTCAAATGAATAATCGTATTTATACTCACACATTTCATCATCATCAAATTTTGAAACCACTCCAAAACCTTTGAATGCATCTTCATAATCAATATGCTAATTAGTATTCATGCCACAAAAATCATTATTAATTTTACTATAAAGTGTCAGCTGATCTTCAAATACAACTTTATCAAGCACTTCATCATCAGACTCACAAAATGCAACATCATCATTTAAAACTCTGTCACACATGGAAGAAGAACATTCTGATTTCTCACAGAAGGAAGATAGTGTGTCATCATTTGCATCTGGTTCAACTAAATCTGAAACCTCTATGTGTTCTTCAAACAACGGATTGATAATTCCATGCAGTACTCCTCTTTGAACATTATCACAAAAAAAGGGTTGATCATCATCAAAATCCTCATAATATAAAACATTACTAAACACTTTAAATTCACTACCCATTTCACTTTCATGGAGACTCTCAGCATATGAAGCAAAATCATAACTATATGAAGATTCACTGTCAACATCACCTACCAAGCATATACTGTCCATAATTACATCCTCTTCATTATCTTGTTTAGGATAACCACTACGGTAAGACCATGATTTACCCCTAAACTCTCTGCTATATGCTGCAACTTCGTTATCCAATGCAGAACCATTAGATAACCTTTCATTTAAATCTTCATGTTCATTTATATCACATTGAATCACAATTTCTTTATCTTCATACTTTGAGGACAAATCACTTTCAAACTCTTGATATTCAAACTAATTTGTATAATGCAAAAACTGAGATGCACTTTCATTTTCAGATTCAAAAAAAGAATTCATACCTTCACTTTCAAATGAGTGTTCACTTCCATCACTACTTTCTTCTTCCCATGTTGCATCCGACTCATATGAAGACATCTCAACATCACTGCCTTCCTCATTCTCACTTGAATAACCACTTTCAGCACTATGTTCCTCTGACTGTGACTGATATGCACATGAATCACATTCTTCATCTTGTGTTATCGGCTCTTCTTGAAATGTCAGGTCAACAACTTCAAATTCATTATCAGAGACATAACTTTCAACCTCTTCATTTGCACAAGACTGAGATATAGATGCAGCAAGTTCATGTCTAGAAACACTAAAAACATCATGTTCATAATCAATGTTATAGGAACTTATTGTTGTAGCTAATTCACAATTCAAAATATCATCACATTGCTCAATTCTATCAAAGTCTGGAACATATCTTACTGTTGTAGCATCATGAACACATGTTTCATCAATAGAAAAAGACTCAATAGTATTTATACACATATCCTGATTTGAAATTTCAACTTGGTTATAAACTACAGCAGAAGTGTTGATACATTGATTTGAAACTGAGGCATCAACACCACATTCCTCTTTTCTTTCACATTCATTATACCAGCATACGTTCATGGCAAAATGACCTCTAGTCAATCCATACTTCAAACTGTTTTCAATATCCATTGCAGTTATAAATGCATGATATAATGATTTAGGTTCTTTATCCCTCAATAAGTAATTCATTTTCTTATCAAATGCATTGAAGTAGACACTTACACACACTTGATCATTGGGTTTGTAACTTTCACGGATCTCATTCAAAACTTTTGCAAATCTGATATTGAACTGAGGAACAAGTTCATCACTCTCAATATGAATCTTCAAAAAATTACTATAAGAATTAGATATGCTTACCCTTTCTGCAAACTGCTCCATGAAGGCTGAATGCAACTCACTCCAAGATGAAATAGAACATGCTGGTACAAAAGAAAAGAAGTCTCTAGCATCACCTTCCAAAATTTCAACAAACAATTTCATATGCACATCCTCATGAGCAATTTTAAAGTCACACATCAAGTCACAAAACAACTAGACATGATGACTGGCTGAAACAATATGGTTCCCATTAAACTTAGGTAAATTTTTCCTGATATCATTAGGAATGACATTTGGGAAACTATGAACACCATCAAAACATAATGGCATATATCTCTCGGTAGAAATAGATCTAGAAACTTCACTAACCGGTCGCGTGCTTGATGAAATTTTTTTTGACATTCTTTGAAACTTTGGAGCTCATTCACCAACAATAATTATCCTTCTTAACTTGCAACAGATCTATATACCTTCTACCAACCAACCTTTTCGAACATACTTCACAAACTTTTACTTAACTCACGGTTCAAACCAGAAGTATGTAATTCTGTAGTCATATGTCATTTCTTTAATGTCAAAATCATTTGATAAGGACCATGTGAACACATAAAATACTGAATGGGGAATACCTTGAAGCCTTTTTTAATTGTTGTTGTTCTCTTCACATTAGACTGAAATCTGAAACAAGGCTTCACACCTTACGTTCGTTCTAGCACAGAGTCACCACCTCTCTTCAGAGGATACAAATTTTACTAATCTTCTTTGAAACACCAACAGATTCTAGGCATTCCTCTCAGCAAAGTCACATATAATTTTTTTTTTTATAACAACAAATCTAGGTAATACAATTGTAGATCTGAAAACAACTTTCAGATCATTATATTTATGAGACTCCTCCCCAAACTGAATATAGCAAGACTCTGGAATACTCTTACTAGTAAACTTATTTCACTCCCCAGCAAAGTCACCAATTTGTTAGGGATTTTTCTTGTAGGGTCAAACTTTGCAAATTATGGGCTTGATTCTCAGTTAAAAGGGGCTCTAAGTTTGCAAGAAAAGCTTAATTGATGAGGATTGGATAAGATCCTCCTTCTGCTTCGAGCTCCATAGGAGTCAGGCGGGTATTGCCTATAAATAGGTTACTATATTTCAAGTAAGCTTTTGATTAGTGGATTTGATCTTCACTGTCATGCTATATGGGCTTCAAATTATTTTAAACAAAAGATCACTCTGTAGACAGCTGAGAATCATTCTGATACAAAGGATAGCAGTGAAAACTAAGAATGTGATAGCATAGACAATGGAATAAGGATGTAAATCCTTCTTCTTTTTATGAGTACAACTTAAGGAAGGTTAACCTCTGATTCTCTCTTCAAGGAATCAACAAATTGAACTATATCACCTAAATATAATCATTTCACAGTATGCATGAAACTTAAAAACATAAAAGAACTGGTAATGAAATTTTGCGTTTGATGACATAAAAATGACTGCAACACAAACTACCAACCAGTGTCTATTCTTGGGCAAGGAGTCAAAAGATGTAATCCACAAGTTATAAATCAAACAAAATACTACAGAATGCCTAACAGACTGTATGCAATCCAAATAGAGTGCCTTACAAACTATCCTCTCACTTCCAAATTGTTGCATCAAATCCTTCAATAATGCCTGCTCTCTAAAACCATTTATGAAATTTAATTCTCTCCTTGAGAGAAACTCACAAATAATTGAACAAACTACCTTGTAGTTTGTATGTTTTCTGATGTCTTACAAATAAAACATACAAGAGCATCAACAGAATGCAAAGAGACATAACAACAGAGAATAGGGATTGCATTGTATTTTATTGAAATATTCTTGCTTCAATACATTAATAACAGAAAACTCAAAGCATAGACAAGATTGAGAAATTTGTCTTGCAGAAATACATTCAAATAACCATCTGGAAGCTTGTTGTAAAATCTTTTGAGTGAGAGGGCAGAACCAATCTGAAACCCTTCAACAGAACAGAAGAAGAAATAGGAAAAGGAACCCTTACAACTGAGAAGAGAAAATAATAAATAGACAGAGAGAGAAAACCTAAAATCTGTACTTGACCAACACTTGTCCATTTTGCAATCTAATCTCATTTACTCCTCTCTTCCTTTGAAAATCTGATCTTCCTGTGCATCTTCAAAATCTGATAAATTTGTCCTTTTTTCCTCCTTGAAATTTAATCCTTTGTACCCTCTTTTTCCATCACCATGCAATTCTGAATCATTCTTCCCGCCGGATTTGCAAAATCAATCAATTTTGGAAGAAGAAAAATCTCCCCAAAATCTGGTCGCGGATTAAAAAGCCTTTATTGCTCTCAGCAACTTGATTTGATTTGGTTCTAACTACCATTATTGCATCTGTCATCTTTTGGCGTTTCTAAAAACATATTATATTGCCATATTCTGATAAAAAATGAATCTCCCAGACATTTTCCCGTGAACAGATTTGTCATTAAAAAATTTCAAAATTCTCCAAAATCTGAACTTTATAATTTTTTAAATCTTTTATTTCTTTTAAAATCTGCACATGCCACTTGTCATCTTCTCATTCACTGCTTGGACTAACCCATCTTTAACCTCAGCCCATCTGGAAATCTGGAGACTACATTAATCTCTTAGTCTTTGAATAATTTCCTTAACCATGGTTTCATTTAGAGATTTGGAGAAATCTCTTTAGTCTCTAGATCTCACAATAATTTTCTCTCTCCACTTTGTTTTATGAAATTTGGAGACTACCTTTAGTTTCTAAATTTCTGAATAGCTATTTGGAGATTTGGAGACTAGTCTGTAGATCTCATAATCACTTTTTCTCATTATGAGATTTGGAGACTAACTTTATTTGAAGATTTGGAGACTTGGAGATCTGGCGACTTGGAGATTTGGAGACTAGTCTCCAAATCTCAGAATGATTTCCTCTTTTTATTTTTCATTTGGAGATCTGGAGACTAACTCTATTTGGAGATCTAGAGACTTGGAGATTTGGAGACTAGTTAGTCTCTAGATCTCTGAATGTTAGTGACTTAACCACTAGCATTCAGAGACTTGGAGACTAGTTAGTCTCTAGATCTCTGAATGTTAGTGACTTAACCGCTAGCATTATGAGATTTGGAGACTAACTACTCTCTAGATCTTTGAATGTTAGTGACTTAACCACTAGTATTTGAGGATTTGGAGACTAACATTTTTCGCCAGCATTTTTTCAATAAATTTTTTTCTGGGCCCACTAGCACGGAAACCAAGGTGGATGCACAAGCATAGACAAGCATAGCCTTCTCCATTTGATTTACTTCATATGTTTGTAGATTTGCATATAAACACTTCAAATTTCAAAATTGGGAGCAATGTGGGATAAAACTTTATGAAGAAAATGCTGATTTTTTATGGCTTCCAGCACTCAGAGAACCATAGCTTCTAATTTTCAAACTGGATTTTTCTAAAAAAAAATTATTTACAACGCACACATAGCCATCTCAAACATATGTAAAATTTAGCCCGACCCAGTTTATATTTTTTGAGTTATGATTAAAAACATGACTGAAAATCTGAACAATGCACATTCAGAGAACATTGACATTCTGCAAACGAAATGACTCTAGAAAAGTGACCAAACGGGCACATGGGGAGCTGAAAATTGGCATGATGACTCATTCCCATGTCTATAATATTATGCAACCACTGGCACATTATAATCAATCTCCGGGAGAAAGATACAACCAACTGAACAGGGCCTCCAACAGTGATTTGACATTTAAACAAAATTGTGCAATTTGACACTTGCTCAAAATGAGACTTCACCGAATGATTTGGGATGATAAAGTAACATCATAGAATGCATGCATATACTGAATGAAGTGTGTTCAATACCTAAAACACCTCATAAGCTTCAAAATGACAGTCGGGTACATATGCATGAAAAGGATTTAAAGAGCTTCAAATTGCAAAATTTTAACATGGTACTCAAAACCCATGTTGCATTTTTGAGTACCAACAAGACAAATAGAGGTTGTGAATAGAAGTTTGGGTAATCTTTTGAGATTTTTAGTTGGAGATACACTGAGTAATTGGGATTATATGTTGGCACAAGCAGAGTTTGCATATAATAATTCAGCGAATAGGAGTATTGAAAAAACACCTTTTAAGATTGTAAATGGAATACAACCGAGAGGTATATCAGATTTGAAGGATATTGTTGGTGAAGAAAAGAGAAGTGCTGAAAGAGTAAAGTTTGTTGAGTTCATGAAGACATTGCATGAAGAAGTGAAACATAAATTAGAGAAAATTAATCAGAAATATAAAGATAGAGTAGATAGATCAAGAAGACATAAGACTTTTGCAATTGGGGATGAAGTAATGGTACACTTGAAGAAAGGCAGATTTCCTGTTGGAACATATGGGAAGTTGAAAATGAAGAAATTTGGTCCTTGCAAGATATTGAGGAGATTTAACAGTGGAAATTCTTATGAGATTGAGTTACCCGATGACATGGATATAACACCTATATTCAATATTGCATATTTGTATGAGTGCCAAGAATCAGATGAATAAATGACAGTACCGAATGATTATCCTAAGAGATAGACAAAAGAAGTTGAGTAGATATTGGAACAAAGAATTGGCAGAAGCACAAGAGGAAAATAGTATATGGAATATCTAGTAAAGTGGAAGAATAGACCAATTGAAGACAATTCATGGATTTAACAATCAGAGTTGAATTCAGTTCAGGTTTTACCTGCTACATGATTCAAAGAATCATTTCAAACAACCCCAAGTGTCTGATGCAGGACCATCTCGGGTCCTTGGCAATCCTGTGTCACCAAAAACATGTTTAAGTTTTCTGTGTTGCTCAGTTCCTTCTTTGATTGAGTTGGCTAGTTAATTCACTAGTGCTTGGTTATCCTTTCCTGGTGCTCGGTTATCCTTGCTTACCGAGTTGTTTTTTTTAGTTTTCTGTTGAGGCCGACTTGTGCATTTAATTATGGTCACAAATTTAATGTTGGTATCGATCATTGGGAAGTGTGTGGACCTAGATCTGTTCATTCCTTCCATTAATGGTGGATCTGAAGGCCAACTTGTTTCGGGAGCCTCTTGTATATAATGTAGTTGTTGGTTGTAGTTTTAGGGCAGTAGTAGAGAAGCTTAGACATAGAAGATTAATGGTATCAGATTAGAAGTTGGAAGATAGTTTCTGAATCATTGCATGTTGGAGGATTGTTGTAATTGAATTGTTATATCTAGACCTAATCAAGAAGGCCTTATAGTCCGACATGTATGAATATATTTGATGAATAAAAGGATCTTTTCTGCATTCTCTCTCTCACTTGTTGTGTAATTACTTTCATGTGTGAGCTCTGCAAGGTAGATTTGGATTAGGGCATGTCTTCGACCTATCATCCCACCCTTGCCTTGCGTCACCTTCAACTTGCCAACCTTTTCTTCATACAATTTCATCCTTTATATAGACTTTTTTTTGCCTCTTAATCTCCTTTATTATGTTTTCCTTTGATTAATTTCAACTATCTGATCATCCTCACAAACTAATTTAATGAATTCAAAGCTCGGTAAAATATTTTATCATCACCTCAGAACTTGAACTTTATTAGAAATTGTACCTTCTCTTTTTGCCACTTAGATCTATACTATAAATCATCACCTTGAATTTTCTTGATCATAGATCTCATCAACTAACTCTCCCTCATCATTCTAATCTTCCAACTCATCATATCTCATCATTAAATGTCATTATGATCCTTGTATTTAATTTGTATTCCTTTCTCGGTGGCTAACTTCTTTTTATTCAACTAAATTTTGGTTTGCTTCGCTCGGTAATTGAAACCTTCTACTCGCTTTCTTGACTTCCTTTCCCTTTACCAAAACTTTCTTTCCTTTTACCAAGTGACTTTTTCTTGCTCAATAACCAAATTGTTATGTTTACTGATTTGACTAATCTTTTTTACTGACTTCATATAATTAAATGTTTAGTAGAAAAAATTTATATCAACATAACCTTAACATTGTCTGATTTGTATTAGCTTCCCAATCAAGTTCTTCAACTTCACAACATTTCACTTCCTCTTCTTCTTTAACTCATTCAACTTATATCATACTCCAAATGATATGGAAACCCAATATAAATAAAAAATCAATTGCTTGACATCAATGACAAGATAATAACTGATCTAATCTTTCTACAATCTTGTATACCTTTGATCTTAGTCAATCTTCATCATCATCAGAATCAATTATAGTAACAATCTCCCTCTTTGACATTGATGACAACACTTACATCTAATTGTTGATGGTAATAGTTACTGACTTGACTTTGTCCATTACTCCCTTTGAGCTTTATCTTCTTCTTTTTTCTTTTCTTGGTCTCCTTTTGTAATCAATTTCATATCCATGTACTGTATCATATTCTCCCTCAATATCATCTTCATCATATAATCTCCCTCTATCTCTGTAATCATCAATAGAAATCTTCTCCCTCTTTGACAACAATGCCAAAGACACATACTCCTGAAAACTTTTTTTAGGCAGTGAATCATACCTCAAATGTATTGATTTCTCATTTCATACATAAACATCTTTCACAACTTCAGGCGTCACCCAAACAGTGAACACTAGCATCAAATCACAAAATAGATATTCTAATGAATCCTTGAATTAATGCAATATGCATCTTTCCTTAGTGAATATTGGTCTACCAACCAGTTTTGACTCTTCCATGCCAAATGTCTTTAGGACCTCCTTGATATACTTTGACTATGTGATGTAGATCCCATCACTGACTTTTTGAATTTGTAGTCCAATAAATTTTTTGTCTCTCCTATCATGGACATCTCAAATTCCTTTCTCATCTCCTCAACAAATGATTTACACATTGACTCATTTCCTCCAAATATAAATCATCAACAAATATTTCAGCAATCAAAATCTTATCATTACTATCACATTTCAGATACAAATTGCTATTTTCACTTGTCCTTTGAAATCCAATCTTGATTAAATATGAGTGTAATCTTTCATACGATTCTCCGGGTGCTTTCTTCAAAACATATAGTCCTTGTGTATTTTTCATACCATGTCCTTGTTATAATTCTAAAAAAATCCTTCAGGTTGTTCAATGTAAGCTTCTTCTTCAAGAATTCTATTAAAAAATGAAGACTTTACATCCATTTGATAACCCTTGAAACTTTTATAAGAAGCATATACAAGTAAAATTCTCACGCCTTCTAATCTAGCAACAAGAGAAAATGTCTCACCATAATCAATACCTTCTTCTTGTGCATACCCTTTGCAAACCAATCTTGCTTTAGTCCTTATCACATCTCCATTTTCATTTAGTTTATTCCTGAAAATCCACTTTGTGTACAAATAAAATTCTTGTTCTTAGGTCTCGGTACTAATGACTAAGTATCATTATTTTCAATCTGATCAATCTTTTCTTTCATTGCATTAATCCAGTCTTCATTTTCAAGTGCATCCTTAAGTAGTCTTGGCTCAAATTCAAAAATCAAACATGTATTATCTTTCAACTTACTTCTTGTCATGACTCCTGCATTTCTGTCTCCAATTATTCTGCTAAGTGAGTGGTGTCTTCTCACATACTTTTATAAAATAATCTTGGTAGACCGTTCTTCAACATTTTCTTCTCTTGGTGGAGGCTCATCTATTTCCTCAGTTTCTTCTTGTTGCTCGAGTAAAGTACCAAAAATTCCTTCCTGTACATATACAAATCTTTGATAATCTTCTGGTTCCTTTTTGCTATCTTCTTCATTTCTTTTTGCAAATTCATCAATCCTCACATTTGTACTTCCCAAAAAAAATTTTGTAGCCTTATTCAAACATTTATAAGCTTTTCTCTTTGTGGAGTATCCTAGGAATATGCCTTCATCTCCTTTAGAATAAAACTCTCAATTCCTAGTATCTTTCAGAATGTAACACCTACTTCCAAAAATTTTAAAGTAGCAAACATTCAGTGTATTCCCATACCAGAGTTCATAAGGAGTTTTATTTGTACCTTTCTTCAATTGTACTCGGTTGAGAGTGTAGACAATATTAACTAATGGATTCTCTCTAGAATGTTTGTGTAACTTCTTTCTCAATTAACAATGTTCTAGCACAATCAACTATTGATTTGTTCCTTCTTTCAGCTATGCCATTTTTTTGTGGAGTTCTCAGTGCAAAGACTTATCTTTTGATTCCATTATCATTGTAGAAGATAGTAAACTCATCAAAGATAAATTCACCTCCTTTATCTGATCTTAAAATTTTTAGTGGCTTACTTGTTTCCTTCTCAACTCTTGCCTTATACCATTTAAACATTTGGAATGCATCAAACTTTTCTTTTAAAAACATTACCAACATCATCCTTGAGTAGTCATCAATAAACAAAATGAAATAGCGATCACCATAATAGCTTTGTATTCTCATAGGACCATAGAGATCAGAATGAACTAATTCCAATATACCATTAGATGAGTAAGACTTGGTTGAGAAACTTGATTTAGTCATCTCACCAATCTGACATTCCTTACACATAACTTTATCAGGCTTGCTTAATTTCGGTAACCCTCTAACTCTATTTTTTTCTCACCTTAATTAAATTGTCAAAGTTCACATGACATAATATTGTATACTATAAACATACATCTTCAACTTTAAAAAATAAGCAACTCTTTGTAGTAGTATCAAGATAGAATAAGGTACCTTTTGATTATTCACCGGTTCCAATCAAATCTCCAATAGTATCATAGATCTTCACTTTTTTGTTTTGAAATTCTAGTCGGTGACTAGTGTTGTTCAATTGTGCAACACTCAACAAATTATACTTTAGTCCTTGAACCCAATAAGAATGATCACATTTGATCTTTTCATTCAACATAATGGATCCTTTTCCTTTTATAGAACATGGAGCATCATTTCCAAATCTAACAAATCCTCCACCATATTCTTCTAAGTTCTCAAACTTATCAATGTCACCAGTCATGTGATGTGAACAACCATTGTCAATTATCCATGGGTCAGTTTTTCTAACATGAGAAATAAGGGTTTTTTCATCTTCACACCTTTCTTCTTCTGAATCATCCTTCATAGCAACATAGACAACTTCCTTGCTTTCTTCTATGTCTTTAGATTCATTAATCGATTATTCCTTCCTCAGCTAGGTAGCACGATTTCTTTCCTTTGTCCTTGTAATCTCTAAACCTTCAGTATCAATTCTCCTTCTTATCACTTTTGTCATTCCTATCATTATCAGGACATATAGATGCAATGTGACCAATCTTGTTACAATTAAAATTTTCTAGAGGTAGTTTACCTTTATACTTTCCTTTTCCTCTTGGTAGCCTCTTTGCCAACAATGCTTCCAATTATTTTTGTTCTTTTTCTTCAGTTAGGATACTATCATAGTCACTTCCACCTAAACTATAGTGATTGTCTTTCTCTCTTCTTGAACTACCAATGCTTAGAGATGATTTAAAAGCTATTTCAATCTTCGGTAAAATATTATCAAAATTACCAAACTTAAAAGAAGTCAAATTATTGATCAAAGCATCAAGAGTAAAAATATTATTTGGTATTGATCTCAGTTCCTGAATAATAGAGACTCGAATAGAATATTTCGGTGAAAGAGTTCTAAGAATTTTTCTTACCACTTATTCTTCGGTTAATGTTCCACCTGCACCTTTGATAACACTTACCACTTCCTTGATTCTGAAACTATATTGTGCAATGTTCTCTTCTTCTTTCATTCTCATCTCATCAAATTTTCCTCTCAAACTATCAACTTAGCTTTTTGTACATCCAGATCACCTCCATAAAGAAGTACAAGCTTATTCCACATCTCTTTTGTAGTAATACAATCATTTATGTCATTGAACTCAACATCAATCAGGTAAGAAGCATTTTCAATCATTACCGAGTTATGTTCTTTCTTTTCTCTCATCTGATCAAGTGTCACAGGTCTTGGAGGTGGTGGTGTGTAGTCATTATCCAAATGTTTCAGTGTAGATTCTCCAATTCTAGATAGGTATAACCTCATCTTTCTTTGCCATGTAGAGAAACTCTCCTTGTTTAACTTCAGTACTTCTCTCCTATACATCTTTGGATCTTTTACTCAAGTCTTTCAAACTTATCCCTTTAGAGTACTTATCTCTTATATCGATTGTTGGATTACGAAGAGGGGGGTGAATCAGTAATCTTTGATTCTTTATACCTTTAAAATTTTCTTGTATTCAACTCGATGTCAATTCAGTCAGACACACTTCAATATTAACCGACAATAGTAAATTAACTTTATCAATCAACAATAAAATTCACAATAAACATTCAACACATATAACACCAGTATTTAACATGGAAACCCAATTTGGGAAAAACCACCATGGGAATTGTCACCCACTAAAGAATAACTCTTCTGAAGTATGATTGGTTAAAGCCAATCTGATTAAAGATTACAATGCACATTGTTAAATGTGACCCTATTAGGGGATTTGCCTTAGATCTATTAGGATCTTCACCCTATTAGGAGTGACCTGGTTAAAGGTCTTCAAACACTCTTCTAGAATGTCACCTTTTGCAAGGATTTACAATAAGATTGTTAAGTCCACTCGGTTTAGAAATTTTTTTGTTACAAATGTTAATAAGCGATAGTGAATAAATTAATTTGTAAATCTGAAATTACCTTTTTCTTAATCAGATCCCTTGTGCGCTCTTTGTTTTCACTTCATTCCTTCACTTTCCACTGGCTTCAACACTTCATTAATCTCATCTTTCTGACTCTGATTTCAACCTTTTCCTTCTTCACTTCATCATTTGGTGACTCATCAACCCTTCAACTTGCCAACCTTTTCTTCATACAATTTCATCCTTTATATAGAATTTTTTTTGCCTCTTAATCTCCTTTATTACGTTTTCCTCTAATTAATTTCAACCGTCCGATCATCCTCACAAACTAATTCAATGAATTCAGAGCTCGCTAAAATGTTTTATCATCACCTCAGAACTTGAACTTTCTTAGAACTTGTACCTTCTCTTTTTGCCACGTAGATCTATACCATAGATCATCAACTTGAATTTTCTAGATCGTAGATCTCATCAACTAACTCTTCCTCATCATTCTAATCTTCTAGCTCATCATAGCTCATCATTAAATATCATTTTGATCTTTGTATTTAATTTTTGTTCTTTTCTCGGTGGCTAACTTCTTTTTCTTCAACTGAATTTCAGTTTACTTCGCTCGGTAACTGAAACCTTCTACTCGATGTCTTGACTTCCTTTCTCTTTATTGAAACTTACTTTCCTTTTATCGAATGAATTTTTCCTGCTCAGTAACCAAACTGTTATGTCTACCGACTTGACTAATTTTCTTTACCGACTTGATATAATCAAATGTTTAGTATAAAATAATTATATCAACATAACCTTAACATTGTCTGATCTATATTAGCTGCCCAATTAAATTCTTCAACTTCACAACATTTCACTTCCTCTTCTTCTTTAACTCATTCAACTTATATGATACTCTGAATGATATGGCAACTCGATAAAAATTAGAAATCAATTGCTTGTCATCAATGACAAGATAATAACTGATCTAATCTTTCTACAATCTTGTATACGTCTGATCTTACTCAGTCTTCATCATCATCACTATCAGTTATAATAACATACACAGTTGAATTCTGATAGCAATATCACAATTTGACTTGCTGTGAAAATATCTCCTACTTATCAATTGATGAGCTTAAGGGGCCTTCTAACAAATGATTCATAAGGAATAACACTTGTTGAAGGTTTTGAAAATGAGGTTGCAAGCAAAGTGGGTTTAACCATGCAGGAAACTCTGTAGTTAAGCTCGCTCGAGTTGGAGTAGTACTGGGACGAGTGACCTCCCGGGAAGTCCTGATGCTTCACCTCTGTGAGCATCACCTAGATGCAATGAGTGCTAAATGTTTCATTCATTTTCATGAGAGATGGGTTCATGTGAACCACTACTCATGAAACATGGATCAATGAGTTTGCCTCAAAAAACTACATAGTTGAATCCTAATAGCAATATCACAATTTGACTTGTTGTGAAAAATATCTCCTACTTATTAATTGATGAGCTTAAGGGGATTTATAATGAATGGTTCATAAGGAATAACAGTTGATGAAGGTTTTTCAAATGGGGTTGCAAGTAGAGTAGGTTTAACCATGGAGGAAACTCTGTAGTTAAGCGCACTCGAGCTGTAGTAGTACTGGGATGGGTGACTGCCCGGAAAGTCTCGATGCTTCACCTCTGTGAGCATCACCTAGATGCAATGAGTGCTAAATATTTCATTCATTCTCATGAGATATGGGATCATGTGAACCACTACTCATGAAACATGGGTTAATGAGTTTGCCTTAATAAACTACATAGTTGAATCCTGATAGCAATATCACAATTTGACTTGCTGTGAAAAATATCTCCTACTTATCAATTGATGAGCTTAAGGGGCTTTCTGTAATGTCCCCTATTGGGGCCTTTCTTAATTTATGTTAAATTTATCAATTAGGGTTTGGATTGTAATGTCCATGATAGGATTAGTCATTTATCTTATTAGATTTAGTTATCTTTAACACTTATATCCAATCTTATTACTATTTTAACTCCATGAAGGGAAGCGTAGATGTTATCCAAGGTGCCTAGAGACCAACTACAATGGGCTCCCTCAAATTTTATAGGTCCAAGCCCAAACTATTGGGATGCTGACCCCCACCCTATTTTGGGACAGATAGCCATTACTTGGATTTAGACAAGCCCCTCCTTGGTAACACTTTAGTCTTCCTTCTTAGCCAAATAGTAATAGGTTCTATATATCTATTCTTATTTATTTTAATTAATATTCATACTATTGATATAGATGTTTACTTATTTATGATCTTACTACATATATATAATGTAACTTATATATAATTACGGTATTATGAAAATATGTGTATAACATATATTCACTCAAATATATTAGCTTTAATAAGGATCTCTGATTCTAAAAGACTGCAAATAATATTCTATAATTCAACATTGATACATAGATAAGTTATATCAATATGCTGACTTGTGATACTTGCTAGCCAAATAATATAATATCAATTCTCTTTTTATAAGCACAATTGATGTGTATTCTTTCTGAATACACTTTATAAATAATAATTTTTCTTCCATCATCCTTGTGATGAACACCAATTATATTCTATAATCTCTATTTGAATAAGAGATATACATATGGTATTATTTCCTTTTATGAATGCTTGATTTCTTTCTTATATTATTCTTTCTTATTCCTCCTCCGATAATATGATTCATTTCATATATATACTCTGCCCAAGAGAAAGGGGTGTTATTAGGAAAACGTGCCTCTTGATATTGCATCTTTTCCAAATTAATTTATTCTCTCTGATTATTACTATGCCCTTCGTAATTTAATCATCATATAATTGTCGATCATCTAATGATTGGGTAATGCTTGCTACTTAGAACAATCATTGTTAGCCAATCTGGATTAGTTCTAATCAATATAAATAATTTCAATAGTTTACCTTCAACTATCATTATTAATTGTTCTTCACATAATTAGCAATTACTGGTTGGTTATCTTCTTATGTACTATTACTGCATATATAAAGTGTTGCAATCGTTGCGCATATTATAATGAATCATTGTGCAGCATATATTACTATTAATATTAACAGTCATTTTAACTGTTCCATAGATTATCGACAGATGTCTATTTGTTGTGAGTATTTGAATCCATCTTATGCAATTGAAGTAACATAACTGGCTTCATCAATAATATCGATGTAGCCAATGGTTAGTTTTCATTTTACCATTTGCTAATCATATAAATACATTCCTTGTATGAGCATTGCTAGTTCACTCCATAGTCAACCATTTTTACCGAATAATTATTTCTTCTAGTGAATCCTTGTCTAGAAGTTGGCTACTATATTTTCATTTAAATTTATTATTTTTGTTGTTGTCTTCAATATTCAACGCTAGTGCTTATCATTCTTTGCTTATAATGATTAATATATTTATTCAATTATTTATTTGATTGATATTAATATATTTATTTAATTATTTATTATTAATTTCTATTTCTGGAAGGGAACATCACACTTTCTAATGAATGGATCATAAGGAACAACACTTGATGAAGGTTTTGCAAATGGGGTTGCAAGTAGAGTGGGTTTAACCATGGAGGAAACTCTGTAGTTAAGCGCACTCGAGATGGAGTAGTACTGGGATGAGTGACCTCCTGAGAAGTCTCGATGCTTCACCTCTGTGAGCATCACCTAGATGCAATGAGTTCTAAACATTCCATTCATTATCATAAGAGATGGGTTCATGTGAACCACTACTCACGAAACATGGGTCAATGAGTTTGCCTCAAAAAACCACATAGTTGAATCTTGATAGCATTATCATAATTTGACTTGCTATGAAAAATATCTCCTACTTATCAATTGATGAGCTTAAGGGGCTTTCTAATGAATGGTTCATAAGGAACAACACTAGCTGAAGGTTTTGCAAATTGGATTGCAAGTGTATGCACCCTAAAATGGTCGCCTAGACTTTGGGCCCCCATTCAGCAATTTATCAAATCCCTGAATCAATATTTTTAAAAATCAACATTTTCACTCAATATCAATTTTCCTTGATCAAATCCTATTTTATCATTTTTGATTATTTGTCTTGGGTTAACCGTTTTATCCTAAGTCTTTATTTATTTAAAAGGAATATTTCCTCCCCTTTTATTAAATAAAAAAAGCCCCACTTTTCATCTTATCCTAAGTTGCACAAATAAAGTACTATTCTTATTTTATAAAAAGGAGAAAAGCATTTTTTGTCTCATATGGACACAAAAGTCAACTTTTATTTTCTCATTGGAGGATATTTGTGCACATGGATTGCTCCTCTTTCAAGCTCCACCCTTGATTAAATCTTTTGCCTCTTAATCTCCACAGTCCATTCCTTTTCAATTCCTTTAAAAGGAGAGCTCTCTTCCTCATTTACATATCAATCTTATATGTTAATGTTATGCTAGAGGTTTTCTAGGTCACTTTGGAGCTTTTGAAGATTTGGAGCATTCTTGGCTTTTGCATCTACATTCCATTCTTAGTTTCATTCATGCATAAGTAGCTTCATGTTTATGCTTTCATAGTGTAGATTTCCTTTCAAGCTTCAAAGTAACTCATCTAGTTTAACTAGGAAGGCTTGGTAATACTTGCATCTTTCCTTTTCATAGCATAGCTTGTACTTTCATTTTCATAGTGTAGCTTGCATCTCTCATTTTTAGCTTGCATATTCATCTTAATCTAGTTTGCATTTGCATTTCATAGTGATTCTTAGAGATATTGACATTCTTGCCCTTGTCTTCATTTGAATCTCTCATTGTGTGGTTCACTAGAAAGGTCATTAGCTTAATAGCTCTAGTTGAGAGCAAACTTCAAATAACCTTGCAACTCCATCCATAGAGAGCTCTAGGTCGCTTTCTAAAGTTTTCTCTTCATGGATTCTCTTGGATATAATGACTTAGAGAAGTGCACCATTTGAGTGTGTACAACAAGTAGAGTGGGTTTAACCATGGAGGAAACTTCGTAGTTAAGTACACTCGAGTTGGAGTAGTACTGGGATGGGTGACCTCTCGGGAAGTCCCGATGCTTCACCTTTGTGAGAATCACCTAGATGCAATGAGTGTAAAATATTCCATTCATTATCATAAGAGATGGGTTCATGTGAACCACTACTCATGAAACATGGGTCAATGAGTTTGCCTCAAAAAATGACATAGTTGAATCCTGATAGCAATATCACAATTTGACTTGCTGTGAAAAAGATCTCCTACTTATCAATTGATGAGCTTAAGGGGCTTTCTAATTAATGGTTCATAAGGAACAACACTAGCTGAAGGTTTTGCAAATGGGGTTGCAAGTAGAGTAGGTTTAACCATGGAGGAAACTCTGTAGTTAAGCACACTCAAGTTGGAGTAGTACTGGGATGAAAGACCTCCCGGGAAGTCCCGATGCTTCACCTCTGTGAGCATCACCTAGATGCAACAAGTGCTAAATATTCCATTCATTCTCATGAGAGATGGGTTCATGTGAACCACTACTCTTGAAACATGGGTCAATGAGTTTGCATAAAAAAACTAAATAGTCGAATCCTGATAACAATATCACAATTCTATATTGATTCTATCAAAATAATGTTGACATGAATTACAATGTATAACAAATTTTATTTTATAGAAATCAATAGCCCTAATAATAGTGAAGCACTACAAAGTGAGCTAGAGCTCAACTAAACTCAACTAGGCTAAATTAGGCTCAACTAAAGTTCTCTAAAGTGAATTTAAGCTAAGCATTCATGTACAAACATGTGCTCAATTATGCATGAGAATATGCATAAACATGTGCACAATTATGTAACACAATAATATACAACTATGCATGATGCAAAATAAATGCACACTCTAACAAAAATCTATATATAATATAGAGATAGAGTTAGGGTTAACATTCTGAAATAAAGATTAGGATTATGAAATTTATAATTACTATTAAGGTTTGGTAAGGGTCGCAATTTACTTAAGGTTCAATTAGAGTTAGCTATTATTGAAAAATATACAATATTAAATTATTCTTGAAGACTATATTATACTGTATTATAATATTATTAAATATTATATTATTATTAAAGATTGTATTATTAGTGCTTGCCAATAGGCTAGGCAAGTACTATTGCATCCATTTTTGGATTTCTTCCATTAACTAGTGATTAAAAAATCACATTTCTACTAGTTAAAATTATTATTTTTATCAAATTTGTTACAAAATTAATAATTTGTATGGTATACATGTACATTTTTTATGTTTATAATTCAACAAAATTAATTTCAAGCTCTTCTATTGGCTTAAAAATTTAGCCTCTTATACATGGATTTTGTGGAAGCACTACCTCTATTACAATTTTCGAGGCAATATTATAGGGGCAAATACTTTACCATGCCCTTAAAATAATTCATATTTATTTTTAAAAATATGTTATAATATAAATGCATGGTTTTGGATATAGATTATTTATTAACTAATGTATATTAAATTGAATAATAAAATTTGTTATATGTATTATAATTAGATGTTATATATTTAGATTATATAACATAAATTATAATTATAATCTAAATATTAATAAACTTAACTTTTTCATTATATATTTTATATTAATTAACTTATGAATTAGTGATAATAATATCTATTTTTTATAATAAATAATTATAAGTTATATTTTAAAATACTAAATAATATGATTTGACATAAGTTATATGAACTATATAAAATATTATTAAAATTGTTTTTTGTTAATTAAATGATGTAATTTATTTTGATTTTAACAATTATTTTTTTAAAATAGGAAATTATATTATATTAGATTAATAATTTATGTGAAGTATATAAATTTTGATTTATAGTTATATTTTTAAAATATCTTATAATATACTATATTGATTATTTATGTATAAATTATTTTATTTCAAAAATTAATAATTATATTTGAGAAAAATAATTTTATTGATATTTTTAATTATATATTTTTTAAATATTGATAATATATAAAATTAAAAAATTAAAAAATAATATAAAAAATATTACTTGAAATCTTTTTAAAAATTAAAGATAATTTATGTACTTCATTAACATAGATATATTCACTTACATTTATAAGGATTAATTTTTTTTGTTTTTATTAATTTATTTAAACTATGATAATTAAATATCTTAAAATTGTAAAACAAAAGAGTAAAATATTTATAATTATTATATATTTATAATTCTAAATTAATATAAGACTTCACCTATTATATCAAATAGCTATAATATTAATAGTGATTAATACCAATTATACTTGTACTTAGTAACTACAACAATGGATATTTGTTTATCTTTAACTTATCATTATTAACTTAATATCAAACTCCTAATTAATTAATCAATGTATTATGGAAGAATTTTATTATTATTGTTATTAAGGCAAGTACTTCGCCACTACGTGGCACTTGTTATAAATGTAAGGATATGAGATGAGAAACTCAATTTCGATAATACTAGAATAAGAGAGCTACTATTTATTCCAAATTCATCAATATTATAAGATGTATCATCATATGAATGTGATTTTCACAATCATTTTGTTTATTTGTAAGATCCTAAATATATTTTAAGATTCATCCACATCTATCTCATCTTCTCTTTTTGTATAATTTGAAGAAATTTAACTTATTTTTCTCTAAGACTACCTACTATCCAATAGTTCACTCCATGAATCTCATATGAATCAAATTTATCCCAATTGTCTAAATTCTCTATTCCATATAAACTGAATTTACCTACTTCTCTACCAAATTTCATATAAACTAAATTTGTAGTAATTAAAAAATATCAATCAAAAAATCTTAGAGAATTCTGTAGAAGTAAAATAAATATAAAATAAGGGGGGAAAGTGCGTACAGAGACATCCCTTTAATACGGTGGAAAACTGGGCAAGGGGATGCGTGGAGGATATTTTGCTGATGGGCGTGCGGGGTAGGGAATGACTATTTGCCTTTCTCCGCTCTCTTTCCTTCACTCCACTGTCCAGAGAGATATTTTTGCAGATAATGCAGATGCAATTGCAGAGGCACGCATTTGCATTGAGGAATGGAAATCAGATTCAGAGGGCGCCCTTGTCATCCCCACAAGTGATAACAATGAAAGCCAAAGCACAGATGAGAGAAACTCAAATCCACCCATTGCTGAAATGGGTTGATGATGTAAAGGAGGGAGGGATGCGGAAGAAGAAATCAGTGTACAGTCACGAAGACTGGGTAAAACATAGGAGCTCCACCAGGCACATTCGGCATTTCATGTCCAGCCTGTCCTCGCGCGTCATTCTGTCTCTCATACCGCCTGTGTGCATATTTACAGGCATAGCAGTCCTGGTTGCAGCCTATAACACTGCGGTAGGGGAATATGGGCTTCTATCATTGCCTCTGCTTCACGCCTCTTCATTGCCCTATCAGCTCACTGCCCCTGCTCTTGCCCTACTGCTCGTCTTCCGCACAGAGGCCTCTTATGCTCGCTACGAGGAGGGCCGAAAGGAATGGACCAGAATTATTGGGCTTGTCACTGACTTTGCAAGGCAAGCCACTGCTGGGATTCGCCATCCGGATGATGCCCAACTCAAGCACCAGCTCTTGGACTACATTACGGCCTTTCCCTTCGCTCTCAAGGTTTCTTTCACTTCTTTTTCCTCATTTTACAATGCTTGGCATGCTTGGACAAATTTAGTCTTGTCAGAGCAAGGCATTTTTTTTCTGTCCGCTCTTATCTGCTTTGCGATTGCCCCGGCACACGTTTCGATGGGGGCAATTTGTATGATGAATATGGATTCTGTATTAGATTATGGTTTAACTATCTGGGTTTCGTGCCTAATTTTGGAGATTTTTGTATAATAGTGTCCACTGCTGGAACAGCGTTTCCTTCATTGTCCATGAGGTTTTCACAGTAAATTAGATTGAAGAGCGCTTCTTTTCAATTATATGATGGATAGGAATACTGTTTTAGATGATGGTGTGACTATCTGGGTTTGGTGCCTAATTCTGGATATTGTTGTGCAATAGTGTCCACTACTGGAACAACATTTCCTTTGATGTCCATGAGGTTTTCACAGTACATTAGATTGAAAGGGCGCTTCCCCTAATTATATAATGAATAGGAATACTGTTTTAGATACTGGTGTGACTATGGGTTTGGTGCCTAATTTCTGAGTTGCTGTATAACAGTGTCTGCTGTTGGAACAACATTTGGTTTGATGTACATAAGGTTTTTACAGTTTATTAGATTAAACAGGAGCTTCTGGAAAACTGCAGGATGACTAAGTATACTGCTTTAGATAATGGTGTAACTATCTGGGTTTCATGCCTAATTTTCAAGTTTGCTGTATAACAATGTCCACTGCTGGAAAAACCTTTCCTCTGATTGATGTATACGTGGATTTTATAGTTCCTTAGATTGATAAGATTGCTGATAACAACATTTCCTTAGTTACCTCATCAATACTTTGCACTATACAAAATTTCAATTGAAAGTGGGTACCTTGCCAAAGACTCTAGTTTGGTGGTTTTGTTAAGGATACATATCCACAAAGAAGTTATTGCATATTATGTTACCCGGTATTTGTGTCAAACTTATTGCCCATAACTTTGTTACTCGAAATTTATTTATGGTACTCGGTTATAAGCTTTGCTACTTAATGATAAATTTCTTCCTGCCTTCCAGTGCCACATCATTTATGGATCAGATGTCCGACGTGATTTAGAAAGCTTCCTTCCAGAAAATGATATATCTGTTGTGCTTAGTTCACAGCATCCACCTAATTGTATCATTCAGTTCATGTCCGAATGTTTAAGGCAGCTGCACTTGAATGATCTTGAACGCAATAGTTTTGTAAGCTCTGCACCCAAACAACTCTGGTTTCACTAATTCTTTATATATCAGATGACACTTTTCCAATTTGAGCATTCAAATTGACAAATCCTAAACAATTAAATAAATCTGATGAGATGTTTTGTTTTCAATCTTACAAGTTTATGTGCCACACCTCCCTTGTCAACTGTACAGGATTCACATCTATCTCAATTCATCGAGAGTATCGCTGTTTGCCAAAGTCTCATTGAAACACCAATTCCACTATCCTATACTCGTCTGACATCAAGATTTTTAGTCCTCTGGCATCTCACTCTTCCCATTATCCTTTGGGACCAATGTGAGTGGATAGTTGTACCAGCTACATTCATCAGCGCAGCATCTTTGTTCTGCATCGAAGAAGTATGTTCCTATTTTACCTTAATTAGATTTAATTTATGGTATCAAGAGTTAGTCCCTGCTCATGTTTTGTGCACCAATACTTGTACCATGTTGTAGGTTGGAGTTCTAATTGAAGAGTCTTTCCCTATGCTTGCATTGGACCAAATCTGTTCCTTGGCTTCCGACAACATTAAGGAAATGATTCGGATCCAGAAATTAATTGATGAACGTTTGCATTCAAAGGAAGGAAAGCTTTTCGCAGATAAGCTTGGTTCAAATGGTATTGTAAGGGGAAACAGAGAGGAAAATCTCAGAATATAGTAGTGCTTGCAAAGTATCCTTGAATACTTCCAGTATGTTGGTATTGGAACTGAAATTTCCAGGCACGTGGAGCTAATTACTAAAGCAACATTAGTAGAAAAGTGATAGATAGTGATTACAGGTGTAAAGGGTTACATATGAATCCAGAACTAGAATTAACGAGGTGCAGCTTAAGAACTTAAGCTCAGTCATTCAAGCTTTGTTTATATAGGATGGACAGACTGGGAAATAATGTATCCATATTACCTTATGCACTCTTGTAAATACCAGCTATAGCTGTGAGCCATTTTGGCTTGAATGTCTGGGATTTAATTTTGACTAAAACTAAACATTGGGCTAATTCAGCACGAGTTAAGCAAAGCTGAAGTAGAATCTAGACTATATTAACTGTCATATACTTTGATGCTTCTATATCATCAACACTTTTCTTGTACTCAACTAACAGCAAGAAGTTGATAGTTCTTTTATGAGCAACTCTAATTTTTTGCTTTGATGATTCAGTGCACGTATAGACATCCAAAATGAGTATAAGTCACTACATCAGTGATTTGTTTGTGTACTCTGTACAGCAAACTACATATCAATTTTAAGATCAGAAATAAAATGGCACAATTGCAATATATTTAACATTAATTGAAACAAAAACACTTTTGAACTTAAAAAGCCCCATTTCAGTAATTGTTCCTGCTCCATAAGCCAAATCCATGAGGAATTTTCTTCCAGATGATGATGCTAATTTCTAAGGTGCAGATCCCATGATTTACTTCTAACCTTGTAATATTTGATATTTGCAAGATAATTTCTGGATTTGATTGTGTAAGATAATTTGCTCTCTTGCACCCCTTCTCTCTCCTGTCCTCCTTCCCCCTTCTTCTTATTCTATTCTAGGTCTGCAATCTGCAAAATTCTTCTCCTTTTGCTCTCTTGCATCCTGATGATGGATCATGTAGTGTGATTTGAAACATTGATGATAAAATTTTTTACAGAATCAAATTCAGAAGTTATCTTGCAAATTCATATTCTATTCTAGGTCTGCAATCTGCAAACTTCTTCTCCTTTTGCTCTCTTGCATCCTGATGATGGATCATGCAGTGTGATCCAAAACGTTGATGATAAAAAATCTTACACAATCAAATCCAGAAATTATCTTGCAAATTCAGATGGATTGTGGAAACCTGATAGCTTTGATATTTGATATTGAAAATTTAATTAGCTTTTCAAGAATTTCCTATTAAATTTCAAAGGAAAGTTTTTTAGATGATCATTCTAGTTTCCAAGGCGCAGATGCCATGTATTAGCTGATAAAACGATTAATATTGAATCACACCTATATTAAGAGCTGAGGCTGGTAAGTGTGAAATTTAAATGATAAGAGAAGGTTATGGTCTACTTAGCTCTGCTTATTGCTTCTGGGTGGTTGATAATTGATTTTTTGATGTAGATTGTGATCAATGGTCATATTCTGAATTATGTGTATGAATCAACACTACATACACTGTCATATACTTTTTCAAAATGCCTGCTCCGCTCTCAGTTTGGGCCACACATGCGGTTTGGTCCTTGCCTGGTTCTATATTTGTGGTGCAGTTTTGCCCTTTTCTCTCCTGCTCTTTGGAAGAAGGGTTGGATTGAGAAAAACACCAATGGAGAGACTACTAGTGTGAAGAGGGAAAGCGTGGGATGAAGTTGGTAACTAATCATTCCTCATTGCCAATGAAGAAGATTGAATACATGCCAAGCATCATAAATTCCCCTAAAGCTCTATTCAACCTAGAGTTTTCAAATGATCTTTACTCAAGCGGGAATAAGTGAGCACAAACTTCCAATTTGAATTGACACAAGCACAAACTTCCAATTTGAATTGACACAAATTGCATGGTATAAATTTGAAATTCAAATTCATCAATTACTTTAGTAGCTTAACAAAAATGCATTCACAATAATTCCAACACTCAACTATTAATCTTTTCTAGTTTCCAATTTCACTTGTTTAAGGTTACACTCTCTTCTAAACTTCTTCCAAGACTAGGGTTTGCTTCACGATTGAATTTTTTAGTTTAATCATTGGATAACAGTTCCTTGTTTATTCCAATAATATTCAACCATTCTCCAAACCTAGTTCCCATATTTTTTTCTAATTTTAGCCAACCCTTCCTTCAATTTCAAAAGCTAAGTTTCTACACATAATTTCAAAATCTAATTCACTCAATTATTTTTCAACCGTTAGAAAACGTCCTGACACTCATATTTATTATTCATAAGAAATTAGATTAGATAATGTAGAGGAACATAGATCTAACAACTTTTTATAATAAAATGATACATGCACTAAAATGCAAAGATATGCAATGACACAACTTATGAAAATATGGTTGACATAATATTATTATCTTGAGAAGACACTTTTAGAAAACAAACTCCGTATCTAAACTTGAATCGATAGCATTCCCAATAACACCAATGATTATGGTAAATTTCTAGGGTCAAGACTTAATAGAACAACATACAAATCAATATAATGATGGAAATTTTCAATAGCATTGCAACATGGGCAAAACATTATCATTAAAACCCAACAATTAATATATATGCATGTACACAATAATTTTTTTTTTGAGTTTTTCTACAATTACATGTGTTGGAAATTACTAGCTAATTTGGCTTCATGTACAATATCTATTGCCCAAACAAAGCTTAGTTAATTGATAACTAATTAGAAATTGCCACCAACTAACTTGGGCACTCAAGTATTCTCATACTACCTTTCCATATTTGATTGATTATTCCTCTTAGTTGATGATTAACTCTTTTTCATTCACGCTCTTTCCTAGTTGGAAACTCTTACCTTACAAGTAGTCATAATTGCAATTAACAATTTTTATGATATTAAGCGAGTCTTACTAAAATACAAATTGCATGTGACACCTAGTGCCACTCTAAATGGGATGCCCCAAATATATGGGTTACATAAATAAATAATTAAATAGAATACTCTGAAGATTAGAGTTGTGTTGCATTTCATTTGTTCGTCCCTCCCCCCCTATTGAATACATCCAAAGATTAGGACACGACTATCCTTCATACAAATTGTACTTTTGGAAATGTGGAAAACACAACAGAATTTTATGAAAATTTCAGCATTTGATTTTCATGATCAGCATCCCTTGTGCTGTAAATCCACAAAAAAATGGTGTGTTTTCAGCATTTGTAGATTTTTTCTCAAAAAAAAAAACCTTTGTTGTTTAGTGCATTTTGTATGGAGATTAGCGAATGCCCAGATATTGAGGTGAGGGTTCCGGGGTGAATCAGTCTCAAACAAAACTGAAACCCTTAATTCAATTACAAAACCTTAAATTGATCGGTAACAATGAAAGATAAATCAGTGGACACCAATGCACAAAAGAACACTAGATTTATGTGGAAACCCCTAACAAGGGAAAAACCACGGTTAGAAATCTCACAGTATATGAACAAGTCTGACCATTTCTTTAAGGCTTGCTGTCGAAGGAAGTATTCTCCTCCCTGATTGATTTCTTGCAAAGAAACACTATCTCAGAGAAAGATACAAGGAAGGACTTGTTGAGGAGACTCACTAACTCGATGCAGGATACATGAAAATATGAATTGTCATAAATAAGCCTTCATCTCACAACTTCCAATAGTCTCCTTAGAATGTAGGTGCTCTTGACATACTGCCTCAAACAACCATTAAGTAGTTCAGCTCCAAAACTTCCACCACACACTTCTGCTACTTCAATTTCACATCCTTCACAACCCACCCCTTTGCAACTCATTTGATCTTCTATATAATAATCCTCGAACAAAGAAAACATCAAATTAGATTGACCAAAACAAAAGACAAGTAATGACCCCCATCAAGTTGACCTCTATAGTGAAATCATCCAAAGTAGGAGCTAGAGTGGACCTAAAACAACTTATTGCATCTTTGTGTGCAATCCCAAACATTAAATATATTGTCGCACATTTTCCCAAGTCAACAATAGGGTAATGTGTAGATTAACTATGTAGCACCTTACTAGTTGGTCCAAAACTACATCATCTCAATGAATTTTCATAATGCAGATCACACTAAGACATAACAGGGTCTAAATACAACTCATCTCAACCTCTAAAGTTGGTGCAAACCTCCATACACATATTGCAAGCAAGAACATAGACCCCGTTAGTCAAATATCCACAAATCACCCAGATTACCGACTCCAAACAAAATGCAATGCCAAAAAGTTCAACCACTATCATGCAAACCACATAGAGATGTTCCTTGAACATCCAATAATATTTCTAAATACTTCTTCCATACTATTATGTAATAGAAGTTAGCACAACCAAATAGACACAAAGCTCTTCATACCTAGAAGGCTAGGAAACACAGTCATGAGATAAAGCATTATCAAACATACTTGTACTCTCCATCACCTAAAATTTGAATTGAGACACTATACATACATTATAAGCATGTCCTCCAAGCAACAATGGTAGAAATATCAATGTGGAGAAATACAGAGCATTTTCTGGACTAGTCCCAACAAACACCCAAATGCCAACTCACCACAGTTACCAAAAATATCTTTAGCAACACTAAGGACTTGAAAAGATAGAGGTGCAATGCCCACATCATATACAATTTTACTTTGAAACTACAAGACCATACCATTAAAATGTGGAGGAATGCAGAGCATTCTTTTAGACAGTTTCCAAAGCTCTTTTATGCATTTTCATGCTTCAACAACCTACAAGGACCAAAACATCCTTGTAACACTATTTGCTCACTCAAGAGCAATAGAACAATAGCATGTAGTAGCACAAGACCATCAACATCATATCTACTTCATCACCATGCTTCTAATCCTCATATCAATACTTCTAATCCTAATCTTAAAGCTTCTAATAATTTTAATATGTTATTATCATGATAACATCTTTGCTGACAATCAACAAGTCTCTCCATCACCATCTCTATTCTTCAACATAATACATCATCATACTCATTAAACAAGTACAAGTATTAATGATATGTGAGTTGACATCCAACCATAGATTGCATCAACACATCAAACACTAATGAGGGCTGACATCCAACCATAGATTGCATCAACACATCAACATTCCCATACAATAGCTAAACATCAATTTCTAACAATCTCCACAATACTAAGGGTTGACTTCAATAAAAACACTGCAACCTTCAAAAATCTTGACATTAATGACAACATATTACCAACACCCCTCCCCCTTTAAGAATTTCATTTACCCATTAAATGAAAATGTTTAAGTCTTTATGAGCCTTGTTGAGTCTCTCTATGCCTCTAAAAATCCACCAAGTCTTTCCAAATAATAAAACACTTGAAGACTTGCATAGTTTCGGTCTTTTAGGGTGGTTTTGAAATTGTCATCATGCCTTGATGTGGTTTTCACAAGTATTTTGGCACCCGACAAAGCCTTTAATATTTCCTTTTAGTTAGCCCCAAAATCTTTCCTCTAAAAAATGTTTGTCTCTCTTAGTGTCAAGTCATGCTTGGGTTCTCAATACTACGTCAAGAGCCAACAAGGTTTTCTAAACCTTGTCTTCTTCTGAAATGTCTCTTATCTTAACATATTTGAACTTTAATTTTTTGTTGTTGGCTGTTTGAATAATCAATTTCAAAACCGTTGTTAGGCCTCAATAAAGTTTTCACAACCTTATCAGAGTTTGACCACAAACTAGAAACTCTCATGGGGCTCTCCCTATTTAAAAAGAAAGATATTTGTTAAAGACTTTACTGTGACAAAGTAAGTTTCAAAACTCCCTTAAGCCCGACAATGTCTTCCCAAACCTTTTGGAGTCTGACATAAAATTCACAGGCATACTTCTTCTCTTCATGAATAAAATATTGTAAATGCTATTCAAGAGAAGAAATGAAGAAAAATAAGCACAAATAACACAAGCTATCAAAATCTCTATCAGTCTTGACACAGTTTTAATAACCTATCTAAAAGTCCACTCTTTGTTTCAAATGTTGTTTTGAATGTTGGTACCAAAGGAGCTCATCTGCCCAACATTGAATGTTGTCACAGTTGAAGAGAAATCAATGCTAAGGCATAAATTAATTTAAAATGAAGAGGAGAGTTCTACAACGAGAGAAATAGACCACATATACATGCAAAGGAACGATTGACCAACGATAGTAGAATGCGTGGCCACTCCCCATTTGAGCCATGCGCCCAGAGTTACTATTCCCACCCACCCCTCATCCTCTTCATATGAAGAGCATGCATAACAAAACTATCTAATGTAATTCCCCAATGGCATAGAATAGTAGGGGTTTGCATTCAGAGACAAATTTTAGTCCTCCAGCACACCCACCACCCCCGTCCTTACTATTCTATGGGCCCGACTATCTCTATACAACAACCACCCTATTCCTATTAGGGTGGGGCTACCCACCAGAGCTAAGGCATAGACCCATACAATTGGGCTATGGTCCTATTGAGATAGGTGATTCTAAATTCAACTAGAAAAAAGAAGGGAAGATGCATACTATGTGTTGGTTCCCAAATCAACAGATTGAAAAATTCAATGAGATTGCACAACTCAACACTCAAATATTCCAATTGATTTGGCCCACAAACGAGAATGATCAACATGATCTACTTCCCCTTCTCTTTAGGCTCTTCAAGACCAAGGTGGGTGAGCCTATACTTTAATTGTATCTTCTAATTAAAGTTTTTTATAGCATATTTCACTTACAATTGTTATCTGAACTTTATGATTTATCAAGATGACATTAATGTCTTGAGGATGATTTGATTATAGATTTCACAACTATTTGAATTCTTGAATTATTTAATTTGTATTAAAAATATTGATTGCTTTATAATTGGTTATCTGACAGAAATTTATTTTCTTCTTGACAGAGACTTCAATTTTAAAATGTAGACTTGTGCTTTCTTCCTATCGGGCAACATAGTCAAAACTCTCTCCTTGATCTTACGTATAACCCTCACGAGACAATTTTTACTTCCACTCCTTGAATGAATTTGTCAATTGCTCTGACCTTCTATGTTTTTAAAACTATCTATTGATAAGCTGAAAAGATAACTGTCTCAAGCCTAAACAAGAAATATAAAATGCAGTAGTAAAATCATGGCCCAACGGGTGTTCCAGAACTTGTGGACTAACTTTGGTTGGCGGGAGGGGTATGTGCTTCTTTCCACTCCTTGTAGACTGCCATGAACTCCTGAATTCCCCGAGAGTGAGGGACGTTGATGTGCATAATGCACTACCTCCACACTTCTTTCTCGCTCTTGATTTCTACCACTTGCGCTGCATGCTTCAAGATTTAATCCACACACAAATACAACATGGATTCAATGCTCGCTACTTGTGAAAAGTCTTCAATTGATAGAATTTTACCCTCTTTTACTTGTTCCATTGCTATCTAAAAATATTTGATGACATAATTCATGTCCTACTCAATGGTGCCAACATGCCAAACATAAGGAAGGTTTATGCATTTAAGATCATTTATCAAGCATTGAGTAAGATTTTTGAGCTCTTTCTCCAATTTCATGAACTCACCTTTGCCTTCTTTTATCACAGAGCTCCTCCAATCCACATTCTCTTACAAGCATATAGTAGACTGTCATCCATATTCTTAATAGGCTTTTGAGATAAAAATTTCATAACTCCGTACTTCTGAATATCAGACATTTGAAGCACTATTGTTTCCCACTTGGCCTCTGCCGTTGCCCAAGCCAAAACCTACGTCTATAGCTCATAGATGGTAGCAACATCATCATCATAAACTTTCCTGGAATCTGTGATATATTTGTTGCCTTCCTGAATTGCTTCATCTAACCAATTATAAAAAACTTCCAATACCATTTTACCTCGCTGAATTTTGCCTAGGAGCTTCTGACTAGATGGAGTTTTTGGATCGAGTGATTAGGGATCTTGAGAGATTGGCTATGGGTCAGGACTGCGGATAACATCAATATATTCTAACATTTCTCTCACCATTTTTTTTAATTCCTATTTGTCTTTTCCATCCTTCCAAGACCTTCTTAACATTCTTTTGGCCGAGATCTCAAAATGATGGTTGTTTGTGGCTCTATCTGTAACTCCCAATTTTATATTTTCCACAGTGAAGTCCTTAACTACAACCTTTGAGACCTCATCCTCCATCAAGAGTTTAGCAACTTCAGCTATCCAATTTCTTGTGTTTGGGTCTACATTTATTCTGAAGGTAACCTTTAGCTTCTTAGGCTTTGGGGATTTACTAGCATATTTACTCACCACATCTTGAAGAGGAAGGGAGACTAGAACTACATTGCGCGTCTTGCTAACATGGTTCTCTATCCATTTAGGAGTAATTACAAGCAATTCCTTGTTAGGAGTAGGCTTCTCTAGAGTGGGATTAACTTAAAACCACTGAATCTATAGAGTATAGAGTGATGTTTGATTGCTGCTCTATATCCATCTTTGGAGGATTGATATCCTAATTAGCTACCTCCTTATCTATTTATTCCCAGAGTCTAAATCTATTACCTCTTCGTTAGCAGGTTCCTCTTTTTTGTTAGCTTTAGCCTTTGACCTAGTGATCCGAATAGGGGAGCTAACTGTTACTCAAAAATACAACATACAATACAATAAGAATAAGTAGGAAAATGTTACATTTGTTTGTCTAATTAACACTACCTTGCAGGTTTTGTTAGTTTACATGTCATTATTGCATTCATTCTAGATGTCATCATTGTACTCTAAGTATTGATTATTATTCCAAAGCATTCCAAAATTCATAAATGATCATTACATTGTGCATTCAAACTGAATGTGATATACGAATGTCCTTTCAGCTTGTTTCATATTTCATATCAATAAGTAGAGTACATTGCAGAATTGAAAAGATTGAAATATGGAATAGGGGTCCCATGCATTGCCTTTGTATTGGTTTGTGTCAGTTGGTTGTATGCTAGGTCTCTGCATTTAAGTCTTCATACTCTGGGTCTTCATCTGCATCTAGGTCTTTAGGGTTCATTTATGCATGAGAGAGAAAATATGGTTAGATCCTGTTGGATCTAAGCAATACAGGAGAAAACAAATAACATACTATAGCAATCAAGTTTTCAATACTGCATATCAATATGGAAAACTAAATGTAATAAAGAAATGTACACTGACACTCACTGTGTTGACACTGAAAATTTTAAGTCCTAAAGGAACAAGACATCAGGGAAGTATAATATATATTTTTCATATTTTATAGATTTCCTTTGATAAAAGATTAAAATGGATGAAAGGCGTGTGCATTTGTTATTTTTATTCTCATGTATTAGGTTTTAAATTGCTTTATTTTATGCATATTTGTTTTAGATAATAATAATTCTAAAAATAAAAAATAAAATAGGTTGAACAAAAGGTGACGAGAGGGAGTTGAACACTCAACCTCTCAAGCCGACCTTTTTCCTACCTATCTACCCTCCTACCCCCTAACCAATTAGTCTATTTGTTTTCTTTGATAGGGTTAGGAGAAAATACTTATTTATCTTTGTTTTTATATGCAGGTGAGAAATAAAGTGCAACCTCTTACATAGGGAGTAATTTCTTCCCTAATTAAACTTTCAAATCAAATAAGAATTTCTCTATGTATTTAGTTATTTTTCTGATTTTAGGAAAAAGAATGGGGAGAGGGAGTTAAACACTCGACCTCTCGTCCCATTCCTTTTCCTACCTAACTACCTGACCCTACCCATACCAATTGCTCTATATTATTCCTTGGAAGTGTAGTTGTAAATAAGTGTATAAATTAAAGAAAGTCTTATCTCCTTTGATATAAATTGTTAAAGTGAATTTTGTTTACGAGATAGGAATTTCATGTGTTATAGTCACTAATAATTATTTTATTTTTTGTTTTACCCCCAAAACCCTAAAAGTAAAAATGTATGATGAAATAAAGGTTAAATTTGATGAATATTAATTTGTTTAGGGTTTTGGTATATTTTGATGTTAATTCTTTTTCTTTTTCGTATCCCTAAATACAATTTGGCATTTTCACCTAATATATTTTTAACATTAATATTTTTACCAAATAAGGTGAAAAGGTTTTAACATTATTGCATTATTATTAAAATTTAGTGATGTATAATGTAAATGTTTTTTTTATATAACTATTTAGGGTTTTCCATTTATTCTTTAGTTGCAAATCCCTAAAAGTAACTTTTTCCTTACTCATTTACTTTAATTTTAGGGTATTAATAATTCTACCTTACTTTTTTATGAATTCGTTGATTTTTTAATATGTATATTTTAGGGTTGCTTTTTAGAAAGTTATTTTAGGTTTCCAAAATTATATGTATTTTCATATGGTTGTAATATTATTTTACATTAGGAAAATTTTGTAACAGTAGTGGATGGTTTTTATTTCAGGGTAAATGCATTTCTCCTTTTATTAAAGTGGAATACAAAACTCTTTTACCCTAATGTTACTTCTAAAGCATTTCCATATTATATTTACATTACGTTGTGAATATGGATGAATTTATTATGTTTTATTTTTAAAGATGAAATGCTAAAGCCTAATGTCATTTTATTAATTCTAGAAATTATCTCATTATATAAATCCTTCATGATTTAATAATTAATGTGATTGAAGTATAATTAAATTTTAATTTTAATTTTTTATTTTTCAAGTATGTATATAAAGTATGATACTTATTTATTTTTGATTAATTATTAATAAATAATAGATACTTTTTATACAAAATTAATACACTACATATATAATGATTTTTATTTTTAGGTTTAAGATAAACTAATATTGAGTGTTTTTTGTGTGTGCAGGAAATTCAAAGGTAAACTATTATGCACGACACACCAAAATTAATGTAATTATAGGGGAGATTTATCCCGAACAACCATTGTTATGGTTTGTAATTTACATTTTTAGGGTTAGTTGTATAATTAGGTCCAATGAAAGGGCCACAGGGAACCATTAGGATTCATATTTATAATCATTCAATTGTAAACAAAAAAGAACACAATGAATCATGGCAAAAATCTACCTCTCACGGATTGGAATTTAATGCCCAAAATCCTATGTACGAATATCAGATAAGTTTTTGTACCCTACTGTTAATATAGTTTTTTACGTTCAATTGGTTTCTCGGATTACTCTCTAGCCAAGGTATCCTACTGTGGTTTCTATTTCATGCATTTATTTATGATTAATATGTACAATTTGAATAATGGTAGCATGGTCTGAGAACCTGTTATAGTTTCCTTTCAGGCTCTACAGTTGAGTTAAAAACCATATGACCTATTGTATATATTGTTGTAAATTTTGTTTCCATAGAAACTTGTAGGTTGATGGTCTCATTTTACAGAAGCGAGTTATCTTAAAACCGTCTCCGGTTATACACAACATTGAATGTATCTAACTCTATTCGCATTTTGGTATCAGGCACTAGTCTATTCCTTCATTTGAATTTGTCATTTATTTCTTTCTATGAAGTACATATCTTATCTGTTATCCTATTTACTAAGCATTAATTCCTAGCCTTAGTTTAGATTTCAAGTTATCTGATAATTAGGATATTAGGTTGCTTTTTCCTCCAAGGATCAATAACCCCTTTGGAAGGAATTTCTATTGTTTATGTGCATGTTTATGCAGTTAGACAACATATTCGATTTAGGCCTACTAGTCTTGGTTCGATCGAACCAGAATTGTAGAGGCATTTATTGTGCCTGTCAGTTGACCTCAAAATGGTCTAGCATTTTTGAGCACCAACAAATTGGCGACTCTCCTGGGGAACTACCTATCAGTGAAAGTCAGTTTCAGAATCTCTGATTAGTGAAATAAAGACTCTACTGGGAAGAAGGATTCATAACAATATTTGATTCCTCACAGGAAGTGAGGTGGCGACTCTAGAATACAATATCAGGTGAAGCCTATGTTAGGGAGAAGGTCCCTAAAGAACAATTCATTCACTGAATTGAAACCGAATAGGAGGAATAAGAAATCGAAGAAAAATATGTTATATGTATCTCCTGAAAAGCAACCTGACGAAAATAAAGGTCAGGAATTTTCTTGTGAGCAGTTCCCAACTTCAAATCACTGTAACCCAAGGAATAACAGTGAGGAGGTCATGTGTGAACAAGAGCAGAGGGAGAGGCGGATGGATGATATAGTGGAGGGGATGATTAGATTGGAGCGTAAAGATAAGGAGATGCTCAGAGCCCTTAGAAGATAGCCAGACGAAGCTCTTAGGAAAATAGGAATAGAAAGAAAAAACCTTATTTCTCCTGACGGAAGTGATGGCGGAAATGGCGAAGTTAATAATAATGAAGTTGCAAATAGAAGCATTCAGGTGTCGGTCTACACTCCTCCTCACAGAAAGAATAGTGGTCACATTACTCATGATAATGCCACTAACCCTATGTTTAAAACAGACAAAGAAGGGAGAACCACAGGAGATGATAGTGAATGGTTCAATATTTTTTCTAATCCAATGTGTGGCCTAAGTAACAAGTCAAAAAATATTAATGACCCTTGTGATGTTCATGACAGCACAAAAGAGATTATAAGGAATAGCAGTGATCAGGAAAATCAAAAGCAGGATGATGAATGTGATTTGAATAAGTTGCAAAAATACCCTCTGCATAATAGAAGTAATTACAGTTTATTTAATAGTGATGAATGTAACCACTCCCAGTATGGTGAAGGTTCACAATAGTGAAATAATAACATGCATTTTGGCCATAATTTTAATGGTTTTGAGAAAAGTTATAATGAAAAGCATTATGAAAATATACAGGGAAATAACAGTGTTGATAAAGCATATCTACACACTAAGGATGCATATTATAAAGAAAATAGAAATGATATGCATGCCCATAGTTTGGCTAATAATGATCAACATTTTCAATGTGACTACACGCACAATCAATGAAAGGGTGAGTATTATAATAAAAATGTTGAAAATAAAGGTAAGTATTATGAGCTATCTCAGGATAGAATACAAGATGAGTATGAAAATCCTGCTGGAGAAAATTATGAATCTAAATAGCCATATAGATTTAATCACTCACATCAATATGATATTGGAGTTAATAAAATGGAGAGTTTTAAATAGAAACTACCGTGTTTTGTGCAAGAAGATGGTTGTTATCCCGTGCAAACAGAGGAATATGTAGATGAAGATATACAAAATAAACATTATAACAATGAAAATATGCTTGCACAGAAGGGGGAATACACCCAAGACCGTGCTATGTGGGATAGAAACTATAGTGTGCAACAATATAAACCAGCACATCATGATGTGCAACTCACGCAGCAGGCCAAGCATCACCAACAGTAAGAAAATACATCTAATATGTATTGTGGATACAATGACGCACAACCGGAGAGGAACAAAGGTAAAATAAATGATACATGTGGTAAAGAAACTCACCACTGTGATGATTCACGTGAACACCTACCTAGGTTTGTGCAAATCAGATGAGAATGCAGCATGGGGAGTTGATAAATAAAAATAATAATCAGCAACGTGAGCAGCCGTACATGTTTGAATTTGCGCAAGAAGAAGATGTGTATAAAGTTAAAAATAATAACACTATGTGCCAGCCCACGCAAAAGCCAGAAGAACATGGTAAAATCCAAAATAGGCAAAACCAGATTGGTGTACAGCAGATGAATAATATGCTGGATAATAGTTACGATAAAAAACAAAATGTTGTCTCATGTAAGGAATTGCAGAATAATACAGAGGATGTACACTTGCATAACGTTAGACATGGCATTTACAATGAGCAATGTGAAAATAAACCTTATTTTCAATCCGGAAATCTTACATATGGTCAAAACATCTTGGCTGGAAATGCACATTATAAAAGACCGGTTCTCAATGCTGAAAAACATGGTCGGCATCATGTTTTTAAACCTACGCAAAAGGAAGAATACAATGATGAAAATATTCAAGGTATGCAGCGACATAAAACATCTTATAGTTTCATGAATAATAGTCTTCACAAGAAGCCTCGAGGCGTGTTTGGACAACGAAACAATGATGGTGGACTTGTACAGAATGAAGATTGGGAGAGAATAAATAGTAGCAACAAACAATATATTAATAATAATACACAAAATAATTACAAGTGTACATCTGAAAGCTTGTGTGAGCAGCCTGGTAGGCTTGCGCAAGGCCAAAGTAATGTACCAGCTACTCATAAAGCACAACACGAAAGTGATGTTAATGATCAAAGGAGAATTTGGCATCCGCGACCTTATGCATTTCCACAGGCACAAAAGGAAACACAACATGTTGGGAATCGACGTAGGCAACCAAATACCCTACGTGAGCCAGAAGATGTCTATCATCTTGCGCAAGACTAGACAAGTACGCAACAAGTAAACAATGCGTTGGAAAATAATTCTGATCAACAACAGTATGGGAAGTTGCGTCAACAGTAGTATGGTACTTCCAGGTTTGCGCAAGAGTTATTATAGCTAAATCATCCCATGTATGATCAGCACGTGAGTACTGGAGAAGAGAACATGCATGCATTTAGTGAGCAGCGTGAAGATGGGCATCAACAAATGTATGATAGGTATTACCCTAATATTTATAAGCAGTCAAATGACTTCATGAGTGACCGGCATGTAAGTAGTGGTGGAGTAAAGTGTAGAGATAAATATTTATATGAGGTTGAAAGTAATGAATGCAAACAACCACATAGAGGTCATAAATTTGTGCAGGATTATGTAAAAAGGAATTTAAATATTGAGCAGAGTAATGATAAATGCCTTCATAAACGAAAAACTGATTATCATGAACCTGTGCAAGGAGAGGGAGTAAAAGGTGGTGAGCTGCATTACAGGCAAGGTAATTATTATCCAATTATCAAGAATGATGAATATGATTATGGTAATAAAAATATTCATTTGGATTTTGAAAATATAAGTAAAGGTGTTTATTCATGGAAAAGTAATTATTCACATGACGAAAACATTAATGTGAGAAAGAATAAAAATGATAATTATGCTGGGAATGCTGGAAAATATACATTTACAGGAAATCATGTAAAAGGCCAAGGTGGTACACAGTTTTTAAATGCAAATATGGATGACACAGATAATGAAATCCCACAACATTATGAAGATTATGCACAAGGTAAAGGAAATAATAATTATTCTCATTGGCAACCTAACGATATGATGCATATGCAGAGTGAAATTCATGATTGTATTAGAACAGGTATTAATAGTGATAATGAACATCACCATCTGAATACACTATATCCTGGAGGTAATGCGTAATGTCAAAATATTGATAGGCATTATTATGAAAATGGATATAATCTGCAAAATGGCAGTGCACCTCATCATGCACATAGTAAAAATTATCCAAGTGGAGGACAAAATTATTATGTTAATCCACAGCGTGGAAAAACTCAAACACAGAAATGTCATGCACAACAAACACAGAATTCAATACATCTGAATGGCTATACTATGGGCACAAATCAACAATTTGGGAATCTTGTACAATAGCAACATCGTCAACATGGAGGAGGGATGCCAAACCAAATGAATGTGGCTTAGCGGCCTCACGGGGGCCAATATGGTAATCTGGCAAATCAATACCAGAGAGGTAACCCTATTCCCCAGGATCAATATTTTCAGAATGACAATAATAGAAATTTATTTGATGCCAGATTTCATGAAGTGAATGAGAGATACAAACCATTGGATTTTTCAAATGTAATGTGTTGTCCTGACCTTATACCAAATAAATTAAAGACTGCTATCCCCAAGTTTACTGGTGATGGATTCCAATCAGTAGAACAACATGTCATTAATGTAAAAAATATTGTTTATGAATTTGACATTACTTATGAGGATGTGCATATGAAAATGTTGGTTCTCTCACTCAAGGATAGTGCAGATCAATGGTATAGAAATCTGCCAGATAGATCAATTACCTGTTGGTAGAACTTTGTTGATCAATTTATTGAAGAGTTTGGGGATCACATAGATCCATCCTTTGCAACTCACGAATTAACAATTACGAGGAAAAATGTGAATGAAATAGTAAAAGAGTTTAATAAAATGTTTAACAGGGTGTTGAATAAGATTCCAAAAGATATCCGCCCTATTAACCCTTTTCTAATTACCTTTTATTTGAAAGCTTTTGATGTCAAGATGAAGTATGAGATAAGGTCTCACAACCTGATAACTTTACAATAGGCTTTCAAAATTGCATTGAATATTGAAAACAATAGAATAGCTGCCGGAAGAATTGATAAGAGAAATGATCCCAAGATATTCGATCCTATAGTCCCGAAAAAGAATGATGAAAATAATAAAATGGATGAACTAGTGAGTTTGATGGAGAATTTGCAACCAAACAAAGGTCACTTTCAAGCAGGAAGGCAAGACAAAAATTTCAACATGAATGATAGATACAGATGCAGGATATGCATTACCATACAGAATGGAAGGATGGAAAGCCCTTAAAAAAACAAACAGACACTCCAGACCCTCTTAAGAAAAATAATCATTTCATAGGGGATGAGTTTTGGTGTGAGATTTGTAAAATACCTCACCCTTAGGAGCAATGCCTTATAGCATAGAATATTTTGGAAGAGGAAAACCAGGGATGTGAAGAAAGGCCCATGATAAATGCTCTTTCATCTACACCCTTTTGGTCAGGAGATAGTGATGGTTCAGATGGTGAATACATGTTGGATGAAAGCTACAGGAGGTTGGGATACCAACAAGAATAGCAAGTCTTTTCAGATTACGATGAGAGTCCGGAGATTAGAAGGACAACAAGAGAGGAAAGAGAGGCTTACACTGTAGCAGCAATGGAACAAGTGCTTAGCAACTATCACTTGAGGAATAGGAATGTGAATTCAGGAAATGGACAAGCAGGAAGAATGTACGAAATTTCAAACAAGAATGTTGAAATGAGAAAGACAACGACAAATGTTCCTAAAAGGCAAGTTGATCAGACACCAAGGATAAGCAAAACCGCGGACAAGCAGAGCAATGGTAAGGAAATTTCAAATTGTACTTCATTTATGTCTCAAGCATTATCTCAAGTGAAACTTTCTATCCCTCTAATGGAAATAGTTAAATTAACTGATTGCAGGAATGAAATGATCAAGTTAATAAATGTTGTTAAAAAATATGCAAAGGAACAAAAGGATAATGAAGAATTACCAGTTATTTACATAGGAACTTTTGTTAATGAAGATGCTACTAAAGTAGATCCTTTCTTTCTAACTTTAGTGATAAACAATAAATTGGTTAAAAATTGTATGTTAGACTCTGGGGTAGCAGTTAATATTATGCCTCATGGGGTAATGAAATAATTAGGAATGAATGTGGACACTACTTACGGAAAGTGTTATGCTATGGACAATAGGTTAGTCCCAGTTATTGGAATAATGAAAAATGTTGAATTTAAGTTTCCTTCATGTCCTTAAAAATCTTATAAAATAGATATTATTGTTGTAGAAGTACCACCTAGTTATGGAATGCTATTATCTAGATAGTGGTCTAATTTTAGTAGGTGGAAATATTCAATTAGATCTATCTTATGATTCTATCCTAGTGAATGACAAGGTTGTAAGGATCGACAGAGAACCAAGATCTACTTACATCATTGAAGATGTTGACCCAAGCTAGGTTACGCACTTTTGCCACACTGACATGGAAAATTTCCAGGTAAGGATTCATAAAAATCTCATTGAAAATACTAGTCCTATTGAAATATGTGCTAAGGAAAATAATGATCTCATTTGGAAAATGTGTTTTGATGGATCATGTAGTAAAAATGGTAATGGAGCAGGGGTGGTGTTCATATCCCCAAATGGGAAATCTTTCAAATATTCCTTTTTGTTAGCATTTGAATGTACTAACAACACTGCAGAATACAAAGTGCTCCTACTAGGTCTGAAAATAGCAGGTAAGCATGGTATCAAAATTCTTTTTGTTTATGGTGATTCTGAATCAGTTGTATCTCAGATTAGGGATAAGTTTATTACTAAGAATCATACCCTAAAAAGGTACAAGAATGAAGTGTGGGATTCCGTAGAATTTTTTGATGCTTTTTCGATAACATGGATAGATCTGAGAACATTCTTGCTGATTTCATGGCTAACCTAGCAGTTAAGCATAACGATATTCCATGTGAAGATATTGCACAAGTAGACATCAAACCAAGGCCATCAATACCAGATAATGTTCATAATTGGCAAATATTTGATAATGATAGAGACATTATAAAGTTCCTTGCATGTGAGGAAAGGTACAAAGATCAATTGATTGATTTAAATGCTTATGTTGAAACAATAGATGAACAAGATACTTTATTTGGAAAATATGTAATTCAACTTAAAACTAATAAAATTCCTAAGGGGCCTGTTACACTAGAAAAAATGTTTGATAGCAAAGATTCTAGTAATAAGGTTAAAATGGAAAATAATAATATAGAGGAAGTGGAAAAGATAAATTTAGGAAACAAACATACTCCTAAAGAAATTTTCATTGGTAAAAAGTTAACTCCTAAAATTAGATCTGATATTGTTAGTTTGTTAAGAAAGTATAGACATGTGTTTGCTTGGTCCTATGATGATCTTAAGGCTTATAGAGAGGACTTGTTCCAACATGAAATACCCTTAAGACCTGATGCAAAGCCTTTTAGACAAAGGCAAAGACCGATCAATCTAACTTTAACTCCTAAGATGAAGGAGGAAATCATTAAGATGAGGGATGCTGGTATCATAAAACCAATTAGACACTCTACTTGGGTTTCAAATTTGGTACCTATTAGGAAGAAGAATGGAGATATTAGGCTTTGTGTGGACTTCAGAAATCTAAACATATCTTTGTTAAAGGACAATTATGCATTACCAAACATGGAAGCATTATTATAGAAGGTTACAAGAAATGAATTATTGTCCATGATGGATGGGTTCTCTGTGTACAATCAGGTTAAAGTTAAAGAGGAAGAATAATACAAAACAACATTCACTACGCCATGGGGTACATATGTTTATGCAAGAATGCCATTTGGACTTACGAATGCAAGAGCTACTTTTCAGAGGGCCATGGATGTGGCTTTTGGGGATTTCATTGATATTATCATGGTAATATATCAGGATGACATCACAGCTTATTCCAAGAAAGCAGAAGATCATTGCAAACATTTAGAGAAGATCTTCAAAAGAGTCCTTGAATATGGAGTATCCTTAAACCCGAAGAAATGTCATTTTGGGGTAACCAAGGGTAAACTCCTTGGTCATATAGTTTCCAAGGAAGGAGTCAGAATAGATCCAGAAAGAATTGAAGCAATTGATAAAGTTCAGATCCCTAAAAACGTTAAGGGAATACAATCTTTCCTTGCCCAAATCAACTTTGTAAGATGGTTTGTCCCAAAATTTTCAAAAATCATAAAACCTATTGCAAAGATGTTAAAGAAAGATGCAGTTATAAATTGGACAGATGAGGCCTTAGAAGCATTTTCCAATATTAAGAAAGCAATCAGGGAAGTGCCAGTTTTGAAGTCTCCTAATTTTTCAAAACCATTTCAGTTGTTCTTCTTTGCTTCTTTCCACACCATAGCAACAGTCTTGCTATAGAAAAATGATGAAGGATATGAGCAACCAATAGCATTCTTTAGTAAAACTCTACAATTTTCTCAGCTGAGTTATGACATACATGAAAATCATGCTTATGCATTGGTTAAATCAGTGAAATCATTCAAACCTTATCTAGTTGGAGCCAACATTGTGGCATATGTACCGAATGCAGCAACTAAGGTCGATATCTTGAGGCAATCAAAGGTTATAGGAAAAAGATGTCGATGGATAAATCAGATTCAAGAGTTTGATATTGAGATTCAAATCACTAAGTTAATCAGAGGACAAGGATTGGTTAAACTTATGGCGGAAACAAATTTGGATGCAGCACAAGTGAACCAAGTAGATTTAGAAAGTACAGAAATGAGCATCGAGCAGTGTCCATGGTACACAAACATAGTATACTTCTTAAAGCATATGAAGTGTCAAGAAGGTCTAAATGATAATCAGAAAAGAACTATAAGGTTACAAGCATCCAGATAAGCGCTGATTCAAGGAGACCTATATTGGAAAAATAATGATGGTATCCTCCTATTTTGTCTAGACACCTATCAGGCTAAGTCAGTTATTAAAGATTTACATGATGGGGTATGCGGCGGTCATTTTTCGGCTAAGACAATAGCTCACAAGATATTAAAAGCCAAGTATTACTGGCCTTCTATTTTTAAAGTTTGTTATGATTATGTTAGAAAGTGTGAGTCCTGTCAGAAGTTCTCTGGGAAACTAAAATACAATGGTGCTTTACCCCTTATTCTGTTACAGACTGAGGAACCTTTCAAAATGTGGGGAATAGATTTTATTGGGGAAATCATAGATGCTTCGAGTGGAGGTCACAAATGGGTATTGGTTGCGACAGACTACTTTACAAAGTGGGTTGAAGCTATACCCACAAGGCAGGCTACAAGCAAGGTGGTCATCAAGTTTTTTACGGATAATATACTTACCAGATTTGGAGTACCTTATAAGATTCTTTGTGACAATGGCATGTGTTTCAGGTCTAAGGAATTTTTGGAATTTTGTGAGAAATATGGCATCAACCTATCATACTCATCTCCATATCATCCGCAAGGGAATGGTCAGGCAGAATCAAGCAATAAGAATACACTAAAGATTATCAGAAGAATGTTGAGTAACAATAAAAAGGCCTAGGACTCAAAGCTAAATCTAGCTTTATGGGCAGATAGAATAACAAAGAAAAGATCGACAGGTTTTTCTCCTTATGAGTTGGTTTATGGGAAACAAGTGAGGTTACCATTGAATAATCTCCTGCCAGTTTACAAATTCATTTAGGAAGAAGAACTTGAGGATGTAAACTTTATGGAAGACTGGTTGAGCCAGTTATCAGAATTAGATGAAATGAGAAGAATAGCACAAGAAAGAAATCTTCATCAACAACGACAGATTAAGACCCTGCATGATAAAAGAGCATCAGATAGACCTTTCAGAGAAGGTGATTGGGTATTGAAATGGAATGCAAAAGACCAAGACAAAGGAAAACATGATAAGTTTGAGGCATTATGGCTGGGACCTTACATGGTAGTCTCGAAAGCAGGTGAGAATTCATATTAACTACAAGACACTGATGAAGTCATTCAAGAGTTCCCTACTCACAGTCAATATTTGAAGCCATTTTTCTCTTAAAAATAGGAAGTATTCTCTAACTTGTATATTACTATTTTTATTTCATTTAAGCATCATGTTTCTTTTCTCACTATGGTCTGCTTCTCTAGAGATAACTTGGATCTCGCTGCATCCAGGCATGAATGCACGTCCCCAACAAGAGCCACTGTTGACATTGAAAATTTCAAGTCCTAAAGGAACATGACGTCAGGGAAGTATAATATATATTTTTCATATTTTATAGATTTCCTTTGATAAAAGATTAAAATGGATGAAAAGCGTGTGCATTTGTTATTTTTATTCTTGTGTATTAGGTTGTAAATTTCTTTATTTTTTGCATATTTGTTTTAGATAATAATAATTCTAAAAATAAAAAATAAAATAGGTTGAACAAAAGGCGGCAAGAGGGAGTTGAACACTCAACCTCTCAAGTCGACCTTTTTCCTACCTATCTACCCTCCTACCCCCTAACCAGTTAGTCTATTTGTTTTCTTCGAGACAGTTAGGAGAAAATACTTATTTATCTTTGTTTTTATATGCAGGTGAGAAATAAAGTGCAACCTCTTACACAAGGAGTAATTTCTTCCCTAATTAAACTTTCAAATCAAATAAGAATTTCTCTATGTATTTAGTTATTTTTCTGATTTTAGGAAAAAGAATGGGGAGAGGGAGTTGAACACTCAACCTCTCGACCCATTCCTTTTCCTACCTAACTACCCGACCCTACCCATACCAATTGCTCTATATTATTCCTTGGAAGTGTAGTTGTAAATAAGTGTATAAATTAAAGAAAGTCTTATCTCCTTTGATATAAATTGTTAAAGTGAATTTTGTTTACGAGATAGGAATTTCATGTGTTATAGTCACTAATAATTATTTTATTTTTTGTTTTACCCCCAAAACCCTAAAAGTAAAAATGTATGATGAAATAAAGGTTAAATTTGATGAATATTAATTTGTTTAGGGTTTTGGTATATTTTGATGTTAATTCTTTTTCTTTTTCGTATCCCTAAATACAATTTGGCATTTTCACCTAATATATTTTTAACATTAATATTTTTACCAAATAAGGTGAAAAGGTTTTAACATTATTGCATTATTATTAAAATTTAGTGATGTATAATGTAAATGTTTTTTTTATATAACTATTTAGGGTTTGCCATTTATTCTTTAGTTGCAAATCCCTAAAAGTAACTTTTTCCTTACTCATTTACTTTAATTTTAGGGTATTAATAATTCTACCTTACTTTTTTTTATGAATTCGTTGATTTTTTAATATGTATATTTTAGGGTTGCTTTTTAGAAAGTTATTTTAGGTTTCCAAAATTATATGTATTTTCATATGGTTGTAATATTATTTTACATTAGGAAAATTTTGTAACATTAGTGGATGGTTTTGATTTCAAGGTAAATGCATTTCTCCTTTTATTAAAGTGGAATACAAAACTCTTTTACCCTAATGTTACTTCTAAAGCATTTCCATATTATATTTACATTACATTGTGAATATGGATGAATTTATTATGTTTTATTTTTAAAGATGAAATGCTAAAGCCTAATGTCATTTTATTAATTCTAGAAATTATCTCATTATATAAATCCTTCATGATTTAATAATTAATGTGATTGAAGTATAATTAAATTTTAATTTTAATTTTTTATTTTTCAAGTATGTATATAAAGTATGATACTTATTTATTTTCGATTAATTATTAATAAATAATAGATAGTTTTTATACAAGATTAATACACTACATATATAATGATTTTTATTTTTAGGTTTAAGATAAACTAATATTGAGTGTTTTTTGTGTGTGCAGGAAATTAAAAGGTAAACTATTATGCACGACACACCAAAATTAATGTAATTATAGGGGAGATTTTTCTTGAACAACCATTGTTATGGTTTGTAATTTACATTTTTAGGATTAGTTGTATAATTAGGTCCTGTGAAAGGGCATGTCCTTTCACAGGGAACCATTAGAATTCATATTTATAATCATTCAATTGTAAACAAAAAAGAAAACAATGAATCACGACAAACATCTACCTCTCACGGATTGGAATTTTATGCCCAAAATCCTATGTACGAATATCAGATAAGTTTTTATACCCTACTATTAAAATAGTTTTTTATGTTCAATTGGTTTCTCAAATTACTCTCTAGCCAGGGTATCCTACTGTGTTTTCTATTTCATGCATTTATTTATGATTACTATGTACAATTTGAATAATGGCAGCATGGTCTGAGAACCTGTTATCGTTTCCTTTTAGGCTCTTCAGTTGAGTTAAAAACCATAGGACTTATTGTATAAATTGTTGTAAATTTTGTTTCAATAGAAACTTGTAGGTTGATGGTCTCGTTTTACAGAAGCGGGTTTTCTTAAAACCGTCTCCGGTTATACACAACATTGAATGTATCTGACTCTATTCCCATTTTGGTATCAAGCACTAGTCTATTCATTCATTTGAATTTATCATTTATTTCTTTATGTGAAGTACATATCTTATCTGTTATCCTATTTACTAAGCATTAAATTAGGTTTAGCATTAATTCCTAGCCTTAGTTTAGATTTCAAGTTATCTGACAATTAGGATATTAGGTTTCTTTTTCCTCCAAGGATCAGTAACCCCTTTGGAAGGAATTTCTATTGTTTACATGCATGTTTATGCAGTTAGACAACATATTCGATTTAGGCCTACCAGCCATGGTTCGATCGAACCAGAATTGTAGAGGCATTTATTGTGCTTGTCAGTTGGCCTCAAAACGGTCCAGCATTTTTGAGCACCAACACACTGCAAGGTAGTGTTAAAGGGACTTGTTTCTGACATGAAACCTTTTACTACTTATGATCATTGTGGTGTATGTTTTCCTTATTTTTAACTAGTTGTCTGAATTAAAGGGACTTAGTATGTTTCAAACTAAGAAACCTTTTTCAGATAATGCATTTCATAATGATGTTATTTGAGAGCTTAACAAATTATTTTGCAGAAAATAGTTGACTAGTTTTCACATTTCGTCATTGTCAAAGATGCAGATCAAGCTGGATTTCCATGATAAAAGTGCTACATAAGTTGCCAATGATTGTTAATTTTCAAAGTTCAAGTTACAAATGTAGCTGCATAAATATTGGTATAATATGTCCTTGATGTTTCAAATATACATTTTCAACTAATAACATTATTGTTGCTGAATACAAAAAAGAGCGATTAAAGATCGAGCCATAAAGTCATAAAATGTTTACAATTTTTTTTATAAAATGAGTGTCACGAACCCGTGTTCGAACCTCATTAAGTAGCATTCTGGTGTTCTTGAGTGTCACGAGCTCGTGCTTGAACCTCATTAATAATGAACAAACATTTTCATCTTGTTGTACTTCTCATATTACAAGAGCAAATTCAACATCAATAAGAATTATATACAGTGGACAATGCTACAGGAGTTATAATGCTTAAAAGCTAAGTTACAAATCAAGTGGAATTCAAGATGTAAAGTAATAGTGAAAATAGAAAGTACAGGAAATTGCACATCTATCAGTAAAGAAGGACTAAAGTACTTATCTATTATGGGCACAGTGACTTTTATTCCTTGATGTTTTTCAATCATTTTTAGTCAACTCCCAAAGTTTGTGAAGTTTATGACTGAAGGATGTCATAATAAAATGGAATACATATGTCACATCTTTCAGTCACAAGCTCACGACTTTGATGAAATATCCCGATGAGAGTGCATGAAGTGCAATGCTGATGGATTTTCATTCATCTCAGAAGGGTTTTATAGTTTCAGCTTGAACTGTTTTCAAAATGGCTCAGTTTCATTGCTCTATCAAAATGAGTTCACCAGTTCAACAAGTTCACTACTGTTGTTACATAGATTTATTCATGTCAGCAGAATGAAACACTTTGAATGCTATATGCTATAATCATAGTTTATGTACAAACTGTAGAAAGCTTTTGAAATCAATTTTTAGTAACTCTCTGTTTTATACAAAGTGTTTTTATGAAGCTAATCAGAAAAGAGCAATTATCTGTTTATGTTCAAAATTCCCAGTCAAGGTATTTGGGCTTCATGTTATGTTGTCACAGTCATATGCTGAAGAAAGAGACTGAATTTAATGAAGTCACTGCTGATAGTAAATTTCAAATGTCCATGCAAGCGTGGAATGAATGGATAAATGTGCAAAGAAAGCTTCATGATACCGCAGAGGGTATTATATGTCTAGCAGTCAAAGGCTCGAACAAGGTCAAGTCGAGTTCTTAGTTGAGCTGAACTCTTAGTTGAGTCGACTTCATTTTTAGTTGAACCGAGTTCATTTTCAGTCAAGATGTGAAGTCGAGCTTCACATATAAGCACATGGGATAAGAGTAGTATTTGTTAAAAAATTCAAGAGTCTGTGACTGTTTGTAGGTCACGATGTAAAGACTCACGGTTCTGTGCCAGTCACAAATAGTCGTCGATCATATAATGTATTCACTGCTGTAAATGAAAGGTAAGCATCAATCTCAGTTCGGCATAGCTAGATTTCCTCATACAAAGTCGTGACTACTATTAAAAGTGGATTGACTAGTTTTGGGTTCATAAGCTTCGAACCCATAGCAACAGCAAAGGAATGAAACAATAGTAGAGGTCGAGAATCACAGTGTGGAGCTCGCAGAAACAAAGAGTGGTTCAATAGCATAAATAGTGAATCAAATATATGGTGCAAGGATCGAGTCACAACTCGTAATCTACAAATGGAAATAAACTAAAAAGATAACACCATTTGTATTACTGTTAATATAGCTTGCAAATAAATGAAGAGAAAACTCTCAGGAAAGCATGATCGAGTTTGTGCACAATATATACTAGTCGACTGTGACATATTCATAGTCTCATATTATCAAAACAACAGTCACATTTTAAAAATACCAGTGAAGGAATATATAACAGAAAGAGAGGCCGCAACTTATGCTAAGAAATGATACAATTTCATGGTATTCATTACTAGAAAATAAATCTACAAGAGAGGGACCAAGCTCGAAGATAACTTACAGTTGAATGCCAAGTCATATTTTGTTATCGATGAGGAATATTAGTGATCTTTAGTCATAGTAAGTTCAAGTTCAATAGAATGATGCAGTCACAGTCAACATGTCAAGCTCCTTCACAAATTTTTAAAAACTTTCATACTAGTTAGGGTTTCATTTTCCCTATTCTTCTATAGGAAGAATGAGATAAGCACAACTGTCGAGAGTGAAAAATGAACATAACAATTTGGAGTCCGCAAGAAGAATGACATTCAATGCCATTAATGCAGATGTCAGATTCCTGTAGAGTCTTGAAAACCGTAACATGTCACTTGACACTTTCATCTCATTGTTTTAAAATTGAATTGCAAGTGGATGGAACAGTCATGTCGACTTTCTCCACTTTGTATATATTTCACACTTAAGAGTTTTTTTATCTAAGTTAGGAATTGAGAGTTAGGTTATTTAATAGTAGATTTTATCTAATATTAAGTAAATATTAATATTGGTTAGAAATTGTAAAAGGATAAATTCCTTATTATAAGCCAGTATTAAGGGGCACTTAGACTAGAGCTTTCATAGGCTTAGTTATTGGCATGTTTTTGGGCCAATTTTAGGGCAATTTGTGGGGTTTAGATTTTCGGATTTGAGGCATAGGCAGGTTATAAAATTGTTTTTTTATGATCAATTTAGGGGTTGTAGATTTTGGAGAGAGGGCATATAGTGAATTCATTTTTCTTAGGTGCTTTGTAGGCCATTTTTGTAATCGCTTTTGTCAAATTTTGGAGGGAATAAAGCAGAGATTTTGATTCATATTTGTGGAGTTGTTTTAATATTGAATCTTGTCTTCATCTTTTCTAACAAGTGCTAAATTCATTTTTGTCCAAAGGAAGTGAGTAGATTTTCTGTTCCTTCTTAAGGTAATCAATTGCTTCAAGGCCTTGTGTGAGAAATGTATGTTTGTTGACTATCCAAGCTATTCATGGTAAAACCCAAATAGTAAGTTTTGTCAACCTATATGTTGAGCAGAGATTCAAAGTGTTGAGATCTTCATTTATGATTTAGAATTGATGTTTTATCTTTTTGCAAAGTTTGAAATATTTCTTGGTGTATCACCCTAATCTATTTTCAGTTATAAGTATTCTTTTCCCTTTTCCCAACAAGTTACAAATCAGGAAAGTGATATTCTATATTTAATAGGAACCATCCTAGAATCCAAAGATTCCTCCTTATCCAGAGTCTACCCATAGCTCAGGGAGGTTTCCATTGTCAGGATAGAATTGTTGTATAGCCCTAATGCCTAAGTTAGAGACAATTCTAAACTTGAACACTAACTAATGCAACACTCTTAGGTTTCTTGTTGCGAGGAGATATTTTGGCTTTTGTTTCAGAGACACCTGCATCACAAGTTTTAACATTTTTATTACAAAGAAAAGAAGGGGGAGAAGATTCATAAACTTGTTTAGATGTTTTCTATTTATTGCCTTGAATTTTCTCCAATTTCTTTTCTCTAAGACACTTCTTCATTCTTCTGATTATAGGAAATGTCCTCAATTCATTATGGTCTTTCTCTGTTTCTAACCAGTCCACTTTTGGAATAGCATGTTGCTTAATCTTCTCATACCAAGGATCCATTATAGTCCCTTTTTCATCTTCCACACCAATAACATCCATTTTCAAACCTAAGGAAACAATCTTCCACACAAAGAATCTACTCCATTGCCTTCTTCTAACTTCGACCTCATTTGGACAATTCTCCCAAAAGTCTTCCATGTGTGGCACATGTAGAAATTGCCCTCCCAAGTTCAAATTCTCTCTACCAAATCCTCTGTTATCAAAATTAGGGCTAGCTTTATAATATTTGAAGTTAAACTTCTTCAAATCAACTCCCAACTTTAGGGCATCCGAAATAGTTTTGCATATACAAAGTCCTAGTTCAATAGGAAAAGAGATTCCTTGGTCATCTTTTGGTGGGAATGTCTTACTTACATGAGCCAACTACCTACATAAATCAACCAATACAAAACAATCCAATTTATATCTAGGTAGTTTTGTTGGTTCACCCTCGAACCCTCCAACCTTGATGTAGTTAAAGTGTGGAAATTGAATGAAAAATCTACCATAAACACTCACCAATTGCATTGCTTCTTTGGACATTCTCTTATCCAAGTTCCCTATCAATTCATGAATTAGTCTACCCATAAAAAAGATCATTAACTCTCCTTTAGTTTTCATGGCATTTGTCTTTTTGTAGGTGGGGATAATATTCATAAATTTTGATACTTTCTATCCAGGGTTCGTGAGGTATACCCACCTGATCTCTGGTATAGGCTAAGCAATAAAAGAGATATGATGACATGAAGAAATATCTGTGACCCAAGCAACCGAGATTCAATTGTTCTTGAAGAGCTTTGGCTATCAATTCTCCTCAATCCAAGTATTGTGTGCCTTGCAGAATAATTTGGATAAATAAGTACACCCAGTCTTGAAAATAATAGGCTTGGTTAGTTCCCCTAACCCTAGGCAATAGCACTATTGGAAATATAGTTGGGAAATGTGATAGTGAGAGGGGGGGGAGGTGAATCAGATATCACCTACTAAACCATTTTAACATTGTATAAATTTTTTACATAGCATCAAAAAAACTTTATCAAAACAAAGTAACTAATATACTAAGCATCATTCAAGAGAGTACTCATAACTCAATAATTTTGGTTACCCAAAAACCCTTGAAAGGTAAAACTAGGGTGGGGATGACACCCACAAATCTTCACTGTTGCAGTATAAATTTTTCCTATTAGGGCTACAAATTTTGATTAAAATATGATCTACCTTGTGAAGGGTCTGCCCTGTTAAGAGCTAAAAGACTTATACAGTCTACCTTGCTAAAGGATTTAAAACTTACAATAAAGTAAGCACTCGGTTAAGAGATTAAAATAGGTCTGTTAAAACCACTCGGTTAAGAGATTTACCCTGATACACTTGTTAGAATGTCTCAGTACCTGATCCTTTGGTGTGCACTATATGTTGATTACAAATCTTATCCTTACAGTATTGTTTTGATCTCTTTTATCAAGTTTATCTCTGTTCTGTTCTTCAGTGCTTAGCTCGGTCACTGAACTCTATCTGAATGCTTCACTAATCTGAATGTGTGCTCTGCTCATTCCTTCATTCCCTTCGCATCCTCTCACTTCACTAACTCATTTTAGGGTTCATATCTTATCCTTATATAGACAACTAAACATCTTCATGATTCAAGATCTATGATTCAAATTTACTCTTTTTGTCGCTTAAGCTTTACTAATTTTTGATTGGCTCTAAGTGTTGCATAGGGATCAATGATTACAAAATAGATGCGTAATCACCTCTGTAATTTCCTCAACAAACAAAATACAAAACATGAATGTCGGACAAAACATTTTACCTTGATCATTGTGCCATAACAAACAAATATATCATTTCTGGCTAACTTGGCAAATGATGTCCCTGATACTCGACATTCACTATACTCAGCATTTGGTGATATCTCTGTCACTTGGTATTCATTACTTACATAGCTTAGCAAAAACTTAACTCAGCTAATACAAAAATACATAGTGACCATTGGTTTACTTGGCAGTACTACTACTCGGTAAGTATACTTTACATGACTTGGCCTATACATGATGACTCGGTCACAATGATGACCAACCATCATTGCCTAGATAATGACTAAGTGTAAGTCACTAATAGTCAACAAAACTATAGAGATCTACAATCTCTCCCTTTGAAATTAGTGGCAAAAACACTTTGTCATGACATTACATTTGTATTTACAAAAGTACTTAGTATTAGCAGAATACTCCCCCTAAGATATATATACATACAAAATTTTGTTACCTTCCCTTTGTGCCAGAATATGTCATGTCACTTAATTTCCCCCTTGTTTTTGGCATGCCTGATTTCTTTTGGAGTGGGGATCATGAAGTATTTCTCCAAAAATGGTTTATGAAGCATCATAGACATATGTAATGCAGTTTCCCATCTTGCTGTAGCAATGTTCAAAACTTCTTATTGCACTTCTAGCTTGGCAACTAGATTGACTAGGCTCTCAGTTGTAGACAAATTTGGATCTTTCTGTGTTAAGTCCTTAGCCTTTGCTAGCTCTCTTTGAATGTCCTCCAGATGAGGTGTCAAGATTGTTTGCATAGATAGTAGATGAGCCCTTATCTTACCATCATTAGCCATCAACTCGGCTATCCTTCCTTGTGTATGCATAAGCTTGGCATAATGTTTTGAACTTGATTCAACATCCAAGCTTAAGGATTGACTGGTAGACTTAAGTTCTTGTTGTAGTTTATCTACCAGCCCTTGGTTATCCTTTGTGAATTCTTCTACATTGCATATTTTGGTAAGCAAAGATTGTGCATTCACAACTACTTCTTCTGACTATGTTACCATAGTAGAAAGTGCTACCTATTTTATTGCAATCTTGGCAGATACCTTGTCCATCATTTTGATCTCAAACTTTCTTTCTGACCACTGCAACAACTTATCACTGGCTCCGCTATCTTCATTAGTCACTTTCTGGACTATATGGACAAGTTGTTCCAGTATAGAATCGAAAGTATTTACATCAGATAACTCAAAAGAATCAATAAATATTTCTTTTATTTCATACAAGACCTGCTTTTGTTGATGTTCTCTTCTTAGTTCTTCCTGCCCGCTTTTCCTTTTCAATAGATCTTGTAGTATTTGCATCTTCTCATAAGATAAGTTATTGGAATCCCATTTCGGAATGACAATAACTTCATCAATTGTTACCTCTAGTGAAGATATTTTTGCCTTCTTTTTCAATATTTTCTTCTTTGGTGTACTCTCACTCGCCATTTGTACAAGAGCTTGTATTGCCTCTTGTTCCTTAGGCTCTTATACGTCAATAGATTTGTCTTTGTCTTCTTTTCCCTTATCCTCCACATGAGGACTTGTATCATTTAATGTAGACTTCTCTCCTTTATCTTGTTGTGACTCCTCAGTAGATGTAGGCTATTTTTTTGTTGCTGACTGATCATGTTCCTCAGTAGTGCTCATACCGGCTAGCTTGTCAACTGTAACAACTTCAATTTTGGAGGGGGTTGTGTTAACAGATGTTGTATCATCAATTTTCAGATAATATTTCACTTGTAAGAGCACAGTATTGCTTCCTGGCAAAGATGTGTCTTTTGCTTCCTCAGCCTGTATATCCTCCTCGGTCAATACCTGAGTTTCTAATGGGGTATCCTCTGTTATGTCAACAATACTTACTTCTGATACCTTCTGACATTCCTCCTCCTTAGGAGCTTCTATCTCCTGAATAGGTAACTCCATTGCATTATGTATAGTGTCTGGCTCAGCATCCTTAGATGTACTAGCATCTTTGTCAATTATCAACCCAAAAATTATTTTCCAAGTTTTTAAACTTTCATGTACAACATCCTCAACCTTGCGTTGAAGGATAGAATAAGCTCTTTGTTTGGGAACAAATTTTTTCCTGTATTGTTCCATAATTTTCTTGATATTTTCAGGGGTGAGATCCAATGAAACTTGAGCTAACATGCTCTCTCTTATCTCCTTCTCAGTAAAAAGAGCATATTCCCATTTCTAGGCAACTCTATTGCTCAACTCTTTAGGAATCCATTTTTCTAACTCTATAGGTAACATCTTGAAGATGCAAAGCATTTCAAGAATAGCTTCTTCAAAATTTTCTTTATCTCCTATACTCATGCTCCCAAAATTTAATTCCTTCAGATCTTCAAGTCTAGTAGAGCTTGTGATAGTGTGGCATATTTCATCCACATTTGGTGTTACACTCTGTAATGCAATCTTATTCTTCACCTCTTCATCACTTTCAGTTTCCTCATCATCTTCTTTTTCTAAAATAAGTTTCCTTCTAGGCCTTTTGTTTACCTGAGTCAGCACTACCTTAGGCATAACAACATTTCTTTTTCTTGATGTAGGGGATTTCTTTTGTGTCTCGGCAGTTGAAGAGATTTCCCTTGTTCTAGGCCAAGCACAGGTGTCGATGTCACTTTAGGTTTTTGTATCTTTTTGGGTGTGGGCTCGGCAAGTACTATCTTCTTGCCTTTCTTCTTTTCTACTACTACCTCTTCTTCTTCACTTTCACTGTGATCACTTAATTCATCTTCTCCTAGTCCTTGAGTTAATTCAAGTGGTGCATTTTTCTCTATTTCTTCCACCAATTTCTCCAGATTCTTCACAAGTTTCTTCCTCTTTCTCTCTACAATTGTAGCCTTCAATCCCATAGTTATTTTGGATTTGGCTTCTTCATATGTTCCAAAATAAGGTGCATTATTATCAATTTCTTCAACTAGAAGGGATGTTATAGCAGCTGTAGTCTCATCAATGTTTACCTCATAAGGTAATGGCATTAGCCATGAAACCCTCAGTAAAACAACTTGTACATAGGTGAAATCTTTCTCAACTAGAAAGCATATATCCTGACTATACTTCTCAACTAAAGACACAGGGATTCTACTCCTCTTCCTCATTTTATTTTTGACCTCAATGAAATAATTCTCCATTACACCATTGAAACTTTCTCCTATCTGACCTATGAACTCATTGATTTGAACTGTAATGGGTTTCTTCTTATCCCATATCACGCCTCCAACAGTAGGAAAACACTTCTGAATATAAAAGAATAGATAGACAAGCAAGGAACCAAACTTACACATAGAATTCTTTGCATGCCAGATTGAGTTTAGGTTCTCGGCAAGCTGAGTCAGCTGGAGCTCGGCAAGATCATAAGTGTGTCCCTTCTTGATGATTTTCCATGCCTAATCCACTGCCATACATGGGACGTTGCCCAACCGATTGGATTGGTAGAATTTGTGTGAGATAACCCTAACTACAAAGTCAATCTTTGGATTGGTGATGGTGGAAATCATCATTCCATGCTTGTTCCAAACTGCCTATGTGTTTTCTTGAATTTCTTCCTTACTTGAACATTTCATTATTCTTTTTCCTTGAATTGTAGGGTATCCAGTTACCTGGTGAATCATTTCCTTCATTATCTTCACTGGTCCATCTTCCAGCCACAATTTCATATCATGCACTCGACTTAATACAATTTTTATCCATTCAACTTTGAAATTATGTGGGAAATCTAGGGTGTGAACTAACCCTTGCTCGGCAACCGATTTATATTCCGGCTTCAACACACCATTATCACACAATTTTTCATATGCCTCCCTGATCTCGTAGTCTCCAATCTCTTAGATTTTTCACATATAACAAGACCTAATGTCATTCATTATCAACACATTCTCTGGAATCAAGGATAGAGCACCGGTGAGATCTCCTTTGATCGTGCTCTCCAAAATTTCCTTAAACTTATGCGGCTTACAAACTTCATTCCTTACCAACTATGCGTTGAAAACTTCCATCCCTTGTTTCTTCATTGCAGCAGATGATGATGATGCCATTTATTTAAATTAAAATTTTCTGAAAAGAAATATTGCTCGGTAGGGTACCTTTCTCATAAGTGTTCTGCAGATGATTCACCGATGAAACACTGAAAAGATTCAGAATCTCCCTTTGATAAATTGGTTACACACTCTCTGAATCACTCAAAGAAATTTCAATTCACTTGGTGAAATGAAATAAATGACAACATTCCACTTTATAGATTCCAAAAATTCAAATTAGGGCCTCATAAATGCTCTGTACAAAATTTTAAGTGGAATACATCTATCTTAGCAAACTTATGTCAACCTTGGCTAACACAAGCTCGGTTGATATAACCGTTCAGACACAGCTCGGTGTACATCACATCTCAGCTACCACAGGTGCTCGGCATACACTGATAACTTGGCCAAAATATTGACGCTTGGCATCAAAAGTAAAATACTCTACTTTGCTCAGATATGTCCTAATGCATCTTTATGTGTGTAGATATGGACTTTTACTCAGCTTATGTTAGGAACTGATGTAAGATAAAGCATTGTAATACCCAGTTCCAAACATACCTTCTTTTCCTAGTTTGAAGAAGTGTGATCACCTGATCCATTGAATTGGGTGACCTCAAATGTACTAGCTTAACTTGTGCTTTCTTCTTCTTTCTTCTTCCATGTCTTATTCATCTGATTTCTTAATTTCTCACGGATACCTTCATTCTGATTTTGATCATTTCTTGGTATAGGTGATCTACAATCTTTCTTTAGGTGACCTATCTTGTTACACTTGTAACATACCATGCTTCCATTCATCCAACTTTTGGATTTACCTCTGAAATGAGTCTTCATACAATTTTCTCCAATGTGTCCACATTTTACACAGTAATGACAATTGTACCAAGTGTTATAATCCCAATTGTATGAGTTATTCTTCATAGGTGACTTAGTCTGTTCATTTGATGACCATTTAGGTTTACATCTGCATTCAAATGCTCTATGCCCATATTTATGATAGTTAAAACAGTGTCCTTGAAACTTTGGTGAGATAGGTGGACTACTGACCTTAGACCTGCATTCATGTGCCTGATGTCCATGTTTCTTACAGTTAAAGAAATGCCCATTAAATTTAGGTTTAAGATTAGACTTGCCATGTTTGCTTCTGCATATGTTAGTTGTATGTCCCAGATTTCCATAGTGATGGCATGTGCGCTTGTTTTTCTTGGGTTTTGTATTCTTTTGCTCTCCACTCTTTGATGATTCTCCTTTTTTAGTGGATGATGAATGCTCATTTAGTCCAAGTCCAGATCTATCACCTGATCTTCTAGGTGAACTTAACAGCTCTTCAAAGTATTTTACAGCTTCATTTGGTTTGTTCATCCTTTCATTGATTTCCTTTTCAGATCTCAGTTCATTTCTTAGTTGGTCATTTTCAGATCTCAGATTGTTGATTTCCATATCTTTCCTGCCCAACTCTTGATTAACTAGTGTGTGTGTGTGATTTTTGTACCTGTTCTGTAGACACAACACTTTAGTAAAATATTAGAGGTTAGCTGAAATTGAAATCGTGCAATAATTGAAAAACTAAACTAACTAGGTGATTTACTGCCTTCTAGTAGATGCGAGTATGTATTCTCAAATTAGATCGAGATCAGTGACCTTGACGAAACCTAAACGAAGGATTTGAATGCAAAATCTAAATATGGAATGAATGCAAATTAATCTATTTTTTTGGATTTTCTATGCAATTATGATGAAAAATCTAGATATGAAATCTAAAATCTATATGAAAATTGATATGCAAACTAAACTAAGAAATGATATGAAAACAAAGGTGATCTCACAAAGCTATTGATTCACAAAGAAGCTTCGATTCTCCAGATAGCAATTCACCAGCATAAGTTTGCAAAAATATGAGATGAATTATGAAGAGCTGAGGCCTTAATTTATAGAAATCTAGGGCTTTGGAGGTGCATGAAAAAAAGCCATAAATCACTCAAATAACTCAGGTTGATTTTTGAGTTATTTTTAAATAAAGGATAATTAACTCACAAAAACATGCAAAAGCAAAGTTTAACTCAAAATAGAGTTTAGATTTAATTGATAATTGATAGTTGTCTACTTTTGTGATTGTGCATGATTTATTTATGAATTGATTTAATAATAAAGTGATTTATTTCCAACTTTATTGATTTTGAAAAATAAAACAATTGATTTATGGGTTAATCAACTATTTTTCAATCTTTTATTCAAAAATAATATTATTAAAAATTGACAACTTGCTTTAATTAATTAAATAAGAATTTAATCAATTATTCATAGGATTTTGGATTTATTATCAAAATTAAATAATACAATTTAGGAATAAATATAATTAACTTCAATTAAACAATTAAGTGGCAGTATTAAATCTAATTAATTAAATATTGAGAATATTCAATTAATCAAACTTTAGGATAAATAGGATTTATCGCCAAATAATCATTAAATTAAAGATAATTAAGATAATCAAGAATATTACTAGGAATATTCCCTAATGCAAAATTTGAGATAATTAATTAGAATTCGATGATGTTCAGATGTGCCTTGGGTTAGGACTTCGATGTTGATTTCATTCGATATGTCGATATAGGAGATTAATGAACCTATAGCCCATTTTTGGGGTATTACATTTTGCCCCTCTTTGAATTATTGTGCGAAGCGCAGTGGTTCAAAGACAGTCTGTGTATGATATTGAAACTAATGTTTGAAATTGAAATTGATATGAAGCAGAAGCTGATTGACAGATTTGATATGAAGATAATAGGTCCTGAATGATGAAAGATAATGTTAACTATAATAGCAATGAACTGATGATTGCGAAAAAGTGTCAAAACACCTGATTTCGAACCTTATGATTGCAAAGAAGTGAGTGACTGATTCCAGACCCAATTGTCCTTATATTGAATCACATTGGTATCACATCTGAACCCTTTAGTTTCTGAAGAACCAAGGAAATAACATAATTGAACCGATAGTTACAAAAACTGATACAATTTACAAGATTAAGAGAATACCAGATTGATATGGATCTCGATGAATCTGATATGCCCCGAGTGATGATTGATTTGCCCCAAGCAATGAGGTCTTTTGATGAATCAACAACATGGTTTTTGTCTCGATTACTGAGGAAAGATATGATTTCCAGATTTAGATTACAGACTTTGAATGATGTGCAATACCATGCCCCCTTCGGGATTAAAATTGAAATCTGAGAAAAAAAGTCAGTGTTTATAGTTTAGAAGCATGTTAATTGATTTGAGAAGTGGTTATATATGTTCGAGAATGCATTTTGCATCATTGGGAGGTCCTAAAGACCAAGTTTGACTAGGTTTGACCATAAGTTGTCCATGGTTAACCAAGTTGAAATTTTGATAGTTTGATGTAAGATAATCAGTTAAGTTGAATTCTGGATTTCTTGTGATGATTGAAGGTCAATTATGCAAGTAGTTAATAATATGCATGATCTCAGATTTTGATTTTGATCCCGAAAAAGGATTCTACTTGTTGTTTTGTTGGAGGAACCTTCATGTGAGATTCAGCTCTTGTTAGATTTGAAGATGCAATTTGAAGAATCGTTTAAGCATTGAAGTTTACCCAACCACTGTGAGATCATGAAAACATGCAAAATGCAAAGAGACATGCAGTATGAAATGCAACCTAAGACCTAGGACCTAGTCACTGATCATGTGTCGGTCATTCTCATCATTGAATTTTTAGGTAACTGAATAAATCAATACAATGCCCACTAGTGATGAAACCATAGACATATGAATATCAATTTGTATGCGCAAGAATCAATACAACACCCACTGATTAGGCAACCATGGACATATGAATATTGATTTTATTTTTGGAATGTCGGATTAGATATAAGCACCAAGGCACAAACGCCAAGATGACTTGAATATCATGTCCATTTTGATATAGCAATTTGTATAAGCATCAAAACATAAACGTTGTGATGACCTGAATACACCTTGCGGTACAAACACATTAAACAGTCAAGAGATCATTCTAAATCCAATGTGAATTACCCATAGTGACCCTTTATCATTCACATCCTTAGGTAAGATCGTGTTTCACAGTAGGAGAAAGAATTCACTCAAAAAGACAATAGTGAGATCAAACTTCCTTGAATTTTCTAGGTATCAATGGTCGAGGTATGCATGGCCATCCAATTCGAGATAGAGGCTCTTACAGACGGACACCATTTCAATCCAGATTTCCAAAGTTGTTAGATTTTCACATACAAGCAGAAGACAAAGAAAATATTATGTCCCCAGTCATCACTTTGTAAATCCTGTAAAGGACATCATCGAAGAGCGTGAAGGGACACAATATGCAAAAATCTCAATGTGAATCAGTAAGCATACAAGGAGATAAAAGCATGTAAAAAGCATAGATTGTTTTCAGTTTGTGTTTGATTACGTTGTTGTAGATTCAAAATCCTTTCTGGAGAGGAGACTGATTGACTAACTCGGATGAAGCTTCAAAGGACTCTGACTGGATATAACACGTCTAAAGTATACTACAAACCATAGGATATGACATTGATTGCCCCCAAGTGTTAAGCATTGATAGGATACAGACGCTTGAGCTGATTGGTGTACAAACTGACTTATTGAAAAACCAACTGGGAGATATGTACAAACTAAAGCAAGACTGAAAGCTAGGAAAGACCAAGATTGGGCTGATAGATGGAGCGTTTTGCAACAAGTGGCACCCGTTTGCCAGGTTTTCACCATCTTGGCAGAGATTCTATTTTTGCTACCAAGGCACCTATTTCCAGGTTTTCACCAAGGCACTTTTTCTTTTTCTCATTTTTTTTGTATTTTTCATTTTTTCAATTTTTTTTGTGAATCATCAAGGAGCCCATTGCTAGGTTTTCACCAAGATGTTCATTTTTTAGGACTTTTTTCAATTTTTAATATTTTTTCAGGACATTTTACCATAGACTGAATGCCCTAGGCATAGAATTTCTTCAGATGGAGAACGTTGATTGGTTCTCGAAGCTGTTCTCCTTCAGTCGTTGAGAGTTGATAGGCACCAGAGCCAAAAGTAGTAGTGATTACAAAGGGACCCAGCCAGTTGGGTTCAAACTTCCCCTTGCTTTCTCGATGTGATTGATTTTTAGGATTCTCTCTCAAGACTAGATCACAAACCTAGAATTCTCTATGTCTGACTTTCTTGTTGTAACCTTTAGACATTCTCTTCTGATATACTCTAAGATGATCATATGTTGCTTGTCTGCGCTCATCTAGTGGTTCAAGTTCTTGCAACCTAGACACTATGTAGTCATCATCAGTTACTAGACCATGCATTCTGATTCTTAGTGATGGGATTTCAACCTCAATAGGTAGTACCACTTCAGACCCATAAACTAAAGCGAAAGGTGTAGCCCTAGTAGGTGTTTTGATACTTGTTCTGTAGGCCCAGAGAGCTGGATTGATCATGAGATGCCAGTCTCTTCCTATTTTGTTGACTGTACGGTGCAAAATTTTCAATAGATTCTTGTTAGAAGCCTCTGCTTGTCCATTCCCTTGGGGATAGTAGATAGAAGACCAATGTTGTGTGATCTTGAATTTAGCACATAGATCATCTAGGTCTTTGTTCTTGAATTATCCACCATTATCTGTGATTGTGGAATGAGGTATCCCATATCTGCATATGATATAGTTCAATATGAACATAGATATTTGCTTGTCGGTTGCTTGTGTCAAAGGGACTGCTTCTACCCATTTTGTAAAATAATATGTAGCTATGATTATATGGGTATGTCCATTAAAAGAATGAGGATGTATAGCTCCTATAAGATCAAATGCCCATTGGTGAAAAGGCCATTGTGTAGTAAAGGGAATTAGATCTCTCCCTGGAGCATGAATTAAGTTTCCATGCACTTGACACTTTTGACAATTCTTAGCAAATTTGATAGCCTCTTTCTCCATTTTAGGCCAATAGTACCTAGCCCTAATAATTTTTTGAGCTAGTGTTAAACCGTTTGAGTGTGACCCACAAATACCATCATGGACTTCCTCTAATGCACGTTGAGACTCTTCCCGTTCTAAACATCTAAGTAGCATACCATCTAGACCTCGTTTGTATAGATCGTGACCAATGATGACATATCGGGAGGCATTACGGATAAGGTATCTCTTTTCATGGCGGTTGAAGGTATTGGGAATGATTTGGTCTTGGAGATAGGAAAATAGGTTTTTGTATCTGGATTAATCATGACCTACAACAGTGCAAATCATGCGGGTTTCAAGGGAGTCATATGCAGGATAAGATAGTGCTTCGACCAGGAACTCTTAGTGTAGCTCATGTTTAGGCTACTGTAATAAAGTAGATAGTGTTGCCATTGCATCGGCAGCCTTGTTCTCCGTTCTAGGAATTTTCTCAAATGTGATAGATATGAAATATTTCTTAAGATCATCTACCATTCTCTTGTAAGGAATGAGCTTTTCATCTTTAGTTTGGTACACATCATTGACTTGATGAATAACAAGTTGAGGGTCTCCATGAATGTGTAGCTCTGTCACTCTCCACTCAATTGCTAGTTTCATGCCATTCAAAAGGGCTTCATATTCTACAATATTGTTTGTGCAAGGAAACTTTAACCTGAATGCTTTTGGAATTGAGTATCCTTGAGGAGTTACGAACAATATGCCTGCTCCAGATCCATTCTGTGTATAGGAGCCATCAAAGAATAACTGCCATTCTCTAGAAGAAAGAGTTATGATAGAGGAATCTAGAAATTCCATTTGCATTGGTGTATTATCAATCATAGGTGCATCTACTAATTGATCAGCAATAACCTATCCTTTTATAGCTTTTCTTTCCACATATTCAATGTCAAATTCACTTAAGAGCATGACCCATTTGGCTAATCTACCTATGAGGGCAACTTTGCTTAGTAGGTACTTTAGTGGATCAATTTTAGCTACCAAATGTGTGGTATGAGCTAACATGTAGTGTCTCAGTTTCTATGATGCAAAGATCACAGCTAGAAAAGCCTTCTCAATCATTGAATAGTTCTTCTCATATGCAACCAATGTCCTATTGATATAGTATATAGCTCTTTCCTTTTTGTTCTCATCATGTTGTGCTAGCAATGCCCCCAATGATGTATTTGTAGCGAAGACATATAAGATCAAAGGCTTCCCATGAATAGGAGGCATCAAGATAGGAGGATTTGATAGATACTTCTTGATATGGTTAAAGTTGTTCTCACATTATTCATTCCATGCAAAGGTCACACCTTTATGTAATGTTTTTGTAAAAGGTTGTGATATATCTGCTAGTTGTTATATGAATCTTCTAATAGATTGAACTCTTCCTTGCAACATCCTCATTTGACTGATATTCTTTGGAGGTTGCATTTCCATTATAGCCTTTACTTTAGCTAGATCAACTTCAATACCCTTCTTTGAGACTATGTATCCTAAGAGCTTTCCAGAAGTGACACCAAAAGCACACTTCTTAGGATTTAGTCTGAGACTAAATTTCTCCATTTTGTCTAGTATCTTGCTCAAGTCATTTAGATGTGCAGCCCTAAGCATAGATTTTTCCAAAGTATCATCAACATAATCCTCCATAGTCCTATGCATCATGTCATGAAAAATAGATGTCATGGCTCTTTGATATGTAGCACCAGCATTTTTAAGCTCAAATGGCATGACATTCCAATAGAAGGTACCCCATGCACATGTGAAAGCAATTTTCTCTTGATCCTCTAGAGCAATTTTTATTTGGTTATATCCAGAAAAACCATCCATTAAAGAGTACATCTCGAAACCCGCAGTCATGTCCACTATCATATCAATGTTAGGTACCAGAAAATCATCCTTAGGGCATGCTCTATTTACATCTCTAAAGTCTGTGCACACTCTGATTGATTTATCTGGTTTTGAAATAGGTACAATATTAGAGATCCACTCTGCATAGTCAATAACTCAGATGAATCTAGATTTTAGGAGCTTTTCTAATTCAGCTTTTACCAAGAGTGCAACATGAGGATGCATCTTTCTCAACTTTTGTTTAACAGGTTTGACATTTGGAGCTATAGATAAATGATGCATTATAAGATTAGGATCCAATCTTGGCATATCTGAATATTTCCATGCAAAGTTGATCTTCTTCTCTGTTAGGAATGTTGTAAATTTTTGCTTCTCTTCTTCTGATAAAGATTGTGCTACATGAATCAACAGTGGTTCTTCTATTGTTCCCAAATTGATAGATTGAGTGGGCTCAATTAGAACTAGAGATTTGTCCTGTAAATGACTCAGAAGGACATCAAATATCTCATCCTTGGGCACCTCAAAGAGGTTTTCACCTTTGGATACGTCTTTTATTTTTACTTTTGTAAGTTCTGAGACTGCCACAAAGTGGCTTGCACCCTCAGAACTCTTTTTCTTTTTCTTTTTATTCTTATTTTCTGAATAAGATATTTGTTGTCCGACTCCATCATGCTAACACTCGGTTCACTAATGGAAGTACTCATAGGCTCAACTACATTGAGGTAGCAAGCAAGGGCATAGTCATTTGGGAAGGTATAAATACCATGGCTCGGATTTGTGGAGGTTTGATCAATAAGTTTTGGATATTGGATAGTCAAAGTGGGGAAAGATTGGGAGATAGTGTTTACGGATATGGATATGTCATCATTGGTCCTAACTCGATGCTTGAGTTCAAAGGTGATATTACAACTTAAGACATTCAATTCATGAATAGGCTCAATGTCATTGTGGGACTCCAATTCAGCCATAGGTGGATCAAACTCCATAGGTTCATCATTTCTCTCTAGACTTACGTTGGGTGTAGGTGCATATTGGTGAATAACATCAACATGTTTCTTAGTGATAAGCTCATCTGGTTCTGGAATGATTCCCCATTCATAGTCATTAGATTCATCTTCTGATTCAGGATCTTTAGGAAATCTTAGAACATGAGTAAAGTCAGGGTGAATACCCCAAGAAGGGTTACCCTCAGGTTTGGATTTGTATTCATACTCATGGGAATCTATCTCAGAATAACTACCACCTTCTTCTTGGTCCATTTGATTAGCTTCGAGATTAGTTGGTTCTTGTGTGGCAACTATCTCTTGCTTTACAGTAGGTTCTTGTGTTTCTACTACATTGATTCTTCTGATAGGATCATCTTCTGCATCAAGAAGGTCTTTGATCTCTTTAGGCAATTTTTCATAGGGAATGAGTTCTAAGCTATCTGAATCACTATCTGATGGTTCTATTTCTTCTTTCTTAAGAGGGGCTTCACCTGGTGTGATCTACTCTATGACATGGGAACAATTACCTTTGAGGTGAAAGGGTTTCTTTTTAAATCCTAAGCCAACTTTATCTTTATTTTCTCTACCAGTATGTGGGAGAGGTGCCTCAAGACCTTTTCCTCTGACTCCTAGAGGTCCTTTACTTGAATATCCCATCTTAGCTATTAATTTATCTCCTGGGCCATATGACTTAGAAGGATCTTTCGGGACCGCTAAGTTACTAGTTTGAATATCATGGCATTTAGATTCATCTTTGTATAGCCATGCAAGCACAACTTCATCCTCTTCAAATTCTTGCTTGGAGACTTGTTCTGCTACAAAATTCTTCTTATATACCTGAAGGGGTTCTTTAGATTCTGGTTTGGACTGTCTCAAAGATTGCCCATAAGACTTAGGTGAAATAGGGAGAGATGTTAAAGATAATACTGGCTCTATAGTATATTCTCCCATACTATTTTCTTTGATATGGACGTCTTTGGCAATATCTTCCATTTTAGAAGTGGATGCTTCTTTTGTGGACTTAACAGAAGAATCTCTATTATTGGGCACAAGTTTATCCGCACTTTCCTTCAATGTATTGCAAGTGGTGGATATGTCTGCTGGAATAGTGACCTCTACTCCTTCATAAGAAATTTCAAACATTGGTGGAATGTAGAAGGAATAGCTTGCATTTCATGTATCCACGGTCTCCCTAGAAGAATGTTTTAAGCCAAAGGTAGATCAAGGACTTGACATATGGTATCTCTGATAACTGGACCTACTCTGATAGGTAAGATAATGGTGCCTTTAGAAGATCTTTCTTGTTCATCATAGGATTTTATAGTTATTTTCTTTCTAGGATCAATAGCCATTTCTGAAAATCCCAATTGTGTAACCAAGCTGTAAGAACAAATGTTTAGGCCAGCGCCCCCATCTATCAACACATGTTTGACTCTATGGTTCTGGATCAAGACTTCTATATACAAAGGTTGATTATGTGGGTGACTCAAGGAGTTGTCATCTCCCTCTAAAAAGGAGATATATTGCAGAGATGTAAGATGTCCAACCATAGTCTGGAACCTGTCTAAATCAAGGTCATCAGGAACATTGGATTCGAGCAAAGCTTTGTCTAGAATAGCTCTATGAGCTGGAGATATCCGAAGCAGCTCAAACATGGAGATTTTTGCATTAGTGTGTTGGAGTTGTTGAATAATGCTATAAGATGTTGGCCTTGTATCTTTAAGATTGGAAGATTTAGAAACAACCTTCTGCTTGGAAGCGGAAGAAAGATTAAAGGGCATCTTAGGGACATTTGATGAATCTAGGATTTGTTTGTTCAGATGTGCCTGAGCTTGTGATCAAGTAACTGTGTTAGCTGAAGAATGATCTCTATCTCTTTGTACAATTGTGATGACATTGCAATGTTCAGAGAGACAAGGTTCAACCATATTGATAACAACATTATTTCCAGGGTAAGCATAATTGACCTTTGCCCCCATATTAGGTTGAGAAGATGAGACTTCTTGACCATGTTTTGGAAATGGTTCTATGAATGTTGTATGATCATTATTGCTCCTATGATGGTCAATGGTGATATCTCCCTTATCAATCAAATCTTGAATAGTATGTTTCAAGCGTAAGCAGTTATTAGTTTTGTGACCTTTACCTCGATGGAAATCACAGAATTCATTCTCTCTCCACCATTTTGGTTTAGGCTCAGAATCAGGTGGTTGGATCTTAGGAAAGGAGATGATGTTATTAGCTAGTAGAGTTCTCATGGCTGATTCCAAAGATTCTTCAAGAGGAGTGAACATTCATTTATTATCAGCAGACCACTTTTTATACTCTGGCTTCTTTTGAGATGATTCAGGCACCTTTCATTCTGAAGCTTTTATGGCTTGGGTACCAATAGTTAGATTGAAAGCTGGTGCCTTAGATGGGGCATGGTTGGTATCAACAATGCCATCTGTGAAGATGCCTTTATTCTTGTTCCAATTTTTGTTCTTTTCTTTAGAACTGGATCTTGATTCATACTTGTCTTTTTGAAGTGAGATTTCTCCTTTTTTTACAAGTACTTTTTCAATTTTGATCACATTGTCTACCATTTTATCAAAAGATGTATGATCTTGCATTTGTAAAGGGTAGTTGATTTCTGGGACAAGATTATTGATGAAGATTTCTAGTTTCTCAGTTTCTGGAATAGGTTTAGCATATAGAGAGAACTTCTTCCTCCATCTCTTAAGAAATGTTAGGAATGGTTCCCCTAGATATTGCTTGAGATTACAAATATCAATCATGGTGACTGGATGTTGAATATTGTAGGAGTTGCTAATAAAATAATTTGATCAACTCCTCAAAAGTTTTGATTGTAGAAGGCAATCTAGAGAACCAATGAATGGCTGCTCCACCTAGAGACTGAGGGAAGAGACGCATCAGATAGGTTGGTTCGTGCATGAACTCCATAGATTGTCTATAGAATTCTCTGACATGATCTTGAGGATCTGAGTGTCCATCATACTTATCATACTTAGGCATCTCCACTCTTTTTGGGAATGGTGGCATGTACAAGTCTTTGTCGAATGGAAAAGGACATAGGGCCTCCATGGAGAACTCCTTGGGTTCCTTTTCTTTCTCAAGATTATTAAGCTTGACTTGCATGGCATGCATGTGTTTCATCATAGCTATGAGTGGAGTTTCTTCCTCATGTGTGATGATATCTTCAACATTAAAGTTGGGAGGAAGTTTAGCTCCTTGATGAGCCAATTGCAAAAAGTATGCCTCTCTGTCTTCTTTCAAGAAATGCTTCATCATGTGTTTGAAGTTATCATCATTTTGATATTGAGCAATTTCTTCAGGTGTGGGTTCCTGATCTACACCATGTTGAGATTGAGCTCTTTGAGAGCCAAAGTTTGTCCCTTCTTGAGACATGGTAGAAGTTTGTGGACTCCCTAGAATAGATTAATGAGGAGTTTGTTGATTGCCTCTATGAGTTGATGGAGGAGGTACGTAACCAGTTTTTAATCAAAAGTTGCCAAGACTGTCCTCTTCGTAAAGACCCGAATTGTAGAGTTGTTCAAGAGTTGGACCCTTGGTAGCGGTAATAGGTAAGGTTTGGGATGCTTCTCTAGATTTCTTGTGAGAGGAAGCTCTAGTTTCCACCATTAACCTTGGGTGAAGCAAAAGAATAAGATGAAGACAACTGAAGAATGAATTGAATCAAGATGATCAGATGATGCAACCTTGTCAAGGTTTGATTGATTGAAGTACAAATATGACTTAGATGAGGGATACTGTGCCCTAGATTTATGGGTAGATGCCCAAAAGATAGCAGACAAGATATCACAACACTTAGTCATTTTTTAAGATTGATAGTTATGACAAGGTTTTGACACAAGATGATAAAGACTCAAATCGATTAAACAGAAGGATGGATCAGATTCAAAAGACCACTTTGGGATAATGATTGGATTCTCAATAGCTTACTGCTCTATTCTTGACACAGTGATTTATTTGACAAATTCTGGAAATAGGCTGAAAAAGCTGGATATCTAGCAATTTTGACAACTTTCTGGCAATTTTTCAAAACTTCTCAAATGACTTTCTGCAGACTTGTACAATAGTGGGTATGGCATGAAATGACAATTGCTAAACTCATACGACATTTGACAACAGAAAATTGATTTTTGAAAATGACTGGCAGAAATACTCATATGACAATGTACCTGGTATCATACGACACTCAGGGGTAAATGAAACGACTCTTTCCAAAACTCGCATGACTCTCAGACTGATTGAGACAACAGTGGACTCCAGAAAAGAATTTTACTTTAGATTTTGTAAATTTTGAGTTTTCAGATTCAGTTTCTTTGCAAATTTCAATGTCTAGATTTGAGGATGGTAACAAATTTGTTTGTTTTCAATAACCAGATAGATAAGCAAGCATGCAAAACAACAAGCAAGTGATTTCAAGCATGTCTAAAAATAATGAACAAGGGAAAAAGAAACCTTGCGCATGAACAATCAAGTGATTTTATTTGTTCTAATCCTCCAAAGCACTAATTGTGTATGTTCCAAAAAGTTTTGCAATAATGCACATATACCCTAGAAAAATGAAAATTTGGCCTCTCTAGGGTTTTTAGTAATGGTTTGACTCTGCAACTTTTATGATCCAAAGGGGTGAACTCCAATCCCGGCGCACTAGGGTTTTGACACAGTCCAAGAATTTAATCAATCAAGAGCTGCTAGGGAGATCTGACAACCCAACAATGAACCGCACCTGTGAAGATTTCTTCCACAAGGACATTTATATAGCAGTTGTCACTACCATAGCGAAAATGGCTATTACCGCTTGAGGTTCCATCAATGTGGTTTACTCAATTAAGGGAATGTCCACTACGGTTAACCCTCTCTAAAGGTGACTCACAAAATATACCACATGGAGACTGGTTCCAGATTCAAGGATTTGGGTTTCTGGTACTATCCAAAAAGGAAGTAGAGCATAATCCCCTAGCCTTTTCACTTTTAACCCAAACAAAGCATACAAATTAATCTAACATGCTAAGACCAAAATTATCTCACAAAGATCTATGACGTCAACCCCTTATGATCTATCAACCTCTCCGGAGAGAGAATGCATCGATCAAAAGTTGAAGACACACGGATCTAGTGGAACGTGAGACTCCCTCAGTATCCTCCCTACCTACAAGGGTTCCTTTGTTGAGAAGAGTTTCGCTGGAAACTCACTCTCTCAAGAGCCACGAATAGTGTTCATAGGGCCTATTTACTATGTGTAACAAAGATGCTGAAAGCAAATCTATGTTCATTTTTATAGCCCAAATGAAATCTGTGATGTGGAAGCAATAAAAAGTCACTCAAGCCAAACACATGAGATGTTCGTTTTAAGTCCAAAATTGAAGTCTTATCAGCTGAGAAGATTACTTGAATTCCTCGCAACGTGCTTAGTAGATTTTTACCTATTTTCAGCAATTCTTGCGCTTTCCCCAATCAAAACCAGCAAGAGTCAATCAAAAATAGAGAATTTCAATTGTTAAGATTAGCTGTTAGTCCAAATTTGGAAATCAAATCTGACAAACTGCCCTGAAAAATGAAATGACAATTAAAACCTGGTGCCCAAAACTCATACGATAATGGGTGTGCTTCCAGACGACAGTCCAGAAACTCGTACGACACTAGGTGTAATATCATACAATTTTCTACCTTTCAAATGATAGTGTGTATAGTCTGACATGATCCTTGATCAAATAAACTATCGTACGATAGTGGGTATAGTCCGGTATGACTTTTGTCAGAAACTCATACAAAAATTGTATGGACAAAATCTAAAAATCACAGCTTTGGCTCAGAAAATGACAAGAAAAGACAGAAATTGATAGAATTGAATTGGAAACCCGTATCAGGGCCCCACGGTGGGCGCCATAAATGTGTGTGTGATTTTTGTACCTATTCTGTAGACACAACACTTCAGTAAAACATTAGAGGTTAGTTGAAATCGAAATCGTGCAATAATTGAAAAACTAAACTAACCAGGCGATTTACTGCCTTCTAGTAGATGCGAGTATGTATTCTCATATTAGACCAAGATCAATGACCTTGACGACACCTAAATGAAGGATTTGAATGCAAAATCTAGATATGGAATGAATGCAAATTAATCTATTTTTTTGGATTTTCTATGCAATTATGATGAAAAATCTGGATATGAAATCTAAAATCTATATGAAAATTGATATGCAAACTAAACTAAGAAATGATATGAAAACAAAGGTGATCTCACAAAGCTATTGATTCGCAAAGAAGCTTCGATTCTCCAGATAGCAATTCGCCAGCATAAGTTTGCAAAAATATGAGATGAATTATGAAGAGCTGAGGCCTTAATTTATAGAAATCTAGGGCTTTGGAGGTGCATGAAAAAAAGCCATAAATCACTCAAATAACTCAGGTTGATTTTTGAGTTATTTTTAAATAAAGGATAATTAACTCACAAAAACATGCAAAAGCAGAGTTTAACTCAAAATAGAGTTTAGATTTAATTGATAATTGATAATTGTCTGCTTTTGTGATTGTGCATGATTTATTTATGAATTGATTTAATAATAAAGTGATTTATTTCTAACTTAACTGATTTTGAAAAATAAAACAATTGATTTATGGGTTAATCAACTATTTTTCAAACTTTTATTCAAAAACAATATTATTAAAAATTGACAACTTGCTTTAATTAATTAAATAAGAATTTAATCAATTATTCATAAGATTTTGGATTTATTGTCAAAATTAAATAATACAATTTAGGAATAAATATAATTAACTTCAATTAAACAATTAAGTGGCAATATTAAATCTAATTAATTAACTATTGAGAATATTCAATTAATCAAACTTTAGGATAAATAGGATTTATCACCAAATAATCATTAAATTAAAGATAATTAAGATAATCAGGAATATTACTAGGAATATTCCCCGATGCAGAATTTGAGATAATCAATTAGAACTCGATGATGTTCAAATGTGCCTTGGGTTAGGACTTCGATGTCAATTTCGTTTGATATGTCGATATAGGAGATTAATGAGCCTATAGCCCATTTTTGGGGTATTACAACTAGCAGTAGTTGATTTACCATGTCTAGTTGATTGTTGGTCAACCTTTGCATGTCACTTATCCTTTCATCTAGTCTGATTGATATTTGTCTTTTGTCTTCTTCAACCATTGTCTTGTCTTCTTCAGCTTTCTTTTTCTGTTCAACTACTTCACAGAGTCTGACAAATTGAATTTCTTGTTCTCTCTTTAGATTTATGATGTCATCATTTAGTATGCTATTTTTATCCAGTAGCTCTTTTATGGATTTGTCACTTTCTGCAGAGTTCCCATTATCAAATAGTCCAGTGGTATCTTCTTCTTGATATTGTGAATCATTTTGCTGAATAGCAATTTCTCTCCTCCTGCTTAAGGATTTCTTCAGTTCACCTCTGGCTTCTTCCAGTTGTTGTAATGCCAGCTATACATCAATCTTCTGATTCTCTATAATCTTTCCCAGCGTATAAACTTCCATCTCAAGATCTTTTTCTTCAAGTGGTTGGACTTTCTATGAGAAACCTTGAAGCTCTAATACCAATTGTTGGAAATATAGTTGGGAAATGTGATACTGAGAGGGGGGGGGGTGAATTAGATATCACCTACCAAACCATTTTAACATTGTATAAAACTTTTGCATAGCATCAACAAAACTTTATCAAAACAAAGTAACTAATATACTAAGCATCATTCAAGAAAGTACTCATAACTCAGTAATTTTGGTTACCCATTAACCCTTGAAAGGTAAAACTGGGGTGGGGATGACACCCACAAATCTTCACTATTGTAGTATAAAGTTTCCCTGTTAGGGCTACAAATTTTGATCAAAATATGATCTACCCCGTGAGGGGTTTGCCCTCTTAAGAGCTAAAAGACTTATACAGTCTACCTTGCTAAAGGATTTAAAAATTACAATAAAGTAAGCACTCGGTTAAGAGATTACAATAGGTCTATTAAAACCACTCGGTTAAGAGATTTACCCTGATACACTTGTTAGAATGTCTCAGTACCTGATCCTTCAGTTTGCACTGTATGCTGATTACAAATCTTCTCCTTACAGTATTGTTTTGATCTCTTTTATCAAGTTTATCTCTGTTATTTCCTTCTCTGCTTAGCTCAGTCACTGAACTCTATCTGAATGCTTCACTGATCTGAATGTGCTCTCTGCTCATTCCTTCATTCCCTTCACATCCTCTCACTTCACTAGCTCATTTTAGGGTTCAGATCTTATCCTTATATAGACAACTAAACATCTTCATGATTCAAGATCTATGATTCAAATTTACTCTTTTTACCACTTAAGCTTTACTAATTTCTGATTGGCTCTAAGTGTTGCATAGGGATCAATGATTACAAAATAGATGCATAATCACCTTCGTAATTTCCTCAACAAATAAAATACAAAACATGAATGTCAGCCAAAACATTTTACCTCGATCACTGTGCCATAACAAACTCATATGTCATTTCTGGCTAACTCAGCAAATGATGTCCCTAATACTCAGCATTCACTATACTCGGCATTTGCTAATATCTCTGTCGCTAGGTATTCATTACTTACATAGATCGACAAAAACTTAACTCGGCTAATACAAAAATACATAGTGACCATTGGTTCAATCAATAGTACTACTGCTCGGTAAGTATACTTTACATGACTCAACCTATACATGATGACTCGGTCGCAGTGATGACTGACCATCATTGCCTAGATAATGACTAAGTGTAAGTCATTAATAGTCAACAAAACTATAGAGATCTGCATAGCGCACCCAAGTCCCTCACATGTGGCTTCATGTGTTCTCTGGTAAGAGGCTTGGGTAACCTCGAATCACCTTTTTGAAATTTCAGCATCCAACTTCTAGCTATAACACTTCTCTATTGTGATTTCTTCTTAGAGAAATGACTTACAAACAATGAAGGGGTAAAGTTTCAATATGTCTCTTTCTCTAGAATCTTTAGGACAAACATGATGGTTCCTATATTAATTGATAACAAAACATATACATTATCTTTTCTAATGCACTGATGGCAAGAATCATATATGTTCATGCACTCTCTAACTAGGTCATGACATATTATGGCTAGGGGAAAGTTGTGGCTTCCACAAGGCCACTTTCTATGCTTTCTTTCATAAAAGGGGATTCTGCATAATTCCTAACTCTTTCCCTAAAATCCTCCAAATCATAATAAGCAAGGTATGTGTCCCCAATCTCGGGAGATGAACAAACCAAACTCGATTTATTTTCAAAAATTTGAAAGGCAGACTTTATAACGATAATTCTACTAAATTGAATAAACAGTTTAAACTTCCACAAACAACACAAGCAATACCAAATCAAGAATAGAGATAAGAATGCCAAAACTTACCTTTACAACTAGAAATTCTTGTAATTCTAGAACCAGGGAAACCCTCTTTACCTCCTACTCCTCCTTCGCTTGCCAAATTAGTGTCTTTTCAATCATTAGATGAGCTTTTAATTACCTCTTGAGAGGATGAAATCTTGAATATTAATTACTAAATCTTTCTTACTCGTCCCAAACTAATGCAACAATACACTTCCCCCAATGTAAGCATTTATTACTTGTCACTTCATTACACAAGCTTACCAAACAATGATTACTTTTTCTTTTTTAGAAGATTTTAAAATTTATGTTCAAGAAATGCCCTGAATATTCCCTTTCTTCCGACTAGTTTCCTTTCAAAGCACCCCCTTTTCCTCCATGTTTAAATGATGAACCTCCAAACCAATTGAACCAAATGAACCCAATAAAAAGAAGTTCAACGAGATCAAGTTCATTCCACTTTCTTTTTCTTCTTTGAAAGTCATGATTAGTTGAGGAAGAAAGAAAACTAACTGACATGACAGTTTGATAGGACTGACAATGATTGAACTATGAACCCATTGAACCTGTTGAACCCAAGTTCAACGGTTCAACGAATTACTTCTCGTAGATTTGGACATTGAAAACAAAAAGGCTTAGACACTTTGGATAAATATTGAACCCACTAAATCGAATGAACTCAATGAACTCCCAAAAAGGTTCAAGCCCGAAGTTCAATGTTTTATTTTATTTTTAAGCTGATGCTTAATGAGGGTAATTTGGCTTCAATTTTTACCGAATGAGACTACAAAAAATTTGAAATAGGGATAAAATTTGGAGTCGAGGTAACAACCTTCAATTATTAAATCACACTATAATTAGTCCTATTGAGTTTAACTTACCCTTGAGAAGACCAATAAGACAAAATTTGTATGGACAACAACTTCTCATACAAATCTTGATGTTCACTAATAAAATTGTAATGCAATTAAAATAAATTCTCCACATGACGACTCAAATAGCTTCTACTTCCTTGAAATAGAAATCACAAGGGGACTAATCAATTTGAAAACTTGAAACAACAACTTTCATAAAGAAGCAAAATACTGGATATTCATTTAGAACTGAAATGTCTGATACACATGCTTCCAAAAAGAGAAAGATATGATATTGTGTCTTTCTCTTTTTTTTTTACATTTTTAAATACAACACATATATATGTGAAAAAGACCCATTAGAAGTATCTTTTCATTAATGTCTTTTCAAAGTGAAACTAACCTAACAACAAGATTAACAATAACTAATGAAAATGGAACTAATCATCATCCAACATTGCAGTGATAATTTCTTTATGCTCCTTGTAAGCATTTGAATCATATGTATCTGCATTCTCCACAATGTTCCTGGCATGATGATCTAAAGCAATCATCTTCTCCATGTGTGGACATGCATCATCCAACATCAATCTATCCTTTCGAGAAACCTCTAATGCATCTAACAATATTTTGTTACATTTGGCTGACTAGACCTCATAATCCTTCAAATTCCCTTCTTTGTTTGCCAATGATAATAATCCCTTTTTTGCTGTCATAGAAAATTCATTGTATTCCTCCATCAAATATGCAAAATGGCTAACCCATTGTCCACAGATGGCATATCGGCTCAGGGTTGTTTCTCCTCTTTTCTCATGTAATAAAAGAGGAACAATTTGTATCCTTTGATGTTTGTCCTAATATCCCCTACATCTTTGAACCTTTCCTCAATTTGATCAATTTTAGGCAAATGCTACTTCGACCTCCTTGATTTTGGGCTAGGGCTTGCATTTGATCTATCATGTCCTAGGTTAGCCTTCAAGCCAAGGTACCTTTGCCTCATGTGGATCTTTTACTCCCTATGATCAAATGTATTAATGACGTCCTCTGTCACTTTGAAATTTGAAATGCATCTGATATGACAACCATTGCAATCGACATTAGTTATACTGATTAAAAATATTGTTATGTGCCATTCATATTCTACTTTATCGAATCATCGAGACTTTTTAGGCATCCTTTCCGTATAGCTTCCAACACTTAGTCATCAGCTTAATTCCCACCGATTTCCTTATCGACCATCAGTGTAATTGGATTTTCTCTATTTCGCAATAGAAATCTATTCCGACAGAGTCATCGGAAAGACTCCCCCCTATTTTCTTGTTGCTTATAATTGGCATGGGTTCCACTGCCATGATACCGTTCTCTGTGTATCCCCTTATCGACATAAGTTTAGTAGATGTCTTATTTGTTATTTCTTTATCAATGAAGCAACCTGTATACAATAAGATTACAAACTAATTAAAAATTCCATATGGGGATGATTAGAATAAATATGATTCACAACATTCACTTTCTGAACTAAGGTTATAATTTGTTTATGGCTATGATGAAGTCTCTATAATAAAACTTCTATAGTTTCAATCTTTGTGAAAGTATATCAAATAAAAAAGTTTGGTGATGACCTGCACACCTATCTCATATCAGAATCCTTGACATTTGTTTTAAGGAGAATAATTTCTTAGGTATTATGATTTTCCTTTGGGTTATCACTGACACTTCAAAATTTGTGAATTTTGGAGTTCCAATAGTGGCTCTTTCTGGGGATGAATGTTCATTTTGGACATAGCGAGAATTTAGTTAACTAAGGGGGAGAAAACCGAAAAGGCATGGAAAACAAAAGGATAATGAGACAAAATGGATGGTGGTGTGGGGTATGTACAGATGAGATGGCAAGGTGTGTCCTAATCTAATGTGCATGGAATAGAACGTCTCTTTAAGAGAAAAAGTGCTTCAAGACTTGTCCACACACTGACAATTCTTGTGCTTCTCCTGAGGTGTTTTGCAAGTAATATGAATTCTCTCCACCTTTCCCTATAACTACATATGGACCAATCCACAATGCTTTGAACTTACCATGTTTACCCTTCTCCTAGTTTTTTTCATTCCACATGAGGACCCAATCTCCTTCCTTAAACACCCTGCCTTTTGTCCTCTTATCATGCAACTTCTTAACTTGCTATTGAATTTTTGCATTCCTCCTCTGAGTACTTCTCCTAATTTCATCTAATTCAATAAGCTTCTCCATGCTCTCCTCCATGAAATCAATATCATCAATCTCTTTGTCTAATATGAATCTATATACAACCAACAAATCATCTAAGGGAAATCTAGCCTTCTTTCTGTATACTAACTCAAAAGGTGACTGTCTAGTGGATTTCTTAAGAATTATCCTATTAGCCCAAAATGCCAAATTTAGTTTAGAATATTTTATCAAGCATCCACCTAATTATTTTTAATATATTTTTATTTCTTGATTTAGCCTACCCATTTTCTTGTGAATTATATGGTGATGCACATGAAATAATGATTCCATAGTTCTCACAAAAACTAGTGAATTCCTTCGATCTAGAGCACATTCCATTATTAGTGATTATCTTGCAGGGACACCAAATCTAATTAAGATGTTCTCCAATAAGAATTTGATTAGTAGTTTACTGGTAGTCTGTCTAGTAGGTATTGCCTCCACCCACTTAGTAAATTAATCAATTGATACTAATATCCACCCGTGTCCCTCACTTGATTTATCTTGAATTTCACCAATGAAGTCAATTCCCCACATCTGAAATGGTTCTTCAGATTGCATGGTTCTAAGGGGTAAAGCTCCCTAATATCTTAACTTTCCTGAGAACTTCTGACATGCTTCACACTTCTTGACATGATCATAACAATCATTGAATAAACAAAGCCAATACTATCCCACTTGCAGTACCTTATGGGCTATAGTTTTTGCTAAAAAATGGCCACCACACACTCCATCATGAAGCTCCCTAATGATTTCCTTTTACTGATATGTATCTAAACAAAAACATAGAACTCCCTCATGGTTCCTCCAGTACAAGTATCCTTCAATTAATACATACCATGCTGCTTGTAAATTTAGAGATCTTTTTTGGTTATCACTCAAATCATCTAGACACTTCATGTTTTTCAAGAAGTAAACAATGTTCTTATACCAAGGGCACATTTCAATAATCATTATCACCTTCTCAATTTCCATATGGTTTACATGAGCTGCATCTAGATTGGACTCTACCATTAGTTTTGCTAATCCATATTATCTTACTAACTTGGTTATCTGAATGGCAATATTAAAATCTTGGACTTGATTTATCAATCTACATCTTCTCCTCGTAACCTCAATATGTCTAAAAATGTCTTTCACAACTGCATTAGGCACATAGGCTGTGATCTTAGCTCCAACCAAATATGGTCTAAATGATTTCACCGCCTTAACTAATGCACAAGCATGTTTCTCATTAATGTCATAGTTCAACTCTACTGCTTGCAAAGTCTTGTTGAAGAAAGCAATAGGTTGTTCATGTCCTTTATTGTTATTTTGTAACATCACTCCAGCTATAGTATGGAAAGAAGAAAAAGAAAAGATATGAAAAGGTTTAGAAAAATTAGGATACTTCAACACACGAGATTCTTTAATTTCCCTCTTGATACTCATGAACGCATCAAGAGCTTCAAATGTCCAATTCAACATTGCACGCTTCTTCAACATCATAACTATTAGCTTCATGATCTCTGCAAAATTTGATAGAAATCTTCTAACAAAGTTAATTTGATTGAAGAATGACTGGATGGATTTTACTGCTTTAGAGATTGAAATTCTGTCTACAACAATTATTATTTCAGGATCTATCCTTACCCCTTCTTTTGATACAATATGTCCTAAAATATTTCCTTTTGTGACATCAAAATGACATTTCTTGGGATTGAGTGATATACCATATTCCAAAGCTTTCAAGAATATTTTCTCCAAGTGTTTATAATGATCTCCATCCCTTTTTGAGTATGCTATCAAGTTATCTTGGTAAACCACCATTATCACATCAATCAATTCTTTTAATGCAATGTACACAACTCTTTGAAAATTAGCTCCAACATTTGTCAGGACAAATGGCATTCTAACATACACATATGTGCCCCATGGCATTTTGAAGGCATTTTTGTATTGCTCTATTTCTCTTACCTTAACCTGATTGTACCCATATAATCTTTTTATCATAGATAATAACTCATTTCGTATCACCTTCTGTAGCAATGCCTCCATATTTGGTGAAGCATAGTTTTCCTTCAAAGAGGATATATTTAGATTCGTAAAATCCACACATAACCTTATGTCACCATTTATCTTCCTATCTAGAACTAAATTTGACACCCAAGTGGAATGTCTAATGGGCTTGATATTCCACCATCCCTCAACTTCATCAACTCTTCCTTCATCTTTGGAGCCAAAGTGGGATTTATTGGCCTTTGTCTTTGTCTGAAAGGTTTGGCATCTGGTTTTAGGGGTATCCCATGCTAAAACAAATCCTCTTTGTAATCCTTGAGGTCATCATATGACCATGCAAACACATATATGTACTTTCTCAATAATGCAACCAAGTCTGACCTGATCTTGGGAGTAAGCTTCCTTCCAATATATACATCTTTTGGTGCATTATTAGTTCCTAAGTTTATCTTTTCAATATCTTCATCATCTTTGATAGGAGTTGGTTTCATTTCTATCTTGTCATAGTTGTCAAAGATCCTTTCTAATGCCACCAAACCTTTGGGAGTCTTGTTGGTTTTCAATTGAACCACTTCCTTTCCAAATATAGTATCTTTCCCATCCTCCTCCTCAACATATGCATTTAAATCTATCTCTTGTGATTCGTACTTATCCTCACACATTAGAAATTTTAGTATGTCATCATCATCTTCAAAGACCTTCCAATTATGGATATTGTCAGGGATTGAGAGTCGATTTTTAATCTCCACTTTTTATATTTCATTTAAGGGCATTTCACTTTGTTTATCTTCCAAGTTTTTCAAGAAATCTACCATTACATTTTTGGAACGATCAACCCAATCTATGGAAAAAGCATAAAAAACTCAATGAAATCCCAAGTCTAATTTATGTAATGCTTTAATCTTGTCCTCTTTGTAGCAAACTTATTCCTCCCTTGTGATACAATTATCACCAAATATGCTTAGCTCTCTAATCATGTGTTTGATGGCTATATTTAGACCCAACATAAGGGCTTCACATTCTGCCATGTTGTTGGTGCATTCAAATGCTAAGATGAATGAATATTTAAAATTGTTTCCACTAGGTGACATGAATATCACTCCTCCATTTCCTTCTTTACTGCAAGCCCCATCAAAATACATCTTCCATAGGAGTCTCTGATTCTCTTTAGCATGGATTCTAGCTGGTTTTTTATTTTGCACCACTGGTTTAGTTAATTATAATTTTAAATTGTCCATATCCAAGTGAAAAAAAAATATGTCAATTGATTGGGATTCACATCCTTTATGATATAGGAGGATCTAGGCTCTTTGCCCACTCTTACTTATTTTCCATTTAGAGGTATAGTGGAATAGGACAAGTCCAACTGAACGTGACAACCAACAATATTTGACCACTCTCTTGATAGAAACATTCCATAAGTAGGAGGGACATCTACCACTGTGATATCAGTTTCGTATGATGCCTCTAGACAAGAAACAATTTTGAACTCCACATTCTTCATGATGCCAACCACATGTACAAATCTATTATCCATGGAATAGAGCTTCCCATAGGTTTTTTCTACCCACATTCCCAATTCTTTCATCACCTCAAATGGCGTGATATTCACAAAAACTCATGAATCAATCATACAATTTTTTACCAATCTGTTATTTATCAATAATGTCATGTTGAAAGGATCCACCTATGAGGGTTTTTTGGTTATTTTAGTCCCTAGGTAAACCACAAGTGTCTCCTCATTTGTCACCTTCTAGGCCTACTATTCTTTCTTTTTGTTTGGTTCATTTTGGACACCTGACAATAATTTTATGGCATTGTCTTGGTATTTAGGGAACTTCATCATTTCTAGAAAAGGAACTGAATTTTTCACTTGTGATAATGCCTGTGTGATATCAAAAATTTATGTACTTGCACTCGCTGTAGGTTTGATCAATTCAAATTTTTCATTGTGTGGCTTCACAAGTTTTGTACTTTCAATTTTTTGATTAGCTATAATATTATCACTCTTCTTATGCGTTGCTTGTCCCTTTTCTTTTTGGCCATTATGTTTCATGAAGATCCCAATTGATTTTCCTTGATCTACATTTATTGTTTGATTCCTCAACTGATAATTTCTTTTGGTCTGAGCTACAACTGGAATAGTGAGGGCTCTTTTTTATTCCTTCGCAAGTCTTCTCAATTTTGGGGATTCTTTTTCATCATTTGAGAAAACCTGCTACATACATCATTGCTACTTAATGGATTAGGTGGATCTCTACTTACATTTTGTCTTGGTTTTTATGGCTTACTACCCTTCCAATTTGTGTTGTACGAAATATCATGCAATCTTGGCCTATCATTCATGTGAATTTATTGCCTTTCTATTTTATCCAATCCAAGGTTCAGATTTTCAATGTAATTCATTAGCTAATCAAACTTATCATCTTCTTTATTCTATTTAGGTGCTTTGGAATTAAACAATTTTGCATCTTCTCTTTTCCCTATTTGTCCAACAACTCTCCTATTGTTCTCAATCATGTCAACTATTTTATGTGCTTCACTCAAGGTTTTTGGTCTATGGGATCTTATGTCATAATCAGTCTTTCTATAGAATGCATCCATATAGAACCCAATGCAAAATGAATCCACTAGCCTCATGCTTGTAGGAATTATATTTATAATAAATTTATTGAACCTCTTATTGTAATCTACAACCAATTAATTATACCCTTTCTTTATTCTTGTGAGCTCAGGTGATGCAAAATTAGGATAATTATGGTCACCAAATTCATCTAGGAATTGATTTATAAAATCTGACCAATTAGAAACTAAATTATCAAGGATTCCTTTGTACCATTCATTTGCATCATTGGTCAAGGATTGAACAAAGTGTTTCATATAAATGTCCTCATTCCTGATCTCAAGATCTCCCAATGCATCATAAAAAATATTTACATGGGCCTCACCTGATTCAACACCATTGCCACTGAACTTAGGAATGACATTTCTCATATTATTGGTAATCTCATTTGGTTAACCTTCTATTCCATTTATATTTAACCACTTGTATCTGTCATTGTTAATCAAACCTCTTATATTTTGTCTACCTTGATTGTTGTGATTGTATTGATTCCATCTTTGACTAGTATTATGTTGATCATATGTACCTTGTTGATTATGATTATCATAATTATTTTTTTCCCTCTTTGATGGTATCCCTACTGATAACCATTATTTTGATTTCTATTTCCCTTGTTATTTCTATTATCTTGTTCATACAAAGGATTAATATGATTTGTATTAAAGTTGCAATTAACCTCCTTCTTATGAGGTGGATTGTACTTTTGGGATCTTCTTGGTTCTTTCTCTTGCTCGATCAAAATTTACTTCTTCATTCATATAATTTTATTTTTGTTAGAGTTTTGATTACATAAAATCAAGTTTTGAAAGGACTCAAAACCTTATACAAGAGCAGTAAAAGATATGGCAATGAAAGACCAATACAGCTGTGGTGCCCCACCAAACAAACCAAAGGAACCAACCACAGTTCCTACCAAGTGAAACCACAAAACACAAAGGATTTTTTTTTAGAGTTGCCACCTCTGTTCTCAAAGGATTATTTTTTTTAGTTTTTTGAATTCTTATCTCCAATAGAGTCCCTTTTAGAGATTCTGAATAATTTAATATAAACTTCCCAGTAAAGTCGCTAATCTGTTGTGTGACTTGGATGGGGAAAAATGAAATTGTCCAATCTTCAAAAAATTGACACCGGAATTTCCTCAGTCAAATTCAACAATATCTTTCACAAATAACTCCCCAGCAGAGTCGCCAATTTGTTGGTTCCCAAATCAAAAGATTGGAAAATTCTACGAGTATGCCAAACACAATGCTCAAATCTTCCAAATGATTTAACCAACGAATGAGAATGATAAATGTGATCCACTTACCCTGCTCTTTAGGCTTTGTAGGACCAAAGCAGGTGAGCCTATACTTTAATTTCATCTTCTAATTAAAGTTTTTTATAGCAAATTTCACTTAAAACTATTATCTGAACTTTATGATTTCTCAAGATGGCATTAATCTCTTGAGGATGATCTTATTATAGATTTCCAAACTATTTGAATTCTTTAATTATTTAATGCTTAATTGGTTATCTGACATAAATTTATTTTCTTCTTGACAGAGACTTCAGTTTTAAAATGTAGACCAATGCTTTCTTCCTATTGGGAAGCAGAGTCAAAACTCACTCCTTGATCCTACATACAACCCTCACAAGAAAATTTTAACTTCCACTCCTTGAATGGATCTGTCAACTTCTTTGACCTTTTATGCCTTCAATTTTTAATCAAACAACAATTAGTCCTATTGAGTTTAACTTACCCTTGATAAGACCAATAAGACAAAATTTATATGAACAACAACTTCTCATACAAATCCTAATGTTCAAACTGTAATGCAATTAAAATAAATTCTACACTTGACAACTCAGATAGCTTCTACTTCCTTGAAATAGAAATGATAAGGGACCTAATGAATTTGAAAACTTGAAACAACAACCTTCAGAAAGAAGAAAAATACTGGATTTTCATTTGAACTTGAAGATAAGATTTTGTGTCTTTCTTTTTTACATTTTCAAATACAACACATATATATGTCAAAAAGACCCATTAGAGGTGTCTTTTCAAAGTGAAACTAACATAGAAACAAGATTAACAAAAACTAATGAAAATGGAACTAATCATCATCCAACATTGCAGTGATACTTTCTTTATGCTCCTTGTAAGCATTCGAATAAGATGTATCTTCATTCTCCATATTGTTCCTGGCATGATGACCTAAGACAATAATTAAACATAGGTAATTAATTAATTCTCATTAATTAATTAACCTTATATTTAATATTTTAATGTATCATAAGGTGTAACTGTTTAATCTCATTTAATTAATATTAATTAATTCCTCAATCCATTTTAACACCAAAACCAGATCAACCACATGACATGCAACCATGAAGCAAAACTGACTAAACCAAAATGAAACAATCAAGCCTAAAGGAAGGGATCACGAATTTATGTCACCTTGACGAATCTGGATAAGTAGAAAATCGTATACTTGTTCATTATTTCAGGAGAATTAATGGCTTAGGTTGGGATTGGACCTATATGTTATCTCCCCTCTCTTACCATTGAGATATTGTGATAGGGCACACTCATCTTGGCAATTCAGGGAAGTTGATGCTCGGTACTTGAAATCTTGCATAAAAGACAGGAATGTACATACATGTATAAATATATAACAAAAAATGGTAGGGATCGGTCAATCCCGTGAATTACACAGGCAAGTAACTACAACTTCGTCCCTCAACCATATCAGACACATCAAACAGAAATATAAAATATAAACGCCAACCATACACATGCAAGTATGGGGTCAATAAAACCATAAACATAAATAACATCAAATCTATTTGAGGATCTAATACACATATGAAAAGTGGCCTAAAAGAGTCTGGCCAATTAAATTAAAAAGAAAACTATGGGAGGGGTATTACACGTTCCCCAAATCGGCCTGAAATACACCTTAGGCCATTAATTCAAATGAACAAAGAAATGAATCAAAAATGTTTTAAAACCCAGTTTAAATATGATTCATTGACCCAACCTTGAGCGATTGAATCCAATGGTGCCAATAAAACAATCATATATAGTTTCCACACCAACAAACGGACCAAAGAATCATCCAATGAGAAGTCACCATGCCATGCAAATTAACCATGTCATCCTTCAAACTTGACTTCTCCTTGGAATATGTTAACTAGGATATGTGGCAAGATCTTGTAATCCCATGATGATTAACCTCTATTGCATCTTTGATCACGAGATTATGACAGTATTTAGATCTTTCCAATGTTTAACTATCCCCAAGTACATAGAAATTAACCTTATGAATTATTTGTTGAGTAACTTTATCTAGATCTTTAAAACATCTTCGTCCATCTCAACCACGTGGAAAAAGATGCACCATTAGTAGCTCAAAAATTACCTTTAAAACCATCAGAATAACATAATTGGAAGCTTGAAGGGAGGAAGGTTCAGGATATCAAGGGAAGTCTGAGAAATGAGGCTAGGTGGGATTGTCCTCCTAATGGCTAGATAAAAGTCAATTTTGATGGTGCCTCTAAGGGCAACTCGGGAATTGCTAGTTGTGGTATAGTTATCCGTGATGATTATGGAAATTGCAAAGGGGCCAAGGCCATTCCTATAGGTCGTAATACTAACCATGTTGCTTAGGCTAATGCTGCTCTTTATGGTTTGATGTTAGCTAAAAGGAAAAACTATAGAAAGGTTTGGGTTGAAGGGGACTCCCTAAATATTATCAAATGTCTTAATAATACTATGACCCCCTCTTGTACTATAGCCAATGCTATTAGCAAGGCTAAAAACATTATAGACTCCTTTGATGAGTGTATGATCACTAATAACTTTAGGGAGGCCAATTCGGCAGCTGACTGGGTTGCAAATGTGACTTGTAAAAGCCAGGTGGATATTGAGTGGGATGATGGTTTTGCCCTCCCTTTTGAAGGGCTATCACTAATTGACAAGGACCAAGTGTATAGCAAGCAACACGTTCTAAATGAAGAGTCTATTAATGAGTATTGATTGTAGAATTTTGTGCGAAGATTATGAAGGACAATAAGCTAATTCTGAGATGATTATTGAGTTCATTTGGTATGATTTATGGGTCATTCGTAGCAATAGAGGGTTTTATTAAAACTTTAAGCAAAATTGGAGGAGTAGTGTGATAAACTTTGAGAAAGGTTTCCCGGACTAGTATAGAGCTATGGGAGGAAGGAAGAAAAGAAGTGAGATAGGGAACTGCAGCGAATGGAGCCAAAACCAGGAGGTGTGGAAGATAGTTAAAGATGGGGGTCTGGCGGTTTACATGGAGAAGCTGCATGGAGGGAAAGTGACCGTGACCAAGAATTTCATAAAAGCCTAGAACAAGGGGAGAGTAATGGTGGGTATGCAGAGTATGGAGGTAACTAAGGAGATAATTGCAGAGGTGATGGGTCTAAGGATTGATGGTATCAACTTCTACAAGGATAGGAAGATCTCAGATAAAGTGTTGGAGGCTTTTGCACCAACGGAGTAGGAGAGGAAGCATATGGTAAAGGTGGACAACTCTTACTTTAATCCTACAAGTATCTCCAGGCCTTGGCGTCTGGTTCTTTTTGTGATTATAAGGTACTTTACGCTTGATGGTCATTATACCAAAATTTACAACCATCATTTGATTTTACTAAATCATTTTAGGCATGGGATGAAAATCAAATTCCCCTTTTACCTTTTAATCTATTTGAATACTTCTATCCTTAGTTGGCAGAGGGATCCGGAAGGTGATCATGTCCGTCATGAAGGGCTTATGGTCCTCATTTATGAGGTTTTGAAATCAAAGAAGGTAGAGAGGCCCTAGCTGAATAGGAAAGCTCTTGAGGACTATGATACTGATGGGAAAGAGTCAGAGGAGCCCTTCATGGAGGATACTAAGGATGATGAGGGTGATTTTGAGGAGTATCTGGAGTCTAATCCCAAAAGAAAGAAGAAGAATATTAAGATGGAGGACTCGGAAATGGAGATGAATATGGAGGAAGAGGAGAGCAGGAGAGGAAAGTATCAAGAAGCAGGGTAAGAAAAAAATGGAGCCCATTAGAAAGCATACCAGAGAAAAATAGGGGAGGAATAAAATTGCTAAGAGGGTCTTCATTTCTTCTGATGAGGGTTCTTCTTCTTAGGAGAAAAGTCTTGATAATCAAGAAGACCAGGTGGAGAATGACCTAGCTGTGGAAGAGAGTATGGGGCTGGATCAAAATATTTTGGTTGAGGACAATATTTTACATGATGTTTCCCAGGATGTGACAAACATTGAGAAGGATGGGTAGGAAAAGGACACTGTCAGCATGGGGAAGGATAAGGTGGAGAGTTCTAAGGAGAAGACGAAGGGAGGGAACAAGGATTTTGAGAATCTGGGTTGTTTGGCTTTTTTGACTACCCTTAGCATAATGAAAAATGACATCATAGCTATGAAGTCTCATATCCATGAGCTCCAAAAAGAGACTGAGGTCCTTATTAAAATGAATCTGGGGGAGAAAACCATGGGCCAAACTATAGATGAGCTCATTGAGACTGTTGGAAGGGTTGAGGGGCTCACTGTCTTTAATGACAAAATCACTGCTATGGAAGAAAAAATTGAAAGTGGTGAAGGGATGAAAAAAATGATTGAGATTATGGAAAATAAAGTTGACAAACTAGAGAAAACGGTCAGGAATATTGCAAAACAGAGCTTTTCTATCCTGAAGGCTTCGACTGGGCATGTGAAAATACTGGTGGACAAGTTGGACCAGGGAAAAGGGGAGGAGGCAATAACTGAGGTCAAAGATGATCAAGGTCCTAGTAGGAGAACTAGATCCAGGTTCAGGAAGCTGGAGGATGATAAAAAAAATGACATTAAAGAACTAAAAGTGTCCGCAGCTAACATGCAGATGCTGGTTGATCAGGCAGCAAAGATTATGAAGTGTATTTAGCCAGCAGGGTGTTGTCCTGCTGTCTTTTTGTTGTCCTTTGTTTTTCTACCTGTTCTTTTTGTGTTTAGACTCGTGTGTGTGGATTTTTTTGGTGCTGGTGCACAAGTTTTATTGGAGCTTTAATGCATATCTTGTAATCTTGATGTAAAAGGTTTCAGGTCCTTTCAAAACCTACTTTTACGTAATCAAAACATAAAGAATGAAATTTTAATTAGCAAACATAATTGGCTAAGCTTAGATAGGTGTCACAATCTTGTTATCCTGCAATGGATAAATTCCTTGCATCTTTGATCGCGGGATCACGAGAGCTGTTGATTTCCACCTCGCTTTAAACACCAATCAAACTGCACAACATATTAAAAAGTTAAGTGTAGAATTACAAAATTGTAATTAAACTAAAATTAATAAAATTTGATAGATGGACATTCAATGACACTGACACATGTCATGTTTCTGTAGGATGTTTGAAAAAATGGTTATTGTTCCCACATTCGGCCTGGAATACACCTAGAATCAATTCTCATATTTATTATTTTGCAAATACTATTAAATTTTTATTTAAATAAATTGAATAATCGAAACTGTATATTTTTTAACAATAAATTATATATTGAGTAATTACTAATGTTTAGCTATGACTTTAAGATTTAAATCAATGTTAATTATTGTACTTGTCGTAGGCTAGACTATTGCATTCACTTGTACACAATTAGTGAATTAGTTTTGCTCCAATCAACCAATCATAAGACACTATTTTTCATCATTTGAATATTTCTAAATTTTATATATTTATTTATTAATTTAATATATTATAGAAATTACTTATATGAATTATGATTGATTGATTTGGTTTCGTGTTTAAAAGATATTTTTAAATTTTTATATTTAAGATAAACAATAAATTTATTATAGACATTTTAAGAGATTTTTTAATCTTTTAAATAGATGTATTTAACAAATTATTTATATAATATATTTACATCATTTAACTATTATGAAAACCTTCATTGGTATTAAAAATTATCCATTTTAATTATTAAATAGTACAAACAAACAAACAAATTTATAATATTACTTTTTATTTAGATAATGGTAAGTTTACCTAAAATTAATTTCTAGGACAAAAAAATAATGAAAATAAGGTATCCTAAAAAATCTAAAAAAGAATTAGAAAAAAGAGGATTTGTACTATAAAATTAGAGATGATATCTTTCTATAGTTTACATATTTTATTATATGTATTAATCTATCAAAAATAAATTTTGTTGATATTTTATAAAGTGCATTATAATTAATTTGTGAAGGAAAATGAGTAATTTTACCAAATTCAAAAGAAATTTGAAAATAATAGACATGCATCGTAAAACACATTTTTTTTCTTTTCACTTTTTGAAATATTATCACAATACAATTATCAACCTATTAATCAAATTCTCTACTCATATTTAACCATTCTCATTATACTGACCTAAATAACTAGAAAATGATAAGTCCACTAGTAAAGAATGTGACTACTGACTAATTTGAAAAGTATAATCAACAGTAAGAAAATTTTAACACATTGAAAAAGAACTTCAAAATAGTATATTAATTATTATCGTTTCACTAACCATAATTAATTCATATAGTATAACTAAAAATAAGTAACTCTTAACAAATTCAAAAGAGAACTTTAGAAAAAAGGACATCTACAAGTTTTTCAATATTTAACAAATTTATTACATTTCTTAATTTATTACAAATAAATTCTTTATTAGTATGGCCAACAAGCATATGTTTTTGAAGGTGGTTGAAGAAAATGCCACTCTAAATATGATAGTTTATATATGATTAATAAAATTAATATTTTAAATAGAAATAATTATAATTAAAGTGACAATATCATTTTTGAACTTTGTACAATTACAATATTATTAAACTACAATTGATTGATCTTAAATCACTGTTTCTATTACAATAACTCCGTTCAAGATATAATTATTTCAATTATAATCGACATTCCTCATTTATATGGCATTAAAATTAATAATTTATTAATATATTAGAATTTAGATTTCATTTTGCCCAATTTTAAAATAGTTTAATAAATATTTATTAGACATCTTTGTATTTGTGAGTCTATGACAAGTTTATCCTGGTTAGGGCTAAAGCCTAACATAATGTGCACAATATACTACAAGTATAATCAATCGTTCCAAATCAAATGAACCCACAATCTCCTTCTTTGTACAATGATAAATGTTTCAAGATAAATCATATATAATGTTTGTTACAAAGGACTTGGGAACTGAAACCAAATTGCCATGGAATTGATCATATGAGTAAATTCTCAAACTCCATGATAACTTCTCTTTTCAGAAATTAATTTCAAGTCCTTAATAGAGAATGATTTAGCAGATAATCTAAGAAACAAGAAACATAAACTCTTAACTCAAAGAAAAAACTAGGGTTAAACATAATTAGTAATTTCCCTTACCCTTCAACAAGAGTATCTATGCAAGCATAGAAATGAAAGACAGTAATACAATGTCTCAACAAAATTTGTAAGAAAGAAACCCCGATTTGAGATTGTAAAACACTTAAACAAAAACTAATATAATCTTGACGATTCACAACACTAAAGTCTGAAATTCACTAATTTCATATTAGGGATATGCTATTTTTTTTGTTATATTGTATTGTAATTTCATGTTAATTATTCGCAAAATCACAGTTGTTTGATTCATTTTCATATTGAAAAATTAAAAATTGGTTACTAGGTACTGTATGGTAATTTATTTTTACCCACAAAATATTACGCACAATTTTGACCATTTCATCTCAAATTAATTATGCTAATTGTAAAACAATGAAACATAAACCATTTTTTTACATTGATAAAAAGGAAAGATGAAATGAATGTCAATTGGTCAAAGTAAAAAAAATTTCATTAATTCATTCAAAAAATTTACACTAGTATTAGTCGGACCCCCTCCAAAACTTTAAAGCTAAAATGAGCAGTTGCGGAATAAGAGGCACTAGCCCAAAAAACAAGATTTGTTTCCAGTAGGGCACTGGTTGTATGAGGATTTTTAAAAAAAAAACATAGTGGAAACCCCCCATTTGAAGAAACCAATGCTAGAGCATAGGGTGACGGGTCATGAGGACTCGTGGACCACTAAAATTTATGAAAAATTCTCAAGAGAGGATAACCTCAGAGAATTATTTGAGCCATCTGTACTCCAAATCTGAAAAATCATTGAGGAGATTCCATTTCCACAGAAAATCCATCCCAATCCGCACCCACTTTCGATGTCGCGTCAATTATTGTGCAGTCATGTTCAAAAAGAAGGGTTGCATTTGCACATTTTTGCCTAGTTGGAGAAGCTTGGGTATTTCACTATCCCAAGGGATCCCCACCCCTACTTCTACAAAAATGATGACATGAACGTCGTCCACCAGAAATTCTTCTTTAAACACCTTCCTCAATATCATGAGCATTTCCACCTTGTCTCCTTTGAGGTTGAGAAGGGATGCCAAGAACCGAGACGTAATGTGTGTGCTGACATGGTATTTATTATTATTTTGAAGGAACTCTCAGCCGAGCACCATGAACACAACAACATTTTTAAAATACCTAACCTACTTACAAATGGAAGTGAGGATTACATCTTGGATCATGCCCAAATAGGGCTTCTGGTCATCTATGGATGTGCATCTCAATCGAATTGGAGTGTCCATTTGCAGTTCCACAGCCTAAAGAGTAAAGACCTAAAAACCTAAACCTTCAAACTGGATGAAAAAATTCTAAAGACCTAAAAACTTAGACCTTAAAACCAAAAGCAGAAATTATAAAGACCTAAAAACTTAAACCTTAAAACCAGAGGCAAATTTTAAAATTCCAACTAGCTTGGACACTTATCTACCAAAAGAAAATTGAAGAAGAAAGAACTAAGATTGTTTATAAATAGTCGATGATTGATACTTAGCAATTCATTATTACTTATTTAATCCTATTAAATCTAATGTCCTTTAGTTTTTTTTTATCAAACGCATCTCCAGGTAAATCTTTCCCATTAATGCACGAGTGTGAGAAATTGGTAATATATTTCGTAGAGTACCAATTTGGAAGTCGTGCATGATGAGTGGATGAAAATAGAATATCACAGTCACATGGTCACTGATAAGACATTTATTTCTTACAAGATGATCATGGTTAAGGCATAGTTTAGGACTTGATATGTGTCTCCATTGCAGATACTTCCTAAAGAACTCGTTTCCTTCAAGAAAATGGGGCCAAAATAAAACTTCAACCGTTGATCTACAATCATCAAATGGTGTGAATAATACTTTTAAAACAAATGATGATTGATGTTAGGTACATGTTTGCATGGTCACGGTTATCGATACCACTGTGTAGTGATGACAAACAAATTGGTGACCAAAAAAGGCGATATTAACTTGACGTGACGTTGTATTAATTATATCAAAGAATAAAGAAGCCATATCAAATAACACTATTGTCACATCAACTAATTTGATTAAAATTTGATCCATGTAACATCGTTGGCTTAAGGTCTAAATAATTTGAATTTAATACCATTTACTTAGATGTCAGACCTTAATAAATAAAAATATTTAGATTTAGATTACATGCAAACTTAATGTTTTTTGGCTATAAAGCCTTTTGGTTTTCAATTGGCACATAAGTAAAAATAGACAATCTCTCAAATCAAATAATGTCTCGTCACAACTGTAATATTGTGAAACAACGAAATCAGAACACATGTTTGCATAGTGTAGAATAAAACAACTATATCATATAATACGATCGTCACATCAAATGGTTACTGTAGAAGAACTCTATCTTTTGTAATGCGACTATCAAAATTGTTACACTTTTTTATATTTATGTAATTTGCAAATATATTTATGTAATTTTCAAGTACAATGATTTTATGAGTTTTTATAGAAAAGTGGAATTCACCAAGAAATTTTTTGTTGTTGTGTACACTAAGTAAATATTGCCTGTAAAATAATTTCATTGGTTTTGTACGGTAGCAAAAATCACCAATAAAAAATACCATTCACATTAAAACTTCTCTAAATCACCAAATTATTTATCACATTTATTTGAATACAACGAAAAATCTCCAACAGAAATACGTTTCTTTAGCACATGGAAAACAATGATTTTCCAATAATTTCCCACTAATATTGGTCAATGCAAATTATTCGCCAATAAAATTAATTTTATGTTCAAACGAAAAATGAAAAATTCACCTATATAATTACATTTGATTACGACGAGTACCAAAAAATTTGCCAATGTTTTTCTACTGTTCTCGAGGGGGGTTCTTAAAGTTATCACTAATGTCATTCGAGATGTTTTTCATATGGTGTATGTCATATATGGTGTACACCATATAGGCTTGGTGTGCCCAAGCCTTAGGCTCTGGCACACCAAAGCATAATGTTTGCATCGTATAGCATATGGTGCACGCCATGTGATTTTTGGGGGACCAAAAAAGTTGAGTGGCAACTTTTTGGTCCCCCATCTTTGTCCACTTACCCATTAAACAATATATTCTTTACTAGGATTAATTGCATTCTCAAAATAATTAAGAGAAACCAATGATCACTATAATGTCATTCCAATTTGCAAATTTCAAACAATATGTATAACTTCTATATTTCATTAGATTTGCTAATTGTATAATTGACATCAATAACAAATAGTCTAACATAATTTTGCAAGTTTGTACTTTTCAATAATTGAATAAATCTTGATCTACAAATGGAGTGTTAATATGGTTATTGAGTTGGTTCGATTCACAATCAATTGGTGGTCGTGTTTCTATGAATAATTAAGTAAGTCTTGATTCACAATTGGATGGTTTCATTTTTACAAATGATGGAGTTTGTCTCAATTCCATAAGTGGTCAACTTACGAATAATTGAGTATGCCTTAGTTTATATAACTATTTAATAGGTTTGACAATCAAGAGATCAATTGATGTGCTCAGTTTAATGTTTCCTATGTGAGTGAGGAGAATTAGTAAGTGTGCTTCATCAAATTTATGTAAGTATTGATGTGTTTAGTCTGTGTAGTATTTTGTCTATTATTCAAATTGATTTAATAAGGAGGAATATTGGAATATTATTGTGTACAATAAGTACCTTTATAAGATTATTTTATCAATATTTCTATCAAATTGAGCTAAAATATAACAATTAGTAAGCTATTCAATGAAAATAATGACAGGAAGAATCTTATAGATCTCTATTTCGATTTCTTAATGTAAAGCTCTCAGCAAGCCTCCATTAGTGACAGCTCTAAAATGAGAATGAAGCTAAATGATGATGCAAATTAAGCCTATTTTAATCAAAACTATGCTCAATTATTCTAAAAATGCTCCTAGCTCAAATTCACTCTAGTAATGATGCAATTCTCAGATGTAAGGGGATTCTTTTCTCCTAGTTTTAGCCCTCTATTTATAGATTTTAGCAAGCATAGGGGGTGGAGTTAATTTGATCATGGTTGAGTTAAGATTTAGTTAATGGTTTCAAATATGGGGACAATTTAAATATTTTATCCTCAAAGCTTGGGACAATAAGATAAAATGAGTGGTCGAGATTCTTTCTCCTTATGAGTGATTGAGATTCAATGTGGTTTTGATCCATGTGAGTCCAATCCTTAATTCCTATTGGTTGAGGTAATTTCTCCCATGTGGTGGGTGAGAGAAATTAGGAATTAATTAATTGAATTTAATTAATTTCTTTAGCCATGTGTACCCCTTGAATGGGTTAAATTTGATTTAAATCAACTATACACTTACTTAGATTAATTGCACAATTAAATGATTTAATTGATTTATTTAATTATTTTGGCTTTTGATTTCAATTAATATTGGATTTTGGCTTGATTACAATTAATGCTTTGATTTTACCTTAATTTTTGACTTGATTTGACCTTGACAATTTTTAGGTGTCTACAAATGACCCTCTTTGAATCAATGTGTGAAGCGCGTTGGTTCGAAGAATGTCTGATGTCCTAATGCAAATTTTTGATTAATTGAATGTTTGATTTGATCTTAATGACTAATGAAGATTCACTGATAAAACCATGATTGATTGATGTCCTCGATGATTGTTACGATGGTGAAATTTTGATATGATACCTGATTTGACCCGATTCACTGATTCTGATGCCCCATAAATGAATTCAAAATTTTATATGTTTAATGATCGTGCAACTGATTTTTTATTGTATCGATGATGATCCGAGTGCATTCCCCCTTAGAAATGAAATGCAATGTATTTTTTATGAAAATTTTTGTATTTTTTTCTCAATTTAGTTTAATATTTTTTATTTTGTGTTGATTTCAATTTCATTTCCGATAATGTTTTAACGATGAACTGATGAAAAATACCTGTGGTCTGGATAATTTGGTGATCAATTTCAACCCTGGGTCAATTTTATGCTAAAAGGTCCCTTTTTTGGTCAAATGGCTATATATAGGGGTAAAAAGTTAATTTTACTATTCATTTTCACCTCCTCCCTTTCCATTTTACCCTCTGACCCTTTTGAGATATTGATGATGGTGGTCCTCTACAGAGAGCACAGATTCAAGCATGGGCATAGATATCAGTGTCCTTTAGACTATGAACCTGTGGTGAGTACTTCTGGAAACCTCCTTTGTCAATTTATGTCATTTTTTTTTCCAAAAAACTAGATTTCTTAGATAAAAATATTTATTTTCTTCCAAAATTTTCAAAATAGCGCGTACAAGTATTTGAATAGCGCATTTAAACCTATTTCAGTACATCTACACTAGCAAATAGCACATACTAAACTTTTAGTAGTTCGTACAAATACAAATTCTAGGTTAGGGTTTGGAAGCCAATGTGTTCTGTAGTGCGTATAATAGGGCTAGCACAATTTATATTTTTTGTAGTGCGTACATTGATATTCAGTAGTGTGTATTAGATTTAATAGCGCATACAATTTGTTTTAGTGCGTTTAAGATTTTTTATAGTGCATTCAATCAATTAAACATCACTTTAACATTTTAGCGCGTACAAGCCTTAGAATAGCGCATACACCCTCTTTTAAATATTTTTGCAGTTTTAGAAAGTCATCCTATTTGAATGATTTCCTTGATCTGTCAATTAGCCTAAATGATGATTCTTGTGATGAAATAAGTTCTTTGGTGTCAGTTTTGATCATGTTATGATGAATGTTTGATTGTGAATCCTGATTGGTTGGTTTGATTATGATGATGAATTTTCCATCCTCTCTAAATAGAATTAGGAAAATTGATGATGGTTTGATAGGTTAGGATGTCGATTGATTCATGATGATTCAAAACTTGATGATTTTATTACTGATGTAATGTTAACTTGATTCCATAGGATCCCCTTTGGAATTTATTCATCCGAGGATTATATCTGTGGCCTCTCAACATGGTGGAGGACCTAACTACGCAAAAGCATCGATTGATCGGTCATTGTGGACTATCATTCTTATTAGATATACCTCAATTATGAGTGAATCGAGGGTTACTAACTGCGATGGTGGAGCTATAGCACTCCGACCATAATACTTTTTATTTTCCATTAGGGGAGATGACTATCACTCCTAAGGATGTATTTCGTCTTCTCTGTATCCCTACACATAGAGAGATCATCGACTATGATCAGGTATATGATGGTAGTATTTGTAGACATATGTTCGGAGACCCAACTATTGATGATGATAGCATTCCATGGGCTCATTTCACCTCATTCCTGGTGCTTCCTACTGTCCTTGGTGTTTTGATTGGTGGTTTCTACTTCCTGACCAATGGGGTCATGGTTTTTTTATCGGTTGGGGCCACATTTTGGAGGATATGATCGGTCATCTTTGACGGTTTGATTGGGGATCTTGTGTATTAGCGCATCTATATCATGATTTGCATGATGTAGTATACAAGTGCGATGCTACACTTTCTACTAGTGTGGTTCTTCTTTAGTTGTGGACATGGGAGAATCTCCCGATCAGTCTTCCAGTAGCTATGCGATGGAGAGATCCTGGTTGGTCGATTGCATATATTTATGAGCGTATGGTTGTCCAGTCTCATCTAAGAAAACTTGATTATTGGCACCATATTATAGATGATTCGGATCAAGTTACTTGGTGACCTTACCTAGGTTGTGAGCCATGGGTTGAGGATTCCATAGAGCTTCCTTTTATGTGCATGCCCTGATGGATGATAGGGCATACTCCTTTGATTATTGAGTGATTATGCTTCTACCAAGTTCTCCAGTAGTATGGCCATGTGTAGGGTATACCATAGAGTTTTTCTTTATATGTCAGGGTACAGGTTAAGAGGCCCTCTAGGGTCCTCAGATTGATTATCGTGTGGCCCGCGATGAGGTCCTAGGCCTTCCACATCTATCTTGGGACATGTAGGAGCATATTGTGGATGTGGGGATGATAGATGATTATGCACATTGGTTCATTTAGAACCCATTCCCCAAATTTACTGATCCAACAGAGCATGTTCTTGGTGTCAATGAGAGATCAGATGATGATGATGGAGGTGGCGAGGTTGGTAGAGGAGGGCGACAGGCTAGACAGGCTGGTAGAGCCAGAAGGGGTGGGAGAGAAATGATTCCCATTGTTGTTGCCCCTGTACCTTCCAGAGGTGGTGTGTGGATGCAAGGTGGTAGGACATGCATGAGAGGTGGACCGTTTTGAGCCTTGCATCAAATCAGAGTGGGTGCTTGGGGTAAGAAAGGGCTCAAGTTTTCAGAAAGGTTGCCCCATAGATTACTGCACAGGTTGGGCCATAGGTTGCTCTGATTCCCCTAGGTCCCTCAATTCCACCAGTACCACTAGTACATGCAGCACCATCTCCACCGAGTCCTGATAGGTTGGCTCACGATGTCAGATCATTACAGGATGATGTATCGCAGATGAGATAGCAGGTGACCTAGCTCAGTACAATGATGCAGACATTCATGGTTGTTATGGTTCATCATGGTTTACAGCCTAGCTCCAATAGGGGTCCAAATACAGGTCTTGATGGTCTGGGCAGATATAGTGTTGGTGGTAGTGTAGGTGTAGGTGTAGGTGGCAGTGCTAGTTGATCATATGATATGCACCTTTTGATTGTCATGCCTTGTATCTTTGAGTTTTGATCGAGAGTTTTTATATTCATGTATTCTTTTGAAAGATTATGCTTTTATTGATGGACTCTTGATGTGATGGACTTTGATTATATGGAATTTGATTATACCATGGACTTTAGTTAAAATGATGGATTTTTCTTTATATGATATCTTCATGTGTTGGATTTTCTTTTCTGATGATTATGATATGTAGTTCTATATGATCCTATTTCTATATGCTCTATTTTTATGCTTTTTAGATGCAAAATTGAAATGAATGTACACACTATGCTTACTTAATTTGGATGGATGTCTTACTTATGACATAGATTAGATGGATGTCTTTATTACATGCTTTAATGATTGTATATTTAATACTTTAGTGTGTTCTAATGATATGTAATGCAATGAATGGATGGATTTAATGCAATTTAATACTTAATGAATAACGAGATACATTTAATGTGTTATATGATCACTAGTTTTAAATGATAATGAATAATGCTTAATGATGATCTCAATGCAATTATATGATGATCTTAATGAATAATTATTAATATAGGCTAACATAATGATGAATGAACCTAATGAATAATAGATTGATAATGCAATCAATAATGTGTAATGAACCTAATTAATACTAGATGATAATGCAATCAATAATGTGTAATGAACCTAAGGAATTTTAATCTAATGGATGCAACTAACTTAATCTTATTGATCAATGGATAATGAATCTAGTAATGGAACTTAATGATTAATGATTAATGTAATGCACTTATTCTAATTAATGCAATCTAATGGTTAAAGATGATGGTTAATGCAACAAATTTTAAATGAATGCAATCTAATATTTAAAAATGATGGTTAATGTCATTTAATCCAACTAAGATGTACTTAATCTATGATGCAATATATAATGCAATTTAATCTATGATGCAAGTTTGATTTTGATTTTTTTGATTTCCAACACATTCGATCATATAAAGTGATGATGAATTTTCCAATTTTAGTTCAACTCCCCCCTTCTTTTCTTTAATAACTAGTTTTGAGAAAAAGATCCATACAATCTAAATGCATTTAGTCTAGTATGAATGCAACTAGTTGTTTTAATATTCAGAATTAGGATGCTTATTTTCATCATCGAGCATTTTGAAACCTGAAATTGGTACAATCCTCACTGGTTCAACCATGATGAGATGAATACCTTTTTCTTTTTGTGTTACGTCCCTGAAGCCGGTACAACTGTCACTGGTTACATTTCAAACGTGATAGTCTGAATACCTCTTTCATCGAATTCAATATTGCAAGTGGATTTTGGCATTATGATATGAAAAATCAAAATGTCCAAGGTATCATGTTGTGTAAACAAATAGACATCTTGGTTTTGCCTTATGTACTTGTCCTTAATGATTCTTTGATGATCATGTCATTAGACGAATGATTCATATCTTAAAACCTTGATTTTAGAACACTCACGCAGCAATCAATAAAATATCATGCTTTTATCATTTCTTATCTAGTCCAAGACTTCATCGATTTGTTAAAAAAACATGATTTCACCAATCAAGTAATCACTTAGAAAAAACTTTGCACTATTTTTCAAATCCATATTTCATGTATAGTTTCATCCATTTCATATTTTATTGTTCATTTTAATCATGATAAATGTAAGGTCATTGTGAGATCAAGGATCAAAAAAAATTTATTGTTGAATCATCATTTGGATTAGGATTTGAATCTATCATCTAGGTGTTATGCTTGTGATTGGATGCATTGATTTGTGTCAATTGATCTCTGTTTGATTAATCCTTTTTTATTTTAGGATAGATTTGCTCCCATTTTGATTTCATTGCGATGTTGGACTTGGACACTTTTCAGATCTCTAACAAAAGCCTTAGGTATTTTGCAAATGCAACTCTGAGATTATTATGCAATTTTTATAAATATTGGCAAATGCAATTTATACAAGGATGACTAGGAATGAGACTTGACTTGACTTTCAATGGTTCCTGTTTACCAGGTTTTCACCGATTGACTTTATTGCTCTTTTTCTCTTTTATATGCTTTTTTTTGCTACCAAGGCACCCATTTGCTAGGTTTTCACCAAGGTACTTTTCTTTCTTTTTCAATTATTTGTATTTTTCTCTTTTTTAAAAAAAATTATTTATTTCTTCTTTTTTTCTTTTTTTGTTATCATCAAGGCGCCTATTTGCTAGGTTTTCACCAAGACAACATTTTTTTTAGGATCATTTTCCATTATTTTTGGATTTCTTCATGCTCAATTTTCCACTATTTTTTATTTCTTTAGGACCACTTTTTGTTGTTTTTGTACTTTTGTACTTTTCTAATATTTTTCTTTTCTTTTCTTTTCTTTTCTCAGGATCATTTTCCATTGTTTTTTTATTTTTTTTAGGATCACTTTTGACTATACAAAATAAATAGGATGCTTCTTCACCTGATATTTTGATACTCTTTCACTTATACTCTTTCATCTTCTTTTAGGTGTAAAACCTTTTTAGGTGTATGTTGTTGATGGGTTCTTGTAATTCCTCTTCATCACAATCAACTAGCTTGTATGTACCCATCCAAAAGAAGAAGTAATTACAAAAGGACCTAACCAATTTTCTTCCAATTTTCATTTCTTCTCTCTTTCTGCCTAATTCTTAGGGTTTTCTCTCAATACCAAACCACCTATTTGAAATGTTCTTAGTTTGATATGTTTATTGTAATTTCTTGACATTTTGTTCTGATACACTTTGAGATGATCAAAGGCTTGTTGTTTCCTCTCGTCAAGTAAATCCAACTCCTGAAGTCTAGCAACCCTATAGTCTTCCTTAGTTAGCAACCCATGTAATGAAACTATTAGAGATGAAATTTCAACCTCTAGTGGTAGCACTTCTTCAACTCCATATACCAATGAAAATGGTGTAGTTCATGTTGGCGATCTCACACTAGTTCTATATGCTCATAAAGTAGGATTTATCTAAATATGTCGATCTCTCCCTGAATTATCAATTGTCCTCTTCAATATTTTCAAGATTTTTTTATTAGTGGTTTCTGCTTGTCCATTCCCTAGCAGGTAATATATTGAAGATGAATGATGTATCATATGGAACTTTGTACATAATTATTTTAGGTATTTTTTCTTTTAAGTGTTTAGCATTGTCTGTTATATTGGCTTGATCGATGTCATACCTACAAATTATATGGCTCAATATGAACATGGAAAATTGTTTTCCCATTGCAGTAGACAATGGCACAACTTTGACCCATTTGGTAAAGTATTCAGTTGGAGTTATAATGAACTTATGACCATTGGATGAAGGTGGGTAAATAATCCCTATTAAATCCAACCCCCACTGATAGAAGGGCCAAGGTGTAGTCATCGGGTGCATTTCCTGAGCTGGTACATGAATTAGGTTCCCATGATATTGGCATTTTTTACATGTCTTTGCAAAATGGCATACATCCTTCTCCATTTAAGGCCAATAATATCCCATCCTTATAATTTTATTCGCTAAGGTTAACCCATTCGAATGTGACCCACATATTCCCTCGTGGATTTATTGGAAGGATAATTTTGATCCCTCCTCTAAATACGTTAAAAGCATTCCATCAAGACTTGCGATACAATGTGTCGGATACAGGGATGTAACGAGAGGCTTGTCTTATGAAGTTTCTTTTCTGGTTTCGTGTTTGGTCCAAGGGTAGGGTTTGGTCTTTCAAGTAAGTATAGATGGATCCATACCAGGGTGAGTCATGTCTCACTAATAGGCAAATGATGTGGGAATTGGAAGGGTTAAATTTGGGTTGTCCCATTTCTTCTACCAAGAATTTGTATCTTGAACGTTGGTCTGGCATCTGTAGAAGTGAATCCAATGTCGCCATGGCATCTGTTGCTTTGTTCTTTTCTCTAGGAACTTGCTCAAATGTGATCAAGGTAAAGTATTTCTTGAGATCTTCTATCATATTCTTATAAGGTATCAACTTATCATCTTTTGTTTGATATTCATCATTTATCTGATTTATCACTAATTGAGAATCTCCATATACTTGTAATTTTGTCACCTTCCATTCTAGGGCTAATTTAATGACAATGATTAATGCTTCATATTCAACTATATTGTTTGTGGATGGAAATAGTAGCTTATATGATTTTGGCATTGTTGATCCTTGAGGTGTAATCAATAATTTTCTCACTCTTAAGCCATGTTGAGTATAAGAACCATCAAAGTATAATTTCCATGTTTTTGCTTCAACATTGATTATTTTTTAATCTGGAAATTCCACCTGAATAGGATGTTCATCTTCTAATGGTGCCTCCGCTAGTTGATCTGTTATGACTTTTCCTTTGATTCCCTTTCTATCCACATACTCTATATCAAATTCTCTCAACACCATGAACCATTTGGCCAACCTTCCTGTCAAAGTTGTTTTTCTTAGTAGATACTTTAATGGATCAATTTTAGATATGAGTTTGATCTAATGAGATAACATATAATGTCGTAGTTTTTGGGAAGAAAAAACTATTGCCAAACATGCTCTTTCTATGAAACTGTATTTTAATAGCTTATGTAGTAAATAGCTTTTTATTTTCCATTTTCATCTTCTTGAGCCAAGAGTGCCCCTAAAGAATGTTTTGTCATTTAAATGTACAATATCAAAGGATTTCCTCTTATTGGTGGCATCAAAATTGGTGGGTTCGTGAGATACTTTGTGAGTAATGTGAAAACTTCTTCACACTTGTCATCCCATCTAAATAATATGTCCTTATGAAGGAATTGAGTAAAAGAATGGCATTTTTCTACTAATTGTGAGATGAACCTTCTGATTGATTGATTGAATTCTCCCTTGGAGTGATATCATTTGAATCATATTTCTAGGTGCCCTCATTTCCATTGTTTCTTTGAGTTTCACGGGGTCTACCTCTATTCCTTTTGCCGAGACTATATACCCTAGCAATTTTCCAGATTGTACTCCAAAGACACATTTCTTTGGATTGAGTCTCACCTTGAATTGTTCTAGCCTTGTGAATATTTTCTCTAATATTGGTTGATGTTCCTCCCTTGAGTGAGATTTTGCAATTATGTCATCCATGTAATCTTCTAAGAACTTATGCATCATATCATGGAATATGGTGGTCATGGCTCTTTGGTAGGTCGCTCTTGCATTTTTAAGACCGGAGGGCATAACATTCCAACAAAATGTTCCCCATGCACATGTAAAATTTGTTTTATCTTGGTCTTCAGGTGCAATTTTGATTTGGTTATAGCCACTAAATCCATCTATGAGAGAGAACATTGAATGACCCGTTGTCAAGTCCACTATGGTATCTATGCTTGGTAAAGGAAAGTCATCCTTTAGACATGCAAGATTAAGATCTCAAAAATCCATGCAAATTTTGATGGATTTATCTGCTTTAGAAATAGGAAAATATTTTATATCCACTTGGCATAGTCAATAGCTCCTATGAACCCCACTTTTAGTAACTTTTATAACTCCACTTTGACAAGAAGTGCAATGTGTGGGTGCATTTTTCTTAACTTTTTATTGACTAGTTTTACCCCTGCTTTAATATTCAAGTGATGCATGATCAAATTTGGATCTAATCCAAGCATTTCATCATAAGACCACGCAAAATTTATTTTCCTTTCTTTGAAGAATTTTATAAATTCCTCTCTCTTCATTTGATAATGATGTTGCTAAGTGTATGACTTTTGGCTCTGATTCGGTCCCAATGTTGATCTTTTCTGTCGGTTCTATCAAAATAGGTGATCTCTCCTTGTAATGTTCAAGAAAAGTATCCAACCTCTCTTCCTTAGGTGTCACAATTGGGCTTTCACCTTGAGAAACATCCTTTATTTCTTTCTCTTTTCGGTCTAATATTGCCACCTTGTAGTTTTCACCATAAGACTCTTAAAAAAATTTTATTTTTTATTTTTTTTTGTTTCTCGACTAAGAGATTGGATACTTTCCTTCATCATTGCCTCTTGATATTCATTGGTAGAATAAGGTTCAACTGCATTTAGGTATAAGGCCAAATATTTTTCATTTAGGAATGTGGGAAGGTTGTTGGGTTCTATGGAGTGTCATTCAATGAGTTCCAGATATACGAGGGATAATGGGTCATTGGCTTGGTTTAGGTTGATAGGATTTCCAGACATGACTTTGTTAGAGGGTTCATACATTGTATCACTCAATTATATGATATGTGCCTCTTCTAAGTGTTCCAAAGAACTTGGATCAAAATCTTCTTCACTAGAATCCTCTTGGGTTTCTTGTAGGTAAAAATATCATGGGTTAAACCTATTGCTAGATTCTTCTATTTTTGGTGTACATGAGGGTACATAGGGTTCTCCTACTCATTGAGATTCTTTTTCTTCTTGATTAGGTATATTTTCTTGAGCCTCTTGATTGAACTTGAAGCTTGGTTAGAACTTGATCCCAAACTTAACTCTTATCTTTTGCCTTGGTTAGGAACATAAGTGTGGACAACATCCACTTATTTATCTTGAGAAGATTCATTACATAATGAATCCCATTCCCATTTATTTGAGTCTTCATCACTTTGAGAGTCTAATTGAAGGATTTGTTCATAAAATATGGGGTGGTTCTTCTGAGTGTATCCTTGTTCAAGATACCCTAATCCCAATTTCTCCTTGCTATCCCTCCAAGCCATTTCTATGGGTTCAATTAACCCTTAATTTCTTCTACCCAAAGGTCCTTGTCCTTTGTAAACCATCTTTTGCATAATTTTGAAACCTTTTCCATATTGATGAGTAGGGATGCTAATGTTTTGAATTCTTTTTTCATGAGCACTTGACTCATCATCCTTCTACAACCACTTCAAAATTTCATTGTCCTCTTCATCCATGGATGAAGAAGTGCAGGCCCTTACAAAATGATTATTGTACTTTTTAGGAGGATTTGAGCTAGAAGGTTTCCAATGAGACTTAGGAGATAGTGGAAAACCCATAATGGATAAGGAATATTATCCCACACCATTTTGCTTAATCTTGCATTGCTTTTCAAAAAATTTCATCATGGTGTCCATCTTTTGGTAATGAGCCTTTTTGGTTTGAATTTGGGTAGGTTTTGAATTGTCTCCATCTTCTTTTTCTTTAGGACTTTCCTCACTAGCTTTCTCTTTTCCCTTAGTCTATGTAACTAAGTTAGTGGGAATTTGATTGTCTCCAACAAAAGTGTCTTCTTCGTCCATCTTCTTGTTACCTTTTAATGAGGGAAGGTCCTCTGAACTTTGGCCTTGTTTTATTTGCCTTGATGTAGTACCTTCGACATTATGAGGGACCAATTAATCATTTATGGGTTTGATATTGTTACAATATTGAAATGGATTTAAGTCCCCACTCACCATAATTTCTTGACCCATGTATGAAAAATTCAAGCATTGATGGTATGTTGAGGGTGCCACTTGCATTTCATGTATCCATGGTCTTCCCAATAAAATGTTATAAGTCAACTTTAAGTCCATCACTTGACAAATAGTTTCTTTTTTAATAGGACCCACTCAGATAGGGAGAACTATTATCCCTTTGGAGGATCTCTCTTGATCATCATAAGCTTTTATGGTTATCTTTCTTTTAGGGTCTATAGCTTCTTCAGAATACCCTAGGGATTTGACAAGGTTCAAGGTACAAATGTTTAGACCAACTCCTCCATCAATGAGGACTCTTTTGACATGATGTTTATATACCAAAACTTCAATATGCAATGGCAAGTTTTGGGGATGATTTAGAGATATATCATCTTGCTCGGAAAAGGATAAGCAATGAGGTGCAACAAGGTGTCCTACCATATTTTGAAATTTTTCCACATCCAAATTCAAGGGAACATTGGTTTTAACAAGAGCCTTCTCCAAGATTTATTTATGAGTAGGTGAAATTTTTAACAACTCCAAGATATAAATTTGTGCTGGAGTTTTTTGGAGTAGATCCAGAAGGTTATATTTCTTTGATGAAATAGATTTTTGATTTGGTAGAACAATTCTAGGAGCATTTCTTGGTAAGGTGATTTTAAATTCTTTCCCCCTAGTCACAACATTTGAGGCTTCTTCCTTTTGCTTTTCCTTCACCACTATGACATTGATGGTAGTTTTACACCCATTCAAAGAGTTTATGGTGTTGTCATAGGTGTGAGAAAAATTAACTTTCTCATTTCCTCTCTTGTTTTTTTGGTTGGAATTCGAGGTTTCTCCTTTCTCATGATTTAAGAAAAGGTTTTTAAATGTCGTCTGATCTTCATTGTTTGAGGTCCGTCAACTTTTATTGTACCATCATCTATCAAATCTTGGACCAAATGCTTGATTTTCATGCATTCATTGGTTTTGTGTCCCTTATTTTGATGGTATTCACAATGGTGGGCATGATTCCACCAAGTGGGTTTAACTTGGGGTTCATATGGTCTTGATTCAGGTAAGACAATGATTTTATTGGCAACAAGTGTCCTCAAAGCATTTTCCAAGGTTATCCCAAGAATGTGAATTTTCTCCTTTGGATTGGAGTAAAGAAAGGATTAGGTTTGTTCACATCTTGATTATTGAAAGATTTATTCTTGTTGTTGAAAGGTGTCTTATTCATTTGATTTACATTGTTCGCTTGGTTTGACCCACTTGATAAGTTAAAAGGGGTAGCTTTTAAGTTGTTTTCTTCTACAACTCCATCATTCACAAGGTTTTTATTAGTGTTTTTCAATCAAAACCTTGATTTATTGTTGTTATTTTTAGCTCCCTTGTTATTATTATAATTATTTAAATTATTATTATTGGTTTTAGTGTTGCCTTTATTTTCTTTGAAGAGTTTGATTTCGACTCTTTTGACCAACACCTCTTCAATTTTTATCCCATTTTCAATGATCTTTTCAAATATTGGGGGACATTGAAGTTGTAATTGATAATTCATTTCCATGTTCAAGTTATTCACGAAAATTTTCATTTTCTTCTTTTCAGGTATGCTTCTAGGATATCTCACAAAAACCATTCTCCATCTTTGGAGAAAGCATAGAAAAGGTTCACCATCTTTTTGTTTTGTGTCGCATAAGTTTAGCATGGTGATTTCATGCTCGATATTGTAAGATTAGTGAGTCACAAATTTGGAGGCTAGCTCTTCGAAAGTCTTTATTCCTTGTGGTAATTTTGAAAACCACTCCATGGTTTTCCCTCCTAGGCTTCTTGTGAATAGTCACATTAAATAGGTGGTATCGTGCATGAACTCAATACTTAAGGCACAAAATTCCCTTAAGTGGTCTTGTGGGTTAGATTTACCCATGTACTTGTCATATCTTGGAAAAACCATGTTATGAGGGAAAGGCACCATAACCAAGTTTCGATCAAAAGGAAAAGAGCACAAGGCCTCGATAGAAAATGGTTTTGGTTTGGTTGCTTTCCTCATAGTTTCAATTTATGCTTAGAACATCTTAAGTTGTTTGTTCATTTCACCTAATGGATTCTCCTCTTCCTCATGTTTCTTTAGGGTCGTTGTGTTGTAATTGTGAGGAAGCTTAACCCTTGATTGGGATAAGTTAAGGAAGTATCTCTCTTTATTCCTTTCTAAGACTTTTTCCATTATTTCAAGGAATTCGGGGTCTTGGAAAGCCCTATTGGCTTTTTCTTTGGTTGTTTCCCTTGGCCCTTGGTTTCTTTGGGTAGTTGTATCTTGATCTTCATTGTTTCTCCCTTGGACATAGTCATGAAAATCATTGTTTCTATCCATGGTATCGACTCTTTCTTCAAATAAGTTGGGGAGTCTATTGTTAGAATGATTTTAGAATTACTAAGAGGGGGGGTGTATCAGTTATCCTTAGGTCTAGATGTACCAATAGAAATTTTAAACTCTTCAATAAACTTAGATCTAATCATCAATTCAGTCGGTCTCAATAGAATATATCAGCAACATAAAACTTGTAGTCCATTGTCCAAAAGTAATCAACTTGCAGAATATAAAGCTTTCAACAACATTCACATCAAATAACATTGACAAAAGTATAACACCAGGATTTAACATGGAAACCCAATTTGGGAAAAACCACCAGTAACATGCTACTAAATTCTCACTCTTCTAAAGTGAGCTATGTGAGAACCCAACCCTGTTTAAGGTTTACAATACACACTTCTAGGTGTGACCATGCTAAAGTATTTAATCACCCTATTAAGAGTGGTGTGATTAGAGGGCTTAAGAACATTCCATTAGAATGTCACCTTGATTAAAGGGTTTACAAAATGATTGTTAGGTCAACCTTGATTAAAGGATTTTGACTGATACAATGGTTAGAAAGTAACAGTAGGTTATGATCTGAAATATACAACTCACTTTGCAAATACAGATCCAATACGCTCATATGTTGATTTACCGATTGGCCTTCATTACCATCTCCATCTCTAATCTTCTCAAAAATCTCTTCAAGAAATCACCTCAACTTTGTTCAGCTCTTCACAACTCTTCTTAGCCTTCTCCTTAGGTTTGTCAGTCAATAACATCAACCTCTTTCAACACACTTCATAACCTCACACTTAGGTCATCCTTATACCTCCTTGATCAGGTAGATTAATCTTTTATCGCTTAATCTCTTTCGTAGATCTTAGGTTTAGGTCAAATTCATTGAATCCTTTTCCTTATATATACTTCCCCAAACTTATCCTTGAATCCATAAGAAAATGTTTTACCATGCATTAAATGCTCTAGATCATTCGTTAATAATGTCAACACATTTTACATATCCCAAGAATTCAACTATGTTGGTTGGGATTCTTAATTCCTTCACAAACTATAAATTACTGACACTCAGTCAATATTGTTTTCATCTACTCAGTCATCACTGGATATCTCGGTCATCGCTAAAATTGTTCTTCTCAAAAAATACTATCTTTGCTTGGTTAATTATCTGTTACTCAATAATTACTAATGCATGTTTGACACTATATTTTCTCAGCTTATACTGGCACTCGGTCGACACTAAAATCATTGGCTTAAATTGAATTTGTTCTCTTTTTCTCAGTTAAGGTTATGCTTCAAATTTATTAACTTCTTCACTTAGTGTTAAAGATAAACAACGCATTACCTTGTCAATGTGCCAACTAATCAAGTACCCATTGAAGTATCACATAACTCAACCTTTCCTTAGCTCCTCTTTTTATCTCCTCTTTTCAAATCCTCTTCATCAATCAAAAGATACAATACTCTACTAGATAAAAACTGTCTTACCAGTTAAGGTTTGACATAATTGACAATATAACAATTGTTTCAATTGTAGTTTCGAATAATCTCCCTCTTTGGCATTGATGGAAACACCACATGCTCTACCATACAATCCAAAAAATATGTAATGAAGAAACTTCAGTCAACTCCCTTTGTGTATTAGATCTTCATTAATATCCTTAGCTTCATTCAAATTCTTAGCCAAGTGCTAGCTCCCTCTTGGATAGATTTCACTCTTTATATGTTCATCAGTTTACTAAATCTCTCTATGTATCTTTCCCTCTTTGACAACTCCTTCTACATCTCTCCCTCTTTTCTTTTCTCTCGGGTTTACTAAATCTCTCCCTCTTTGACAAAAATTCCAAAGACATTCATCTTCACCATGTAGATATCTTTATGTCAGTTCTTTGAATTTTATTACTCCTTCTGTCGTCTTGCTTATGAATGATCAACATCTTTTGATTTACTTTTCACAACTCTAGGCAACTTCTAAAGTGTGACCTCCTTTGCATCAATTTGTCAGATATTCTGATTTATACCATTTGATGCAATGCTCCTATATGTTACTAGGTAGCCTCAGTTAGGGGAATCACCCCTAATTTACCTCTAAGGTATTCATGAGCATCTTTGGGTAATGCCTTATTGAATATATTTTCTAATTGTTTCTTTGTATTTATATATTCCAATCTCACTTATTTGTCTTGAACTAGCTCTCTCAAGTAATGATACTTGATAGCAATATGCTTAGTCTTAGTGTGAATTACAGGAATCTTTGATATATTAATAACACTTGTGTTATCACAAAAAATAACAACTGGCTGAGTGATTTCCTCCTTCATACCTTTTAATAATTGCTTAATCCACACTAAATTTGAACAATTCATTATTGCTGCTACATATTAAGCTTTTGTTGTAGATTGAGAAATGTAGTTTTGTTTCTTGCTTCTCCAAGAGACTAATCTCGTTCCTAGAAAGAATGCACCACCACTTGTACTCTTTCTGTCATCCACATTTCTTGCCCAATCTACATTAGTATAAACTTTTAGTTCAAACTTGTCATTCTTGTAATACAATCCATAGTCTTTTATTCCTTTTAGATATCGCAATATCCTTTTCACTACCATCATGTGACTTTCCTTAGGATTTGCAAAAAATATTGTAACAATCCCAATTGGTAAGGCAATATCTGGTCTGCTATGGACAACATATTGTAGCTTTCCAATCATAGACATGTACATGGTTTTATTCCCTTCAACTATATCATCAATTTTTTATAGTTTTTATCTAGTAGCCATGAGTGTACTTACTGGTCTAGAATCTTCCATACCAAAAAATTTCAATATCTCTTTGACATACTTATATTGTGTAATATAGATACCTTTCTTCATCTGATAAACTTTCAAACCAACAAAGAATTTGATCTCACCAAACATAGACATTTCAAATTCAGTTTGCATTTCATTTGAAAATGTTTGACATAGGGTATCTTGTCCTCCAAATATATTATCATCAAAAAAGATTTCATCTAACAATATCCATTTACCTTTTTCAATATTCAAATACAGAATGTTGTTGCCATTTGTCCTTACAAATCCAATCTTTATCAAATAATCGTGCAATCTCTCATACCATGCTCTAGGGGCTTGCTTCAGTCCATACAGTGCCTTATGTAGTTTACAAACCATGTTCTTCTTTCTTGGGTCAACAAATCCTTCAAGTTGTTCAATGTATACTTCTTCTTCTAGTATTTCATTCAAAAATGCAAATTTGACATCCATTTGATACACTTTGAATCCTTTAAAAGTTGCATATGCAAGTAGAGTCCTTACTCCTTATAATCTTGCAACTAGGGAAAATATCTCCCCATAGTCAATGCCTTCTTCCTGTGCATATCCCTTGCATACCAATCTAGCTTTGTTCCTAGTGACGTCTCCATGTTCATTTAGCTTATTTCTAAATACCCACTTTGTTCCAATAACATTCTTGTCTTCTAGTCTCGGCACTAGTGTCTAGGTTTTGTTCTTTTCTATCTTCTCTATTTCTTCATTCATGGCTTGAATCCAATCTTCATTCTATAAAGCATCTCTCACTGTCTTAGGCTCAAATTTACATAACAAGCATGTTTGATCTTTCAACTTACTTCTTGTCATGACTCTAGATTCTTTATCTCCAATGATTTATTCTAGCTTATGATGTCTTCTCACATACTGTGCCAATGTAGGCTTAGATCTCCTTTCTACTTTTTCTTGATCTTCAGGTTCATCTTGTAGATTCTCTGCCTCCTCACCTGATTTCTTGACATGATCCTCCTGATGCTCGGCATTTTCTTTTTGTTTCTCAGCATCTTCATTTTCTGGTTCAGGTACATTACTAGCCTCTCCTTCTTCCATGTATACAAAGGATTTGTAATCTTCAGGTTCTTGTTTGTACTCAACTTCATTATTTTCTGCATATTCATCAACTCTAACATTTGCACTTTCCACAACTTTGTTAGTGTTAGAATTCAGACACGTGTAAGCTTTTCTCTTAGTGGAATATGCCTTCATCACTTTTAGCATCAAGTTTTCCATTCATATTGTCCTTCAGTATATAACATTTTCTTCCAAATACTTTAAAGTGTTTCACATTAGGTGCATAACCATACCATAATTCAAAAGGCGTAGCATTTGTATCTTTCTTGATTTGTACTCAGTTCAAGGTATAAATAGTTGTACTTACAGCTTCTCTCCAGTTATTTTGTGCAACAGTCTTCTCTGTCATCAGTGTTCTAGCACAATCCATAATTGATATGTTTCTTCTCTCTGCTATACCATTCCATGGAGGTGTCCTTGGTACAGATATTTGTCTCTTTATTCCTCTATCATTGCAAAATATATTGACATCATTTGATATGAACTCTCCTCCTCTGTCAGATCTCAGATATTTCAAGATTTTACCTGTTTCTTTCTCAACTTTTTCCAAATACCAGTTAAACAACTAAAAGGCATCATATTTCTCTTTCATAAACATCACATACATCATTCTATAATAGTCATCAACCAACATAATGAAATATTCATCACCGCAATAACTTTGCACACCAATAGGTCCACAAAGGTCAGTATGAACCAATTCAAAAATATTATCAAAAGTATATGTCTTGCTCTTGAAACTAGACTTTGTCATTTTTCCCAATTGACATTATTCACACATCACATTATCAGGTTTCTTCAAGCTTGGTAAACTTAAATTTCTTCATCTTACTAATATTTACCAAATTGTCAAAGTTCACATGACACAACCTTTTATGTCATAACCATACATCATCAAATTGTGCAAACAAACATGTTTCTTCAGATAGGTCTAGATAGAAAAATTACCTCTTGTATGTTCTCCACTTCTAATTAGTTCACCAGTGGCATCATATATTTTAGCTTTCTTGTGATGAAATTCAACTCGGTAACTAGTACTATTCAACTGTGCAACACTCAATAAATTATAGTTAAGACCTTCAACCCAATAAGTATTATCACATATGATCTTATCAATTAATCTTATTGATCCTTTTCCTTTCACAGGACATGGTGCATCATTACCAAACTTAACATTTCTACCTTTGTAGTGATTTAGGATTTTAAACTTACTTTTATCACCAATCATGTGATGTGAGCAACCAGTATCAATAATCCTTTTATCACCTTTACTCACATATGAAATAAGTGCAGTATTCTCATCTTCATCAAAATCATCTTTCATAGCAACATAAACAACTTCTATATCACAATCATCAGATTCACTAGTTTCACTGTTAGTTAATTTCTCTTCAGCAATGTAACAAGATTTCTTACCTTTGTCTTTGTAGTCCTTATACCTTATGTGATCTCTATCATTTCTTTTGTCTTTATACTTTCTTTCCCTTCTTTCATCCTTGTCAATCCTGTCAAGGCATCTTGCTGCAATATGACCAACTGTGTTACATGAAAAACAAATTATAAGAAGTTTACCTTGAATTTTCATTTTCCTCTCAGCAACCTTCTAGCCATAAGTGCCTCAAGATCATCTAGATCATCATCAGAAGTATCACAGTCACTTTCATTGTTAATGTCACTATGTACACATCTTTCTTTTCCTTTCTTAGACTTATGAAGAACCATTTGAGACTTGAATGCGGATTCAATGTTGTGAGTAGTAAAATTATCAAAATTAGACAACTCAAAAGTAGTAAGCCTACCAACAAGACCTTCCAAAGTTAGGACATTACTAGGAGTACGTCTAGATTATTGTATTATAGAAAATCTAATAGCATAGATAGGAAGTAGGGTTCTCAACACTTTACTAATAATAGTTCCATCATCAATGTTTCCATTAGCTCCTCTAATAGCATTTACTACCTCTTTAACTCTGCCACAATACTGAACAATATTTTCACCTTCTTGCATTTTCATTTCATCAAACTTACCTTTCAAACTTTTAGATTTGGCTCTCAACACATTTGTGTCCCCATCATAGATAACTGCTAGTGTGTCCCACATTTTCTTTGCATTAGTAAAGTCCTTGATGTCTTCAACATCAAATTCAAGATAGCTTAGGGAAGATGCAATCTCCAACATTGCTTGGTTGTGTTCTTGTTTTTCCTTCATCTCCTCAGTTTTCATAGGTGTAGCAACTGGTACATAACTATTTTTCATAAAGTATTTCATTGAATAACCAATACCAGCTAGGTGCAATTTAATCAAACTCTTCCATGCAGGGAAGTTCTCCTTATTCAGCTTTGGTACCTCCTTTTTGTACATCTTAATCATTAGCTTCAAATACCTTTAAACTTTCTCTTTACAAGCATGAATAGCTCTGATACCAATTGTTAGAATGATATTAGAATAACTGAGAGGGGGGGTGAATCAGTTATCCTCAGGTCCAGATGTACCAATAGAACTTTTAAACTCTTCAACAAACTTAGATCTAATCATCAATTCACTCGGTCTCTATAGAATATATCAGCAACATAAAACTTGTAGTCCACTGTCCAAAAGTAATCAACTTGCAGAATATAAAGCTTTCAACAACATTCACATCAAATAACATTCACACAAGTATAACACCAGGATTTAACGTAGAAACCCAATTTGGGAAAAAACACCAGTAACATGCTACTAAATTTTTGCTCTTCTGAAGTGAGCTCTGTGAGAAGCCAACCCTGTTAAAAGTTTACAATACACACTGCTAGGTGTGACCCTGTTAAAATATTTAATCACCCTGTTAAGAGTGGCCTAATTAGAGGGCTTAAGAACATTCCATTAGAATGTCACCTTGATTAAAGGGTTTACAAAATGATTGTTAGGTCAACCTTGATTAAAGAATTTTGACTAATACAATGGCTAGAAAGTAACAGTAGGTTCTGATCTGAAATATACAACTCACTTTGCAAATATAGATCCAATACACTCATATGTTGATTTACTAACTAACCTTCATTACCATCTCCGTCTCTGATATTCTCAGAAATCTCTTCAAGCAATCACCTCAACTCTGTTCAACTCTTCTTAGGTTTGTTAGTCAATAACATCAACCTCTTTCCACACACTTCATAACGTCACACTTAGGTCATCCTTATACCTCCTTGATTAGGTAGATTAATCTTTTGCCTCTTAATCTCTTATGTAGATCTTAGGTTTAGGTCAGATTCATCAAATCTTTCCATCATTTTGTTCTCCTCCTTTTCTTTATAGATACTTCTCCAAGCTTCTCCTTGAATCCGTAAGAATATGATTTACCATGCATTAAATGCTCTAGATCATTCATTAATAATGTCAACACGTTTTACATATCCCAAGAATTCAACTATGTCAGTTGGGATTCTTAATTCCTTCACAAACTGTAAATTACTAACACTCAGTCAATACTATGTTCATTTACTCAGTCATCACTAGACATCTCGATCATTGCTAAAACTGTTCTTCTCAGAAAATATTGTCTTCGCTCGGTTAATTATCTATTACTTGGCAATTAATGATGCTCGGTTGAGACAATTTTTTCGGCTTATACTGGCACTTGGTCGACACTAACATCACTCGACTTAAACTGAATTTCTTCTCTTTTGCTCAGTTAAGCCTATGCTTCAAATCTATTGACTTCTCCACTTAGTTTTAAAGATGAACAACACATTACCTTGTCAATGTGCCAACTAATCAAGCACCCATTGAAGTATCACATAATTCAACCTTTCCTTAGCTTCTCATGTTATCTCCTCTTTTCAAATCCTCTTCATCAATCAAAAGATATGGTACTCTACTAGATAGCAACTATCATACCAGTTAAGGTTTGACATCAATGACAATATAACCTTTGTTTTAATTGTAGTTTCCAACAATAAAATGGATTTGGTTCAGTCACTTTCTTCATAGTGTCAATTTGTGCTTGGAATATCTTAAGTTGTTTGTTCATTGCACCTAATGGATTCTCCTCTTCCTCATCTTTATTTAGGGTCATTGTGTCATAATTGTGAGGATGCTTAACCCCTGATTGGGCTAAGTTAAGGAAGTATCTCTCTTTGTTCCTTTCTAAGAGTTTTTCCATTATTTTGAGGAATTCAGGGTCTTGGGAAGCCCGATTGGATTTTTCTTTGGTTGTTTCCCTTGGCCATTGGTTTCTTTGGGTAGTTGTATCTTGATCTTTATTAATTTTCCCTTGGACTTAGTCATAAAAATCATTGTTTCTAGCCATGGTATCGACTCTTTCTTCAAATAAGTTGGGGAGTCTTTCTTCTTGTTCGTGTGTTTCGGTGAAAGGAGTTTGGAATATGAACTCGGCGACTTCTTGTGTTATGCAAGTGCCATCTTCTTGGAGTGATATTTTTAGTCTATGTGATCTCGTGAAAACCGACATCAACAAAGGATTAGTTCAAATGAAGCTTCCCCTCTTTTGGTGATTGTTCTTTTTGGAAGATTTTTAAAAATATAAAATGATTTTTCAAATGGATGTTTCTTCCTTGTTATATGTATCTTCAAAAAAAGCAATCACAAGAAACCCTCTAAACACAAAAATGTTTGAAATGTATAGAACATTATCCTAGGTTTTTAACAAGAAGCCACTTCAAGCAATCTACCTATAGTCAAATTTGGTTCATAAACATGGCTCTATTAGGTAGGCTTACTAATTTAACAAGGCACTAGTAAGGATTTCGTTCAAAGAAATATCAAGTCTCATCCCACAATAACTAGGGGCCTCCCACCATCGGTATGTCGGAGTTTTGCGCAATCCTAAAAGACTACTTGAGGAGGTTCAATTTTTTATATCATTTTGTCATTCACCCCATTAAGGATAAGTGTGTTTTATTTTATAGTGGGTTGGATTATTACGGCAAAGACAATTGTATCCCACTTTGGGTTGTCCCTCTCACTGGCCTCGTTAAGGCAAATTCTCGGGAGGCGAGCCCACTAATTCTCTAGCATGTTCATGTGAAAGAAAATAAATCAAGTGAAAGAATAGGTTTGGGAGTTTGATGCACCAAAAGGTGAAGAGCATATCCCTTCTATTTCTCACTTCCAAACACGATTAACAATGTTCAATTTCCAAGCCTTTCTTATCTAATGGGAATTAGGTACTTCTAGCTTTCTAATTCACCTAAAAGGTAAAAAGCATAATCACCTAATACCTTCTTCCACAAGCAATATGCTTCAATTTTAGTGTTTGTTTATTTCCTTAGCCTTTCTTTTAATCAAAAGATCTAGTAGGTTTGACATTTTGATTCACTTAAAAAGTGAAGAGCATAAGCTTGCTACTAAATCTCCCAAACAATAATAGGCTGCTAATTACTAGATTCAAATCAAATTTGCCACAATTTAAGCAAAATATAAAAGGTTGTAGGCTTACCTTATTGGTTGCTAGCAAAGGTTAGGGGCATTTTTTATTTGATTTTTCAATTGATTTACTCACCTAGTGGCAATCGTTCCAGCTCCTTTGCCTCCTCAAGATCATTAGTTTCACAAACACACAAAATGAAGAAAATCCAAGCAATTTATCTTTTACTCCATCTTTTAGAAATTGATAAAAAAATGACAAACTTAAGGAGTAAAAATCCAATTCAATGAAACAAATTTAGATTTATACAAGTCAATTATATGCAAGTGTTTTTCATATTCCTCACCTTCCTGCTTAGAATTTTCAAGAAAATTGTTTATATGGACAATCTTTTCTCTCTTCAATCTCTTCTTGAGGTTTTTCTCCTCTCTATGACTTCTTGCCTCTGGTTTTTGCAGCTTTTTATGTCCTATCATCGGAAAAACACAGAGAAGGCATTATTTACTGTCAGATTTAAAATTGATAAAAAAAATAGTTATACACGTTACAGAACTGATTAAACGTGCTATTTCAAGCATTAAACGCACTACAAAACCAATTAAAAGCGCTATTTCATAAAGTATATGCATTACTCAAATGATTATATGTCTGTAAATAAAACCTAGAACGCGCTAGAACATAAATTAAATGGGCTTCGAAGTCAGGCTGAAAGCGCTGAAAGAATGATAGACAAGATAGAAGTGATTAAACATGTTATTTGGTTGCATAAATGCATCAAATTTTGTCGTGGATGTGTTGTTTCAGGTATTAAATGCATTGTTTCCTTGCTTGTACGTGCTACTCCAAGTCTTGAATGTGCTACTTCACCTACAAAACAGATAGTTAAAATAAAAATTCATACAATTTATCAAATAACTCCAAAATTTGATCGAATGAGCCCTTGAGCCCCACAGTGGGCATCATTTTGTGTACAATAAGTACCTTTATAGGATTAGTTTATCAATATTTCTATCAAAATGAGTTAAAATATAACAATTAGTAAGCTATTCAATGAAAATAATGATAAGAAGCATCTTATAGATCTCTATTTAGTTTTGCTAATGCAAAGCTCTCAGCAAGCCTCCATTAGTGACAACTCTAAAATGAGAATGAAGCTAAATGATGATGCAAATTAATCCTATTTCAATCAAAACTATGATCAATTATGCTAAAAATGCTCCTAGCTCAAATTCACTATAGTAATGATGCACTTATCAGATGTAAGGGGATCTTTTTCCCGTGATTTTAGCCCTTTATTTATAGATTTTAGCAAGCATAGGGGGTGGAGTTAATTTGATCATGGTTGAGTTAAGGTTTAGTCCATGGTTTCAAATATGGGGACAGCTTAAACATTTTATCCTCAAAGCTTGGGACAATGAGACAAAATGAGTGGTCAAGATTCTTTCTCCTTATGAGTGATTGAGATCAATGTGGCTTTGATACATGTGAGTCCAATCATTAATTCCTATTAGTTGAGATAATTCCTCCCATGTGGTGGATGAGAGAAATTAAGAATTAATTAATTGAATTGAATTAATTTCTTTAGCCATGTGTACCCCTTGAATGGGTTAAATTTGATTTAAATCAACTATACAATTATTATTTAGATTAATTGCACAATTAAATGATTTATTTGATTTATTTAATTCTTTTGGCTTTTGATTTCAATTAATATTGGATTTTAGCTTGATTGCAATTAATGTTTTGATTTTACTTTGATTGCTCACTTGATTTGACCTTGACAATTTTTAGGTGTCTACAATTACATTATTCATACACATACATAAGTACATACATATATATCTATAAATGTATGTATGTATATTATAGGTGTGTACACACACACACATACATATAGACATAGACATAGACATAGACATATATGTGTGTGGATATATACATATATGTATGTGTGCACGCGCGCGCGCGCACACACACACACACACACACACACACACACACACACACACACACATATATATATATATATATCCCCCAAGAACCAAAGGGTTTTCATCATCTAGTTTATGTTGTCAATGAGTTTTAATCCACTAATTACAATCTCGTGTTCTTTGTATACAAAAAATCATGAACACAAAGTGCTCTAGAAGATTTTTTTTAAATGATGTAATATGCATGATCTCAAAATGAAATTTTTTTCCAAGTTTTTTAATGTTGCAAGCCCAAGGCCTAAATTTGAAATTAACATTACTTAATAGGTCAGCCCTAAAGACCTTACAGACTTCTAGATTGAAGTTTCAAGGTTTCTTGTTCCTTTCTACTTTAGCATGAGTTATGCACTATCTTTGATCCTTGACTCCCAACATATTATTTAACCACTCCAATCATGTGTTTTGACGTGGTTAAACAATATCTTCAACCGCTTATCCCCAATACTTCTCTAAATCCACTTCAATCTTTTTCCCAAGAATATGTCAATTGGTAGCTCTAATTCCCATCTCTGATGGCTCCCCAAGTCTACTCGATTTTTTGGATAGGAGACACAACATTTGGTAATGATATTAATTATTGTGATACATTTTGTAGACCTCATTTATCAAACACAATATTAATATTTGACTAATATTTAGTCATAAGAGTTAACATATTTTTAGTTTTTGCAAGTGCAGACTATTTTTTTAGTTATCAATAATAATTACTACCACTTTTTTTTTAATTAAATTTTTAGTTCAATTTCTATTAAAATATCATAAAATATGAAAAAAATACAATCATTCAAGCACATTAAACAAAGTGTTAACCTTTTTATGTGCCACTCTCTCATCATCCACTATGTAATGACAAAAATAAAAATGAAACATCAATTTACTTGGTTTATGCATGAAAAAGTTGAGCTCTTTGCCAAATCAGTCATAAGGCTCAATCCCCATTGACTAGGCATGAGTAGGGTCCCAAACCACCATGCAACCAAGGGCTTCAACCTCCACATGCCCCCATGTGGTATCTACAATAAGCATGCATATATTAAATAAATATTTTTAAATTACTTATGCAAATTGTATTGTACTACATACCCAAGTGATGCAATTCTAACATCTAAAAAACATTTCTTGACATTTGCTAACTACAATGCTTATAACTGACACAATTACATGGATAGTAAGGATTTACAATACTCAATTTCTATCAAGCCCTGAAAAAAAAAATTGCCTCTAAAATATATTGAATTTTATATTGATCCATAAGTTTTTGAACCTTTTGGACCTGATGGAAATCAACTTTTTGTCAAGAGGGCATCCCATTAAATTCACCTTTAAAACCCTAATAAAAAACAACCCATAAAAAGTCATTTGTTAAATCAACACAAAACCCAAAATTTGTAAAATTCTAAGTCTATAAACACAATTAAATGCCTTCAATCCTTTCCTACATGGTCAAAGATTCAACTGATCTACTCACACAAAATTAACAATACTCGAAATATCTCCTCTCATAAACTAACCAAACTTTAATACAAGATGAAAGGAAAATTATAGTAAAATGTATCATTAACCCTCATGAGATAAACAAATGCAAAACAAGCATTGAGAATCAACAATGTTAAATAACAGCAAACACAATACAAGATAACAATAGATACATCTTAAAAAAACTCAAAGAACACTTAGCATTCAAAGCATCACACAACTCAATGTATTAATTCAAGTACAAAATTACAATACACTAGCAAAGTCTCCATATAAGGCCTCCAAGTATCAAGTATTATAATTGCATTCCTCTATTTGAACAACTAAATGAAAACTATGTAGCCAATATCACAATCCTCATTTATTTATGTTCAACCTACAAGACATGTTCAATCAAACCTTAATCAACAAATCAACTTTGAGCAATAAACAAATCTTAACAATTAATTATGCTTACTTTATAAAAATTTCATAAACCATGTGCCCCAAAACCATGAGCCAATACAATGAGCCTTCTAACTCCTGACTCTAAAATCAAATATTTAGTACTAAGTGATTCTTAATAAGAAATATGTTTCTGCTGTAACACTCGCATTACATATTCATATCAACGTCTCATACAAAAGTCTTCAAGAATACCTAATCAAATAGTATACACATCTCTATAATGTACAACAATTAAATGTTTATTAACATTATTTACTTCAGCATTACCATGCAAAATGTACCATGCGCCTTTCCTAGTACAATTTAATATTTAAGTTTTTTTTTGTAAACACTTGTTTAAAAAAATTATAATCATACAGTGCTAAGAGATTTCCACAATTCGTCATATAAAGAAAGTGTTGTTTCTGGATTCAATCTGTGATCCATCATTAGGATGAAGAGAGTCAATGAAATCACTTGATGATGGATTGCAGAGTGTGACCTGAAGCAGCAATTGAATCCAGAGACAGCACTCTCTTAATATAATCATATTTTAAACTGTTTTGATGACTACTGAAAACCATATTGTTCTCTTATAAATACTAAAATTCAACTCAAATATATGATTACTACTATTTAGTAATAATTTTTTAATTTAAAAATATATAATTTTAAAAAAACTTCATTTCATTGGATAAAAATCCTTATAATGGACTCTAAGGATTATGCTAGTAACTGTACGTAATTTCTCTAATAATATGTAATCTATGTTGGTTAAGTTGAAAGATTCTTAATGAGTCTACAGAGATTAGCAAGCCCCAGCAACATAAGGAATGAAGTCAGGATCATGTCCCAGACAACTTTGATAGAATGGATGCCCCATAATCCTTAATTCTCAACTGAAGAGATTTTAACATTAAAATTGATTCTGTGGTTTTTGACATAAAAACCTTACAAAAAAATTCATGTCACAGTACTTATGCAACAGTTTATTTTATAAGCATTTTTTTTGTATTGCTAGACTGTGAGTGACAATAATCTGTGATAATTTCATTGGTGTGAGAAGTATATTGTTTTCAGTATCATTACTGTCCAAAGTCAAAACATTAAGAGTAGTTATGCAAACCTGTTTTGAAGGAATATGACACACTGCCAACATGCTGAGAAGTCACATAAAGAGTTTAGAAACAATACCACGAAGAAACCAAACAAACACTAACAGATACAAAGGAATGCATACATTGATCAAATCCCATTGATCTACAAAGTTGCAGAAAACTGATCAATTAATTCTGCCATTTGCTCGTCATAGGCAGGACCTTCCATCTGAAAATGCCCAGCTCTAGGTATAAGATGAATTTCATTGCGTCCAGCTGCCATCTTCAACTTATCTTTTAGTTGTTTTACACTCGTAAACCCGTCACTTGTGCCCATCACAAAGAGCTTTGGTTTTGGTGACTGCAAAATAGCTTTATGATGCCTTCCGAACAATATTGATGCAAGCATGCCAAAAGGGTAACCTAGGCTTACATAACCCATAACTTGCTCAACTTGGTCAACAGCAGAACCTGCGATTGGTGCACCTGCGATACATACAAACAGACTTTACACAAAACTATTAAAACTCAGGTCAAGTATAAATTTAGAATACAAGTTTGCAACTAGATGCATCAACAATCTCAAACATGTACATGAGAAATTTCAGGATATGTGCCGTTTGGTTTGGTTTTAAGACGTGTTCAGAAAGATATTATATCCCACAAGTACATTATTATGCATGTGAATTGAGACATACTTCACACCTACAATAAAGTCTCCACTTATGAATCAAAACCTACTCTGCATCTACAGTCATACGTTCGGTTACAAATTATGCATCCACAACAATATTCCACTTGCAAATTGAGACATTTTCTGCATCTATAAATACAAGGCTTTCACCAATAAACCACGACATACTCCACATCAACAAATACAAACTGTGAGGATATATTTTTCAATCCTTCCTTACTCCAAAGCGAATATATCCTTGCTTATTCCGAATAAAAATCAATATTAAGATCTGGTACCTCTCAACTAACTCAATATTGAAAAGATATCTCCATCCCCCTATATCTCCTAATCAATCGAAGAGCTAAAGGGGTTCTATAATAAATGGCGCCGAAGGTTTTGCAAATGGGGTAACAAGCTAAGTGGGTTTAACTTTGGAAGAAACTCCATGACTAAGGGCGCTTGAGTTGGAGCTGTACTGGGATGGGTGACCTCTCAGAAAGGCCCAATGCTTCATCTTTATTAGCATCACCCAAATGCAATGAGTGCTAAGTATTCCATTCATTCTCATGAGAGATGGGTTCTTGTGAACCACTCATGAAACATGGATCAATGAGTGCAACTCAAAATCTACATAGTTGAATCCCAATAGCAATATCACAATTTGACTTGCTTGGAAAATATCTCCCACTTATCAATGTTAAAGTCTTCAAAAATATTAATAGCTTTAAAAATACAAGCAAATATTTTATACTATATGACCATATACATCCATTAATATACCTTCACAATAAATTTTATACCTATTAAAAAAAAATATTTCACAGAATTTCAATAATTTTCTTGTTCGAGTAAAAATATTTTCAAAATTTACCCCTTTATATATAGCACCCCTTTATTTTTTGAACACTATACTTGAGCTCACTAACCCTATTCTCCTTTATCAGATTAATTTTTCCTCAACTAGAATATAAGAACTGCTTAGAATTTGAAAGGGATATGCAAAGTTCAAACAACATTCGATTAGTAATTTAAATCGTTGTAACTCCCACCACGTAAAACAACTTCTATATTCATATCAATTTTATTTTGTTAAACTTCATGCAAGCATTTTTATATTAAAAAGGCCCATGCAGACCTCAGTTTTAAATTGTGGATTTAAACTACAGTTTTTTAATCTTTTGATCAAATCACTTTTCTAAACAATGCTCCACTTCACTTTCAAAACTTAGACAAAAAACACACAGGGTAACGCGTCCCTTGTCCTTCTGCAGGATGTTCTAGAAATACGAGGACACTTTAAAAAATATCCCCCCGTTCCCTATCTCGATTCTACTAAACAGCATGGAAACATAGTTGTCGCCCTCCAAAAACATTAAATAAGATAAACTTAAAAATTCTGCCCAATTTTCAACTCAAAATTAAAAAGCTGCCTTTTGCTATAAACTCCCACACCACACAGCCCTGAGTGCACAAAGTATAACGACTTGTCCATTACAAGCCACATTTTGAAGGAGGCCATTTATGATGTATTGGCTTCAAATGTTGTACAAGTGATCAATGATTTTGCATTTGTGTAAATTAGTCGACATGATGGTAGAAGGTGCTTACAAGAATCTTAACATATCTCTCTATGTACCTTCCAAGAGGCACCTCTTCACCAAACAACACAGCTTATCAACTCGGGTCAGCTTAACACAATTTTTAATTTGCATTTAATTTATTTACATTTTTAAGATAGGGCACCCATCTCTAGGGGGTCGGTCCTAAGTAAATATGGTCGGCCAGCATTTGAGAGTAACATATAGAATATTCCCTTGAATAGTTATTTACTTATCTGCTGCTCTCCTTATTAATTCCTGCAAATTGGATTTTAGAATGACAGTCCTCCCCTCCCGAAATTGCTCGTCTCCAAGCTATAACAGTTTAATCAAACCCTTTAATGCAAGGGTTCCTAAACTAACCCTAGGAGATTTGTAATCTAACTAGATCCTCCTTATGATATGACTAACTTCTGCTGCGCAACTCTGATATTAACCAAGGCATTGAGAATTTGCAAGGTTTGCAATTTTAAGACAACTTTTCTCGCATCACTCTTAGAGAGGGGGAACAAGGTCATCTTGTATGTTTGCACAATAGCACGACCTCAAAAATAAATTCATATCATTTGGTTCACTCTAGTTATCCTCATATACAAGATCAACCAGAAATAACACCAAACACAGAGCATACACAATGGGAACACAAAGTATATACATGGATGCATGAAGACACGGAGCATACATGAAGTATACACACAGTACACATATTTTTAGATCCATTGACTTATCTTTACCCTGCAAGCTGGCAGGATCAATGCTTTGATACCACTTGTAATGTCCTTTTCCTAGATTGCCTTGTAATCTACCCTAAATTCACAAAATTCAAAAGAAAACAAGTAACACCATATAGTTAGAGATATAACCCTAACCTAGGAATAAGATAGATAAGCATGTCTTGGCACTTGTAACCAAATTAGTTAACAATATAGATAATACATGTAATACATTCATTAAGGTTAAGACAGAATACACTTATAGCACATAAATTTTATTGACTCAATCCATAATGAGGGTTGAGATAGGACAGACATGATGAGGTGCCCTAATTATCTCTGGCCCTAGGCCCAAGAGTGGAAACTCTATCCCCCTTAGCATCACGTGGTTGCAACCAACCTCATGAGGTGGCGTAAACCTAGCGTAGCCTGTACATTGTTCCCCTCCATCACACTATCCTTCTCTCCTCTTATGATTGAGGATCCATTTCCCAGTTAACTCAACAACTAACCCATATAGGCTTAGAGGGAAGATTGCAATAGGGTGCCCTTAACTCAACCCTATGCTCAAGAGCAGAATCTCCATCCCCCTTGGCCTCATGCAGTCCTTAACTGATCTCATGAGGTGGTGAACCTAGTGAGGCCTCACTGTTCCCCCTCCTTGCGCTGCCTCTTCTTCCTAATATGGTTTATTATTGCAGGTATATGAGATTGTCAATTTTATAGGTATAAACGTATATTTTCTTTGCACATGTCTTATTCTAAGCATATTAATATATCAGAGAATGACATATGTCTATTCTAAACATATAAAATATATCAGAGATTTGCATGTCTATTATAAGCATATAAATATATCAGAGATTTGCATATCTATTATAAGCATATAAATATATCAGAGATAAAGTCTGCGAGAAAATATTAATATTCACACTCATTTAAATATGCCTCAGCAGTATATTTATTCTGGCAAACGACAGTAACTGAGAATATTATTGCAAACTTGATCTGTTATAAATGATATTTGGTCCACTGGCTGTCTTCTGATGTCTTCTGGATTTTCACTGCTGCTCTTACCCGATTAGTGCAGAGTTAAATAATGATTCTCCTTCGGAAGTCTGCTATAATGTACACTCAGGCCTTGGCTGAACAAAAACTCCTCCCAAGTTGACTATTAGAGTTTGGTTCTTTATCGCTACAGATCTGCTCCTCCTTTGAAATGGTTACAACCCTTCATTTCTGTCTTTTAATTATAAGTCTGTCTTTTAGGGTGTATCAAACCCTTAATCGTTGTAAAATAATTACTGCCCCTTATTTTTATAATCAGTCTTCTATTAAAAAATCGCTGCATATAATCAAACATAATCATTCATTTGATAATCGCTGATATATGCAAGGAGTCTTTGCCTTTAAACTTGTGCCATTCTTTATTTATATTGTTGGCTGACTTGCTGTTCTGGTGTTTTTAAATAATTATCGCTTCAAACACTTACCCGTTGTTTAATAATTACTGCCCCTTATTTTATAGTCATTGTCTTCTATTAAAAAACAGCTGCATATAATCAAACATAATCCCTCATTTGATAATCGCTGATATATTCAAGGAATCATTGCCTTTAAACTTGTGTCATTCTTTATCTTATATCGCTGGCTGACTTGCTGTTCTGATGTTGCTGCTCTGCTCTTAAAATCAGAATGATGTTACAATGATTCGATGCCTCAAATGAGTCTTAACATATCTCTCTTTCCACCTTCCACAAGGCGCCTCTTCACCAAACAACATAACTTATCAACTCAGGTCAGCTTAACACATAATTTTTAAATTGCATTTAATTTATTTACATTGTTAAGATAGGGCACCCATCTCTAGGGGGTCTGCCCTAATTATAATTTATTTTAATTCCTCTTATAAAGGGCAGTAAGGCAAGGAGGGTAGGTCCTAAGTAAATTTGTTGGCCAGCATTTGAGCTTAACATATAAAATATTCCTTGTTATTTACTTATCTGCTGCTCTCCTTATTAATTCCTGCGATTTGGGTTTCAGAAGGGGGACATGATAGAACTAGTAACAGACATGAAGATTTTTAGAAGATTCTCTTCCATTTTCTCAAAAACTATAAATTTTCAAGTCCATATTTGGTTTTCAGCAATAGTGCAAATGACCAAGGCTCCTTTCCTGCTCTTGATATTGCCCATTGTACATTTTTAAATTTATTGGACAAACACAAAAAACTATCCTTACAGTGAAATTTGATCATCAATTCACATTATTTTATTTAAAACATTGTCTATCTGAATGTCTTTGAAGTCCAAGGATTGAGCGTAATTGGTTAAAATGTTGTGTTTGTGGAGACCCAAGTTCAATTCCCCAGAGGGACATATAAAGTGGAATTCTAAGTTGTGACTCTCAGTCTTCCATAATTGGCTTCTAATGTGGAGGTGGGTTCTAAATAAGATTTGATTTCCAAGTAGTGATTCTTGGTCTTCCATGGGTAATTTCTAGTGTGTTTGCTTCCAAGGAGCTTGTAGTCGATATGCAATTCAAGAAAAAAAAGATGTCTTTGAAGCTAACTTCTTAAAGGATCCTATTTTGCTAAAACCACATAATGCTGATGAACAATAGTCCCAAAAAGAAAGCATTAACAAGATGCCAACACCTTGTTGATGCTAATTGACTAGTCCAAAATTGTTTGGACAAACACTTAGTTTGGGTTGATCGACTGGATCAGCCATCAAAAGTGACTTCAAAGCAGAGTGAGCACCTGGGCAGAGGAAGAAATAAAAGATTTGTCAGTCAGTGACAATTGGGTGGGTACAAAATAGTCTTTGCCATTTCAGCAAGACACAAGAAAATTACACGGAGGAACATACACGGCTCACTATTTCAACTTGGGTGGAAAAGGTTCTATGTATGACAAAACAAAGCCAAAATTCTTCCAGGGAATTAGATCTCCTTCTCTCTTCTAATATGGGAAACATTCTAATTCCTCTTATCAACTCTTCTGCTCATCCTTGGGCATAAATCATAGTTATCAAATCAAATGGACTTGATTCAAATCCAGTTAGATATGGAACTTCTGGACCAACCAGATTTGTAGGATTTGGTCCAGACTTTACAACTCATAAAACTTCACTGATTTTGTTTTTAAAATTTTCAGATTCCAAATTTTTTGGCCTCCAAAACAAATTGAACTTTTTGAACCTATTAAGTTATTAACTATGGCATAAATGCACCCACTAAGAGATGTGCCAAGGTGGTGGAGTTCACTGAACTTAGAACAAACTGAATTGTAGTATAATTCCATCCAGATGTTTGGCAATTAAAAGTTGCGGCCCATTCACATGTTTCTAGAGTTAATAAGACCGCATGCTGTTATTTCATTATCAAATGAAAGGATGCTTGTCGTCATTATCCTTGGTGGCCTTTGCAAAGGAAGCAAGCTTGTACATTTTAGTGATTGACTAGGGTTCAGTTTAGATAGACTTGTGGGAAATGAGAAGAAATATTGTGGAATGTGAGGCGTTCTTGAGGACCTTCGTGAAGGGAATTCCAACTTTTGCTGTTTGATAGTGAAATGCTTCTGGAGTTTATTGCCTCATTGAATGTCTTCAAGGTAAATCAATTGTGTTGGAATTGTTGGCATTCAATAGTGTTGTCATCAATGTCAACATATATTCAGTCATAAGGATCAGAAATTGCAGAACAATTCAGACAGGCTGACTGTAGAGAGTGGTACGGACGGCGTATGGTTTCATAGCTCTTGCGAACTTGGATATATGTTTCAAGATGTGTGTTGAGCTTATCCCTATGACCACAGACATTTATATGATCATAGGACAGAGATATGACTGTTTTAGAAAAGACTGGTTGCAGGAACAAAGACAGTTTTCTCAGACCTAGTTACAGTGTTCGGAACAGAACTACTGTGCAATGATGAATCTTGGTATGCACGCTTGGGAAATGTCAGAAGACATCAAGAAGAAGTTACATTGTGATTGCAGCATGTTCTTGTGATTGCTGACATCATCTATGGTGTGTTTGCTTGCGAGGAAGTATTTGGGAGCCGACCAGGAAGAGTAACGTGTAGATGATTGATTTATGATTGAATCAATGATGGAACCAACTCTTGGTGAATTATAATTGCTGTAAGATGATCAGGGACAACTTGTGTGTCGTCGCCTTGGATAATGTAATTGTTTGTTATGTAATGAGGTCCTATAATGGCTGACCTCTAGATGAATTATTATTTGTAACTTGTATATAAGGAAGGGTTTCTTCCTTGAGATTAAGTGTGGATTGTAACGGTAATAAGCAAGCTGGAAGGCTACAAGATCTGCTTCTAACAAGACAGAAGGTTGTGCTTCTGGGCACAAGGGTTGGAATGTCCTAACAGGCAATTCAAGTATTACAGAGAATACTTTGTAAAGGATTGAAAGTGAATACTTTGTAAAGGATTGAAGGTGAAGTTAACCTTCTGATTGTATTTGGGCCTGTGGCCAGTTGTATTGCCCTTAACAGGGTTGGAGACTCCTAACAAGGTTTGTCCTTAAACAGGGACCTGCCTATTGTATTAATCAGCTCTTAACAGGGCTAGAACTCCTAATAGGGTTTCATTCATATAGTGCAGATATTTGTGGGTGGCATCCCCATCGGGGTTTTTCCCTTAACAGGGTTTCCTTGAGAACAAATCTTGATGTCACTTGTGTTCAATGATTAATGTGGTTTTGCATAAGATTATATTTGGTGTTAAGTTTAATCAGATTGCTAACAATTGATTCACCCCCCCCCCCCCCCCCCCCCCCCTCTCCTCTCAGTTGTGTAAGACATTGTTATTCTAACAAATTGTGTTATCTCTTTCCATCTGATGTTATTTTCTATTACTTGCTTATGTTGTTTCCTTGCAAGTTGATATTTCATAGCACAAGTTGATAAAAATAGACTTCAGTTGAATAACAGCTATACATTTACGGATTCTGAGTTCTCTATTGGCTTCCTTTGACACGGTCATTATCCTTAGCAGGACTGCCATTAAGAATAATGCAGCTAGCATTGCCAAGCTGCATGACAGTTTTCTCAAGAGGAAAGGTCAAGCTAGTACTATGGACAGTCTGAGCAAGAGGACCTATTGTGACCTTTACACATGTCACCCTGTTGCAAATGGGGACCCCTTGTTTTTGTTTAGTGTTTTAGTCGTTTAGGCTCAGTTTTATTTTTAGTGGTAGTTGTTTTGCTTTTAAGTCCTTTCCGTAGGAAGCAAGCAAACCATCAATCCTTGGTCTTAGATTCATGAGAAAGTGATACTGGGTCTTTGTGAGATTGCAAAAAATCAAGCAAGTTGTCAAGAAATTACCGAAGGGTTGATGAGCTGTTGTCAAGGGAGAAAGTTGTTTTAGAAATAAGGGATGCCACTTTGTTTTGAAAATCAACATGAAGAGGTCGTGAAGGTGAAAAGGAACGGACAAGAAGAAGCAATATGGGAATATGAGCCATCACGATCCAACTTCAAATTCAAATTGCAAATGCTAAGTGGAGGTTAAAGTTCAAATGGCTAAGTGAGGAACAAGTGAGAATGTGAAAGTTAAAGTTCAAATGGCTAAGTGAGGAACAAGTGAGAATGTCAAAGTTAAAGTTTAAATGGCTAAGTGAGGAACAAGCGAGAATTTCTAAGTCCTTAGTCAAAAAATGCAAGAAATTCAAGTATAAGTGAAAAGAGGAGAAAATCTTACTCATTTCCAGCTCCTAGCTGGAAATTCGACCTATAGTTTGCCCATTTCCAGCTTGCTTGCCAATTTTCGACCTCATCAAGAGGCTCATTTCCAGCTTATAAGTGGAATTCTGACCTGGCCATTTTACCATTTCCAGCTCCCACTCTAATTTCCCCCTAACAAATGAAGATGAAAATCGCAAGATTTAAGAGGTTTAGAATTATTAAAATGACAAAATCTTTGCAAAGGAGATGAAATTTTGGTTTATAAATTAAGTTTCAAAGAGGTGAAAAGGAGAATTTTCATGCTAGCGAGGATGTTTTGAACAAGGATAAGAACTCTTTTGAAGAGAGAATGTGAAAAAATCTAAGTTTAATTTTTTGCTCATTTCCAGCTCCTAGCTGGAAATCCAACCTCCTTGATGGGCATTTCCAGCTCTTTGTTGGAATCCCACCTTTGAGAAAATAAGGACACGTTGACGTACAAAATTGCTAAGTCAGGATTGAAGTTCAATCCAAGAAGATAGAGGCATCGAGAGAGAAAATTCTAATCCAAAATTGAAGAAAATAAAAGGATTTGAGGAACTTTTGACTAATTGAGAAGTGAAAGGCAAGTTTAAGTTTTAACACAAGGTTGGATTTCATTTTGCTCATTTCCAGCTCCTAGCCGGAAATCCAACCTAGTCTTTGATCATTTCCAGCTTACCTTCTAAAATCCACCCAGCACTACAAAGGTTATTTCCACCTAAGTTAGGAATTTCCGCCCTTGAGATAAGGATGAAATTCAAACTCAAAAACATGCAAGGGTAAGAAAAAGATGAAGTTTGAGGTCCCAGGCAATGAAGGATGATCCAACTCAACTATACAATTCAAGGCAAATGATGATTTGATCTAAAGTTGAGAAAGGGAAATGCAAAATTTTGAAAAATGAAACAAGGAATTTCAAGTCAGGTTTAAAATTTTGAAGTTACAAGGTGAATTTTCACCTAAATTTCTAAAATCCGACCCAATACATAGCTCATTTCCAGCTCCTAGCTGGAAATCCGACCTAGGCAATTGGTGCACTTTGAAAGGCAATTTCCAGCTCCTTGTCTAAAATCCGCTCAAGAAGAAATTATCATGTTTAAGGAGTAATAAAAAATGAGAGTCTGGGCTTTTCATTTAGGTCGGCCTCCTTGAGTGGAAAGACATCAACCTTCAATGAAACCTTATGACCGCTATAAAATGAAGATGAATTGAATTATTTCAACCACAATTCAAAGAAAACCAAAAGCAGATCAAAATTAGGGGCGAATTTGAGCAGACAAAGAAAATCAGAACCTAAGACAACTTGTCCACACATTGGAGGAAGGATCAAATTAGCCCAAAGAGGAATTGCATCGGAACTAAGCCAATTAAACCCAAGGAGGAGGCAAATTATCTGACTTTTGAGCAGAAATAAGTGCGAAATTCAGCAGACATGGGCGAATTCCTTGTGAAAATCAGAAAAATTAGCAACTCCAGCAAGCAAGAAGCGAATTCAATCAGAAAAAAGGGTGTTTTGTAGATTAAATCAGTGTCAAGAATGTGCATTTTCTGAAAGTTTTTAAGCAATTTCAAATAAAATCAGAACTTGTAGAAGATCATTTGAGCAAGAAAGGATAAAATGCATATGTTTTGATAATAAAATGACAGGTGAAAATACATTTCCTCATCCAAGTGCAAATTCAAGTTAAAAATACAATCTTGTTCTTTGAAAGGATGTTTTATCATGAAAATGTCTCAAATCTTGCTTGCATTCAATTTGGTTTCATAAACTTAACACAAGTGTTTTCTCTTTCTTGGCAAGGGTGGATACATGGAGATGATGATAAGAAGGTGATGTCAAGGATCAAGCTTGGAAGAAGGACGATATTCAAGATCAAGTGTTTCACAGAGTTAAATCATTTCACATGCAAAGAATGCTACATGATCCTTAGATTCCTTTTGGAAATCCTTGAATCAACATGGAGTCAAGAACAACACAAAGGTTTCAACAAGGAGTTGCAAAACAAAGGCAACTTCAAGTGACTTTTCAAGTAAAACAAGAAGATCAAGGTTAAGATCAAAAGTAGAAATCAAAGATGGAAGTGGAAATACAATTGCAACAGTCCAAGCCAACAATCACCTGAGGAAATTCAAAGATAAAGATGTTCAATATGAAGAAACATCATGAAGACAATACCAAGTTAAAAGAAGGTCAAGGGAGAGGATCATTTTGAAGCTGAAACCACCATGAAGATCGAATGTACAAGGAAGTTTAAGAAAGATAGTATCAAAAGAGTTAATCAAGTTTGGAAATGTTGAATATCAAGAGATATTACTCAAAATGTAAAGGTTTCTTTGTGATAAGGAAGAAGGATTTCAAGACAAGCAAGACGATGTGACATCGACCCATTTTCAATCAATCAAATGATTCCACATCATCACCATGTCTAGATGCATAGAATTTGCCATCAAGGAAGAGGACAAGGGAAACATGGTTCTAAAAGAAAATTTGTTATGATCCCATGTGACAAGGAATTTTCCTATTCACCCATAGAGGATGTTCTATTTTTCATTGGCTAGGTGGTAGTTGTAGAAAACCCTAATTAGGGTTACTTTGAATTATCTTGGTTGTTGATCTTAATGATCCCATGTGACAAGGAATTTTCCTATTCACCCATAGAGGATGCTCTATTTTTCATTGGCTAGGTGGTAATTGTAGAAAACCCTAATTAGGGTTACTTTGAGTTATCTTGGTTGTTGATCTTGAATCAATCTGAGTCATTGGTTGTAACTGAAAGCCATAGATAAAGCCTTGCTCATTTCATTTGTAAGAGAGACTTTTGTGAAATTGTTGCCGAAATACTGCCAAAATAAGTGCAAACTCATTAAAGCTTGGTGAAGACTTGTGTTATTTTGGGTGTTAGCATGGTTTTCTATTTCTCACTAAAGTTAGAATTTGTTTATGTTGAGTAGTTGAATAAAAGACATTGTTGTTAATTGAGGGTGAATTACTTGGTTCGTACCATTTGTAGTTTGTTGATTGCAACTCACAACATATGGTTAGTTTGAACCCCACTTAAGCACAAGTTCGACTATGGATGTTCATTTGGATTGCTCCAATATTGGGTATTTAGATGAATGTTTACAATATGAAAATCCTTTGTTAACTTTGAAGACTGCATCATGTTTTGTGTAGTTGTTTCCGCAAGATGAAGCAAAGCTTGGTCTTTAAGGAATTCTAATATCCAAACACCATCCATTGTTATCATTGCCCTTAGGAATTAGATTAGATTTCTCTAAACCCTTTATCCTTTTGTCTTTTATTTGAAGTTCAAGAATCCTAGCATAAGTCCCTTTGTGATTACCATCATTTTTACATCAAATTCAACTGAGTTATATCCAACACAAAGTCATTAGTTAGCATTCTAAACTTTGGGGTTGATTCATTTGATCACACATTTGTTACACTGTTTAACGTTTGAAGTTTCTTTGTTCAAGAGAGGATAGGATATTTAGTATTTTATTCTGCATGTTGGAGTGGTCACAAAACTCACATCAACGGTCAACAGATGCAAATGGACTCAACGGTCATTGACCTGGATGATGATGATGTGGAAGACCATTTGGATTTCCTCAAGAAAATGGGTAGCTATGAACGGGTTACTGAAGCGGGTTAGGGAAAACTTCTGCTGCTGTGTGTTTGCTGATGGTCTATTGTCACTACAATTTTTCACTGTTGTTTCTGCTTCGTGATCTCCATCCCTTGTGGAGCTCAGTCTTTTTCCATTCTTCTGTTGGGGCTTTGTAGTTTTTGTGCCTTGTTGTATAAGGGTTTTGACGCTTTCAAAAACCTGCTTTTAACAATATATTCTAAAAAAGAAAACAGTTATACATTTAATTCACAAGCATCACTACTTATTCACAACATGGTCGTAGTCACAATATGGTTCTGTATATCGGCTAAACAGGAAGTAAGTAGCATAAAAGTTGTTGAGGAAAGTATTAAAAAACAAAATAATAGTCAAATGAGAAGAATTGGTTGGGGATGAAATAGTCTAATTCGTTCAGCTGAGATCAAAATCATCTATGAGATGACAAAACACAAATGAAATAATTTTGTATAATGGTCTCCTATAGCCATTTATGATTTATCTCTTGGATTTTGTTTCCGAAAGGTTTCTTCCATTTCTTTTTGATAAACATCAAAAGTATCGAATTAAACATTGTTAAAAAAATTACAATATCAAAATCTACACATCAACAAAAGTGATAGCCAAATATTATTATAAGGGATGTTATAAAAAAGATTTAAACTTCCAAGTTTGAGAAAATCTACAAAAGAACCTACCACAATCAAAGTAATTGCATCCAAAACTGCCAAATCTCAATGTGGCTCCAAGGGCCCAAACTACAAAGTGCATAGGTTTTCAACCCAACATTTTAGTGACTATCAACCATTCCAGAGATATCAATGGGGCTCCCCCCAAGGACGTGCACAAGTTTTCTTCTAAATCTGTGTAGGATGTCCCCTTTGAACTTAACAAGGATTCACTCAAGGGGTTTTTCAAGAGATCATGTTGTTGGATTTCTTTTATTTTTTAAATAATTGACCTGGAGAATCAAGGCTTCAAAGCTAAGCCTATTGCTTTTTATTGAAAGTTTTGCATCTGGTTATTGTTCTTGTTTTCCAAAGCATTGGCTGTTGATGAAGAGGATTTGATCAACATTTGGTGCATAGAGATTATCTATATGTTGGAGCATTTGCTTCTTTGGTCCCAAGGTGGTTCTGAATGGCTTTTGAGGACTCCTTTGGTTGTTTAGTTTCATGTCTTCCTGTGAGGTTAAAGCATGGAAAAAGTTTGCAGTTTTGCGTTGTTCCTCTGTGGGCATTGAGGTTGTCATTTTTATGCATATCCCCTCTGGAATATGTTCTCGGCCTTCAATAAACCTTTGTGATTGGGCATTTGTTCCTCTTTGGGAAGGCCAACTGATTACTGTTAGGGTAATCGAGAGGTTGTCTCCTCTGACATCTTTGGTAGCTTTTATGTTCTTGTGGTTGATGCACAAAACAAACCCTGGCCAGAACCCCATAATTAATGACAAATCCTACACTGAAAGGAGATATTCTCTTAATCTCCTGGATGCTCCCTATCAGACATCCCCATGTCTGACATTATTCAATCAGCCAATGATTTTCCGAGAGAAAAGCTAACACAAATCCTGGCGTACTTAAAATCCCAAAGATGACTGATAAAAATTCAAATGCAATAATTAATTAACCTGTTCCTCATCCAATTTTCTTGAGTGCAAATTCTTGCTAATATTCACTGGGAAGCAGAGGTAGCCTGACCTATGCTGGAACTACATGGTCGGAAGATCTTCTATGAAATTGAAAGCAGAAGATTAAGGCTTCATAAACAAACCTGAATTTTCTAAGCCAAGGGCTTCCTTGAAAAATCTGAATTTTTTGCTTGTTTGGTGGAGAAGATAGCTATTACATAAGTTTGAGCATCATAAGAATATCTACAGACTTTATTCCAACCAAGTTTTCAGAGTTTTGAGGGTTGGGCCCCCTATCTCAATTGGAGAGAGCTTCCTATGGTAGGCACAAGGTCCAGTCTTCCCCTCAATGTGATAACCCTAGATTAACATCAGACAAACTATGCAACATAAACAAAATAAGTTCATGTTACCAAGGATTTGAATTGTACTAATGTTCGAATATAAATGTATAAGAACATGCGTTTATCTTAATATATATTGATATACACATTAGTAATTATTGGTCAAGCAATTGTAAAAACATATATTCAATATAATGCGAATTTTATATACATAATTATATAATTATATATATTATGTATATATATTAATACACATATTATATTAATAATATATACATCGAAATAAACATAATATATATTAATAATTAACAAATAATACATATATATTAATTATTAATATATTACAATATAATAATTAATGTACTAATATATTAATATATTGTATTATTAATAATTAATTATAATATAATAATATACTACTATATTAATATATAATATAAAAATCAATATAATAATAAATTAATAAGTCCCTTGGGACTGTGACTGAAGTCGCGGGTCCCTTAGGACTACGACTGCAGTCGCAGCCACTAAGGGTTGCAACTGTAGCCGCAGCCCCTAAGGGCGTGACTTACAGTCGCACCCGTGGGGAGAGAGCGTGAGTCCCCTCACCCACGGGTTGAGCGCTATACCCCCCGCCCCCCCGCATAAATAGAAGGAGGAAGAAGGGGAACGGGGGCAAAGAAGAAAGGAGGATAATAAGAGATATAAAAAATAAATAAAATATTACTTTGGGATAACCAAAAAAAGGGAAGAAGTATTATATAAGAAGGGTGCATAGTCAACTTCCAAAGGTAATAGTTAATAAAATAAATATATATATATAAGAATAAATTTTAATTAAAATATATATATATAAGAATTAATTTTAATTAAATTCTATATATATATATACTTTGCAACACTTATGATTCATATTAATGAATATATTACTTTGACATTCCCTATGTAGATAATGAATTTGGTGTTATGTTACAATTGTTGATAATGAATTTTATATTCATACTCCCTCTAGTAGCCAAACATATGAATCTTATATTCGTCCCAAGCTACTTAGAGATCAAAGTAATGGCAATTCGAGGTTGATATAACCATGTTGCCCATTTGTGGTTAATGGCAATTCAAGGTTGATATAACCCCATTGCCCATTTGAGATGGATGGCAATTCAAGGTTGATATAACCCCGTTGCCAATCTATGATTGATGGCAATTCAAGATTGGTATAGTCCCGTTGCCAAATTCGAGATTGTTATAATCTCATACGTAGTATATATACTGAAGCCAGTCATATGCATATGCGTAGGCTTGGATAGCATGTATTGCTTCCAAGAGATTCTTATGGGCAGTGCTCTATGGGATGACGTGTCGATAGCCCGGTTGCTTAGAGTGGATCTTATATCCCTCAAGACGAGGATCGGGAATTCTGTGAAGCCCGACCTAGAGGTAGCCTTAAAAATCAAATTCCCCCCCTTACTAACTTAGAGTAGAGTATGAGTCTTGTAAATATTATGTAATATTTTGTACTAACATTAGTTTTGCAGGAAATTATGAAAGGAGAACAAGCAGGGACATTACACTCAAACCCCACCCACACCCACGCGATAACAAAAACATGTGTAGCACCAGTGTCACCGTTCACATAAAAAAGATTACCCAGAATATTGCAGGTTATAGGAGTGCTACCCAATTCTTGCAGTCTTAAAAAAAAATCAGAGTTTTAAGTCCTGGAAAAGCCCCCATAAATCTGCAAATAAGGACCTTTTCCTTAAGTAACCAAAGCCTACTTTTCTATTTCATTTGTAGCAAATTTCACCTTTGGTGGGATTTCCATCCTTTGCAAACAAACATCTCACCTAGGAAAGAAAGATGACCTAATAATCTTCCTAGAGGTTTGGTGTTAATGAATTGTGCTAAATCTTACTTACATATTTGATTTATTGTCATGGAAGATAATAGATCTAACACGGAAGTTAGGATTCAGCGGGAGTGCTCAGTTAAGAGGCCAGTGCAGCCTTTCTCTCCCACTTCCTTCCTCCCCCTTTTCCCCACACACGCTAAATCTAAAGGGACATATCCTTGCTCCAATCAACCTTGGACAGAGTTTGGGGATGGTCATTGTTAATGGTAAGAGAGGATGATTAGTCCAGATACGGAGAGAGAATGGATCTGAAGGAGCTAGTGGGGGGAGCTTAGCACAACTTTTCAATGCAGATTTTGGAGGTTGTCCACATCCTGGATAAATTGTAGCTTTATTAGAGAGTTTCAGGCTTCTTTCATTCCAAATAATATTTGTAGCTTCTCTTTTCCTACTAGAATACCTCATCTACACCATCACTACTGATATTTTTTTAATGGCTGCCATATGCTCTATCAATTTTGTCTATTAAATGAAGAAATCGCCGAGAGCATTTTAATTCATTCTCTAGAATGTGCTTTTAAGTACTTTAACTTTTGTCTTAGGCTATAACTCTTAGAGCCTTTATATCATTGTAATTAGACTCGGTGATTCCAAGTAAGGGATTGTGGATCATAATCCGAATCAGCTTTGGCAAGAATAAGGTCTTGAAATTACAACTTGGTGAATCTCCCAAAAAAAAGATATGTGTGTGTGAGTGTGAGAGAGAGACAGAGAGGTGGACCTGAGAACACTCAAATAACCTTTTTTCTTTTGCCCATTGCAATTTTCACTCTCATTTCCGCTCTTTCTCCAATTTTTCATTTTTCCTTGAAGGATCTGAATGTTCATGCAAAGGTTGGACACGGTTGGATTAGAGATGGTTTTGTTCATGTGAAATGTTGATAGAAAATATTGGCTTTCATTTTAGCATATTATCAAGCATCTACAAAGGGCAAATGAAATAAAACCTACACCCTTACCACTTTATTTCTCTTACTCTTTATCTATTTCCTGTACCTGTTTAAAAACATTTATTGCATTTTTTTTTGCTCTAACTTAGATTATGAACTTAACCTTATCATCATTTTTATCATCTGTAAGATATAGGTTTCATAATATTAATGTGTCGGAGCTGCACAGTAAAGACTATGCCTGGAAGCATAGCAATCCAATTGCTAAAAATGGGCAGTCTTTTTGCATTGTGATGCAAAGTTTCATGCTGGCAGTATTACTCGCCTCAAATAATTTCTACTTAATAGAAAATTCTTGTTTTAGTGTTTTCTTAAATACATCAGATTGGCTACCCAATAGTCTTAATTTCTTGATCTTTCATATTTCAAGCTTAAAACAAAAAAGAACAAAAATAATTTCAGACTTCTGTTTAGATTTTTCATTTCTTCTGTAGAACAAGACATGATAATTCAGACCAATTTTCAATTATGCTTAGACTGACCAGTATCCTTGTGGCAGTGAATCTTAGCTCCACAAATCTAAACCCTTACCCCCTTTAGTAGCATTTTTCCAACCTGGTCTTTCCTAGTGCATCTAACAAGTAGAACTGCTCAGTGTTTATTGGAACATTGATTCAAATAAGAGTTAAGAATGATATTTGTAGCAACGCATTATAACAGAATTTCCTACTAACTGAGATTGAATAGGCTTCACCAAAATAAAACAACTTCAATGCAGGCAAAACATTCTAATCTGCTCCAAGGAATCAAAGAAATATTAGATTACAGAAAGAAGTTGAGCCCAATACTGACCGCATGCTAAGGATATTATTCATCGACAGAGTGAGTTAATGAAACAATGCAAGAAAAATATCAAATTGTATTCTGCGGGGAACTAAAAGAAAATGGCTATTATGCACTAAAGTCTAATGTACAAACTAGCTTTGGTCTTGTAGATTTCCCAAGGCTATTGTTTCATAGTAGCGACTGGTAAAATTTCTTTGCATGTGCCATAAAATCCCCAAAAGTACAAAGATACAATCATCCCAAACTAGGATTCATTTTTTCTGGGCAGGCTTTGGAGGACAAATTGTGATGCCTGCAAATTCCATGATAAAATCAACTTGAAAGTTGAGACAGACTTCATAGGTACTAGCTACATGCCTAATTGATTCCTCAAGAAATCAAAGAAGCTGCCATGAATGTTCAGTATTGATTTATATCGATTAGATGGTACATTCAATTGCTTACTAAAGGGACTTACCACTATCAAACTTCAGATCCAAATTACTAACTAAATGTTCAGATACTCAAAATTTGCAAAAAACGGATGTGACTTGATATATTGCTATTTCAAATAAAAGAACTTCTCTCTTCCCGTGCATGCGGAAATAGAAATAAGCTTGAAGCTAAATGTGCATTTCTGCAAAATGGCGAAGCAGTGCATTCATTGACAAGGAAAATTACCTGCAGAAGATCCGACCAAAAGTATCCTTCCTGCAGGAATGTACTGGGAAGCCCATTTACATACAGCAACAACATCCTGTACCTCTGATGATCCAGTCCATGAAGCTTTTCCTGAAGATCTCCCTACACCCCTCATATCAAAAGTCACACTTCGGTACCCTTTTTCAGCTAGCTCTTTGGCAGTGCCCTTCATGAGCCCTTGGCAACCACCCAATACAGAGTATTGATGAACCAAGACAATAACGATATCACTTTTTACGGATGTGGGTTTAAATAACCTTGCCTGAAGACTAATTCCATCTCCCACCTCCACAGTACAGAACTCAGTTTCATGGCTCTCCATCAGAACCGATGGTTGTGATATTTTTCTGGACACTGGAGACCAAGCAATTAAAAGAAGAGAGGGAGCAACTCAGAAAAAATATGCACCCTTATCATTGTTGTATCTATTGAAGCAAAAAAATTGATTTGAAGATGTGTAAGACAATTCTAACTAATGAAATTTGTGATTGTATCTTACAAAAGAAGGGATACGTTTACGTATTATATACTTACAAAAGAAAACTCAAAAGATTAACAGAGGTGGACACTACCCTAAACTTCAGTTAATTAACCTCAACTCATCTGAACTATACACTGGTCACGTGGGGGGAATTCAGAAAAGATATTTAGAAATCAAAGTACGCAGGAATTCCACATTTCCATAATATGTTTCCTCAGACATGGGCATGTCATAAACTGGTAAAACAGAGCAGCAGAACAGCATATGGGAGGACAATAAAATTTTCCGCATTAAATGTCTTTGTAGACATTTTGCAAAGATGGGTATCTGTTTTTTTCAAAAATTACCAGATAATAAAGTCTGAAAGGCATCCACCAACCTGCAAACGAGGAAATCCGCTGAGCATTCAATGTAATGTGAAGGGTAAAGAAGGTTTGGCAAAAGTTTTAGCATCAAATCGTGTACAACCGTTTCACTTGATTGGTTGCCCACAGTGGGGCCTCAACAAGCAGCTGCTCATCACATGAACATTGAAAGGGTGACCACTTTAGCTGGTCATTATTAGATTGGAGGAGGAAGTAGGAATTATTAAAGCGGTAAGTGGTCAGACAGAACAGAATACAGCTTCAATTTCTCCCGACACTCACTGATCGAGGACTCTCAGGATTGTTAAATTGTTAAAGGGGTATAGGTGGCCCGTTGGGCAAGGTTAATTTTGATTGTAGAGAAAAAAAAATTAATGGGTTATCTGGATTCATCATCGCCCCTCAAAAGCTGAATCAATTGATGTGAAGTATGGTATATTTTTTAATAAACCCTTCAAGTCTCCTTACGGTCTTAATGATAGCAAATTATATTTTTACTTTATGATTTTTTAATTAAAATTGGATAATTCTTTTGTTTTATTTTTTAATGTTGTAAATATTATATACTTCTTATTTATTTTTTAAAGTGTCACAATTTTCTTTTTGGCCTAATACTTATTGTTTTAAGCTATTTTGATAGATTGGCTACCAACTTTTTATTTAATATCATGTTTGGTGTTATCTAAATTGAAAGTTTGCAAGGGGAAAAAATAGATTTCTAATAGTAAAGTATATGTTGTAAGTACTTAAATGGTGTTCAATTCACATCTTCTTCAATAGCAAATATCAAATTTTTATTTTACATTTCTAACATTTGTATAAATATCTTATAAGTTGATGAAATGCATATTTTTGTATTAGAGAATTAATTATAATTGTAAGATCCAATTAATACTTTTATGGGAGCATTTTAAAGACACATTGTTTATGTTGTTTTATAGGTAATTGTTAGGTCTAATTGATAACTTATCTATATTGATGTCACAAGATTATGTTGTGTGTTCTATTCGTTGAGCTAAATTTAGTTGACTTATCCAAGTACACATATTCATTAAGTGTATATGATAAACATATTGGAAATATATTTACTTCTAATAACTGTAAATAAAATGATATATTTATGTTTGTGTAATAGATATAGGTGTGTGTGTCTATACATACATACATATATGTGTGTAGGTGTGTGTCTATACATACATACATACATACATGTGTGTACACACACACATGTATGTATACACATATATATGTATGTATGTATGTATGTATATTATACATATGTATACACATATGTGTGTAGACATATATACATACATGCATACATGTATATATATGCATATGTTTGTACATATAGTATACATATACATATATGTGATCTAAAAATAAGTGTTCTTTATAAATATAAATATTTTTTAAAAAAACTAAGAATATAAACTATATACCTAAACTAGTTTGAGTTTAATTCATATTTTAAATCTATATTAAAAGACCTAATCTAAATTTTATTTGATTGAGAATTTCTATATAGCATCATTAAGTGAGCAACATTGTATCATAATTATTTTAAGCTACTTAATAGTTGTTAAAAGGTTTGCATTTATTTTCATGGACTAGTATCACTCAAACTAGGAGTATGTTGAGGGAATGAGCATTAATATAAATTAATTGCACTTAGTGGGTCTTAGACTTGGGAATGAATTCAAGAAAATGAGATTATTTTTAATGGAATCATTTTATGTATTGTCTCTTATGGTTGCATTCCATCACTACTTATTTGGATTTGAGCTAGACTCTATTTATGTGATTTTGTGGCAATTTGTTTATTATCCTTTTGTATTGGCATTCTTGTGATGTACCCAATTACAATTATATTCTTTTAATCATGTAGATATTATTGTGGATGTGAATAGTGGTTTATACTTGTGATTTTAGTAATGATCATATATGCATGATGAATCTACAATGATTTGACATGATGTTATATGATGATGCATGGTTTATATTATATATGAGGACATTTCAGTTGTATGGATCTTGATGTGATTTTATGTTGTTTCACTAATTTTATGTCAGTGATTATTGAGATGTTTTGGTTTACCATGCTTTGTTAGTATTTGCTTCATGGATTTTCAATATATGCTCATTATTATCATAAATATGATTTAAATGCATAGAATAAATGGAATTATTATGGTGATGTTTTAAATGATGATTAAATATGAAAGGGATGATATCATAACATTTGAATATTTAAGAATGATTATGCTTGAAAACGTCCCTTTATTAGTTTCAATTTCTGGATTATTTGTATATGTGCTTCATCTATTTTATATGTATGAGCAGCTACACTTGATTTGTGTATGTTGTAGTGATCTGATAAGTACCAAACATCAACTCCACTTGACTTCGCAGGTCTGAGTGTGTCTTTATCCCCAACAGTGGTTACAACAGATAGTCACATTGTTGTTTAATGATACCTATCCTATTTATTGATCCTAGTTTTGATGATGTATCATTATTTACATTATTTACACATATGGTTATTGTAGGTAAAGTTCAAATTACCCCAACATGAATTATGAAAGACCATGAAATTGTTGGTGCATAGTCAAGTTATGTGCAGTTAATCACAATTGAATTATTTAAATTAAAATGTGGTTTTTAATATTTTATATGTTAATTTCATATTTACCTGCAAATATGTCGTATATGTATTCCTAATTGGAATCAAATAAATGATATTTTGAGAACTTTTGGAGGTTTTAATTTGTCTTATTGAATTATTTGATTTAAGTGATATAATTTTTTAGCCAAATAACCTTTTTGAAAAAGGCTTTTTATTTCTAAGTGAGTTCATCATTCTCACTTGGTTTATATAAAATTTGAAATTTGTTGTCCAATCCTCATTGGAGAAATTCTATTTTTGCTTGCTTGGAGAGATTGTGTTGTTGGATTTTTGTGGGCATTGGTTCATTGGATTATTGTCGAGATAGATTTGCATTGTCAATAATCTCGTTGTCTTTTGCATAGTGTACTCATTTTCCTCTCTATTTTGGATTTTCTCTCTATTTTTAGGTAGGAAACCTCATAACTCTCTTGTTCTTTGATTTTGTGAATTCTAAATTATTGTATTTTTTATATGGGAGGATATTATGCTTTTTCTCCACTTGTTTAATTTGTTTTGATACCTATTTGGATTTGTTTATGTATTACATGTTGAAATGAGGTTTTTTTGTATATTGTCATGCTATTTCTTTCTTCATGTGTTGACAAAATGAGAATTTTATTAGATTTACATGAAGGTTTTGCAAATGGAATTGCAAACAAAGTGGGCTTAATCTTGGAGGAAAACTTGTGGTTAAGTGTGTTTGAGGTGGAGCAGTATTAGGACAGGTGAGCTCCCAAGAAGTCTTGGTGCTTCACCTTTGTGAGCATCACCTAGATGCAATGAGTGTTAAGTGTTCCATTCATCCTCATGAGTGATGGGTTCTTGTAAAATACTACCCATGAAACATGGGTCAATGAGTTTAACTCAAAAACTACATAGTTGAATCTTGATAGCCATATCACAATTTGACTTGCTGTGGAAAATCTCTCCTACTTATTAATTAACAAGCTTAAGGATCTTTATAATAAATATTTCGTAAGGCACAATAATTTATAAGGGTTTTGTAAATGGGGTTGGAAGAAATGTGGTCTTGACCTTGAAGGAAACTTTTTGGTTAAAAGTGCTTGAGCTAGAGTAGTATTGGGATTGGTGACCTCTTAGGAAGTGCCAGTTCTTCACCTTTATGACCATCACCTAGATGTAATGAGTGCTAATTTTTTCATTCATTCTCACAAGATATGGGTTCTTGTGAACCACTACTCATGAAACATGGGTCATTGAGTTTGACTCAAAAACTACATAGTTGAATCCTGATAACAATATCATAATTTGACTTGTGGAAAATATCTCCTACTTATCAATTAATGAGCTTAAGGGGATTTATAATTAATGATTCATAAGTGACAACACTTGATAAAGGTTTTAAAAATGGGGTTGCAAGCAAAATGGTCTTAACCTTGGAGGAAGCTATGTAGTCAAGAACACTTGAGTTGGAGTAGTACTGGGATGAGTGACCTTCTGGGAAGTATTAGTGCTTCACCTCTATGAGAAAAATCTAGATGTAATGAGTGATAAGTGTTCCATCCATTCTCATGAGAGATGGGTTCTTTTTAACCACTACTCATGAAACTTGGGTCAATTAGTTTGACTCAAAAACTCCATAGTTGAATCTTGGTATCAATATCACAATTTGACTTGTTGTGGAAAATATCTCCTACTTATCAATTAATGAGCTTAAGGAGATTTATAATGAATGGTTCATAAGGTAAAAGTGGGGTTTACAAATGGGGTTGCAAGAAAAGTGGGCTTAACCTTGGAGGAAACTCCATTGTTAAGTGTGCTTGAACTAGAGTAGTACTAGAATCGGTGACTTCCCAAGAAGTCCAATTGCTTCACCTGTATGAGCATCACCTAGATGCAAGTAGTGTTAAGTGTTACATTTATAATCATTAAATATTGGTTCTTATGAACCACTAATCATAAAACATGGGCCAATGATTTTGACTCAAAAACTACATAGTTGAGTCATGATAGCAATATCATAATTTGACTTGTTGTGGAAAATATGTCCTACTTATCAATTGTTGATATTGAGGGGATTTATAAAGAATGGTTCATAAAGCACAAAACTTGTTGAAGGTTTTACAAATAGGGGTACAATAAAATTGGACTTAACCTTGGAGGAAACTTCATGATTAAGTGAGCTTGAGTTGGAGTAATACTATGATGGGTGACGTCCCAAGAAATCTTGGTGCTTCACCTCTGTGAGCATCACCTAGAGACAATGAGTGCTAAGTTTTTATATTAATTATGATGAGAGATGGGTTCTTTTAAATCACTACTCATGAAACATGGGTCAATAAGTTTGACTCAAAAACTACATAGTTGAATCCTAATAGCAATATCACAATTTGACTTTTTGTGGAAAATATCTCCTACTTATCAATTGATGAGATTAAGGGGCTTTATAATGAATGGTTAATAAGGCACAACACTTGCTAAAGGCTTTGCAAATGGGGTTTTAAGAAAAGTGGGCTTAACCTTGGATGAAACTCCATGGTTAAGTGTGCTTGAGTTGGAGTAGTAATGGTATGGGTGACCTCCCAAGAAGTCATGATGCTTCACCTCTATGAGAATCACCTGCATGCAATGAGTTTTAAGTGTTCCATTTATTCTCATGAGAGATGGGATCTTGTAAACCACTACTCATCAAACATGGGTCAATGAGTATGCCTCAAAATCTATAGATGAGTCTTGATAGCAACATCACAATTTGACTTATTGTGGAAAATATCTCCTACTTATCAATTAATGACATTAAGGGGATTTATAATGAATGGTTCATAAGGTGCAACACTTTTTGTAGGTTTTACAATTGGGTTTCAAAAAAAGTGGACTTAACCTTGGAGGAAACTTTGTGGTTGAAAAAGCTTGAGCTAGAGCATTGGGGCTTCATTTGGTGAACCTAGGTTATAGCATGTGCATTCATGGCATACTAAATAATCTCCCTATTTTGAAAAATTATTTCCCTATAGTACTTTCTCGTCACCCCCTCCCAATACCCATCCTTAGTTAAAAAAAAACCCCTATTTTTGGCCAAATCTAATATGTATCAATTTTTTCTTTAGCATTTTTCATACCTCTTTATATTTTTATCTATATTCAAATCACTTTTATCCATTCAAAGAATTTTAGTGTTTTACTAAAGTAGTCATTCCCTTTATCACCCTTCATAGATCATCACCAAGCTTTTGTATTTAGTCTTCACAAAGGATGAAGCTACCAAAGTTTTCTTGAGAAATTTCAACTAACATAAAGTCAAATATCATACTAGAATGTTCAATATAAGTTAGTAAGAAATTTCCATGAATAAGTCCCAAGGAATGATGTTATTGAAGTTTTTCTAAACTAAAAATGTCATAACACTTTAACACATGTGCATTTTTCTATTTTGTAGAAGCTGAAAAGAGGGACCGCAAAATAGTGAAGCCATCGCTATTTCTCAAGGCTTAAACTAATGATTTGTGAAATGGTGAACTCGTCACTATTTCTCAAGGCTTAAACTAATGAGTTGTGAAATGGAAAACCCATCACTATTTCACAAAAGATAATATGACCACTTGCGACATGGCGAGAATGTCTCCATTCTGCAAAGATAAAAAAGAACACTTGTGATTTGGTGGAGAAGTAATTAAGGTGAGGTGAATGTTGCTTCGCTAGGTTGACAAAGCACACATGTGGGAATGCGAAGGGAATTAAATACTGATGATCTAGGAATTAAAAAATAAGGTACATTGATTTAATTAACACAAATACTATTGAGATTTTAAAGATCTTTTAAGGCAGAAGTGGAGCTAGTGTGGAGCTTAGAAGGAGTTTACCAATAGTTGTAGAAAGCTTGAAGCCTGCAGGACAAAATTGATCCATAAGTTAAAAAATTTCTCTCTCATCCTGAATTACATTTCAAAATACCTAAAAAGAAAGTAAAAGAATATGTAGGAAAGGATGAGTCACCTAAGGTTCCTTTGCAAAAAGCACTTTTAGATGTATTGTCTGGGTCTAGTGATACTAGGACTAAAATTATGTTTTTAAATAAATGGGGGGAATGTAGGGATGCAAATATACCAAAAACTAGTAGGTCTTTATTTTGTTATTTTCATAGAAACAAGGATGCGAAGGTCCCTAAATCTAACCCATGGAAACTCGACCTAGCTAAGGTTGGAGTTCCTAATGTATTTTTCGATGTCGATCTTATTGAAATACTAGCCCAACATTATAAACAAGAAACTAGAATGGTTAGAGGGATAAATGGGGAGCCAATTTTGGTTGTTTAAAAATCATGCATTATAGAGTGCTTTGGCTTGAACAAGAAGTCTCTTACCAAAATTGATAGGGAATAATACCTAGTTGATTTCGAGAGGATGGAAAGGAGTTTTGGGTTGAGAGGAGTAGCTTATTTTAGAACGAGGGGCAAGGATAATAAAACCATAATGATAAATGAAATTGCACCATTTTCTACCTTGGGATTTATGAATTTCTTTCATAAGCAATATCATGGTTGGAGCCAATTGTGTGGTGAGGATCATATAAATAGAATATTGGTTTACTTGATGTTCATGTCCATGAAAATTCAAAACCTTATCATCACCCTAGAATTTGGTATTGCTGGTGAAATTGAAAGGATTTTTCTTAACCAATTGGTCTATTGGAAAAAGAGCATGTCTTTCAAAAATTACTCTTTATGTCATCTAATATTGTTCCAAAATAGAAATGCTTTCCAACATAGTATGAAGCTAACCATTTTTTATATTCAAGGAAGAAAGCTCCCCATTTAGTTGTGGTTTCGTGTGTGGGTGTGTGGGACAAGGATAGCAGATATTGCAACTACAAAGTTTTTCATGATTAATTTGGTGTATGGATATTCAAAAAAATTGGGCTTCAGATTAAGAGACCACCTCTCAAGATAAGAAGGGTTTTAATACCATTGGAATATAACCCTGAGTAGGGTCATACCCATAACTTTGATGACTACATTTTCAAAAGGGATCACACTCTTATTAGAGTATATGGATGTAAGAAAGCTCCCCATAAACTATCAGTTTTTGTCCCGGAGAGGATCACATTCCTAGAGTTCATCTAGTAATTGATGTGGTTTGAGAAGGAATCAAATGCACCAAGGAAGAAAGGGACTTTTATGCCCCACATAGTCAGATATGAAGGATTGTCCATTGGTTATGGTTCTATTGAATAGGTTCAAAATTATTTAAAGAAAGGGTACCATTTGGAGAATGGAAATGAGAGGGTCTATGACCCTAAAGGTCATATTCATTATTTTATCAAAGAAATTAAATGTTAGGTTCATATAAGTGAGGACATTTCTTGAAATTATATGAGTTTTGAAGAAGTTCTGTAGAAGTGGAAGAAATGAAACATATTGAGAAAATTAGAAGAAGGGAGAAAAGAAAGAAAAAGGAGGAGCCTCGTTTCCATAGTGATCAAACTCATGAAGTAGTAAGGATGGAATTATTCTTAAGATATTTTGAGAAATTACATGAGAAAGACGCTAGTGATGCATCTTTAGTGGTAAAGTATCCTCCTCCCAAAAGGCATAAAAAATTAATCATTTGTGATTCAGAAGATTCAGAAGATGCACCCAATTCCCCTCCATCCAAGAAATAGAAGGAAGATGAAGTGGTACATATTGTACCTTATGATGATTTATAAGGAGGAGGAGATACTAAAGAAGTCTCTATTGTACTTAAGAGACTTGAGAATGATGAGGATGTGGATAGGCCTAATTCTCCTCTAATGTTTCAAGAGGAAGTGTATGGATATAAGTCCCAACTTCAAGAAGAGGAGGAACCTATTGATTTCATGGATGAAAGAGAGGCCATATCATCTAGGTTCATTGAAGATTAAAATTTTATTGAGATTCAAGAATTTAAGGATTTCTAGATTCAAATAAAGATGAAGGAATTCAAAGAAAAGAAACAGATCAACTTGATGGGAGATGATGAATCCATGCATGAGGATATTTTTAACCAAACTCTTAAAGAGTTGAATCTTGATGAAATAAATTGTACTCTGGATGAGGCCAGAGAAATGGTTCATAAGAGAAACATGTTAATTATTCTAGGTTTATCCCTTAAACATTTGTTCCTACTCGATCAAGCTAGAAAAAAAGATCACCCCATATTTATGGTTGAATTTGACACTGATGATAAAATAAGTGGATCTAGATATAACCCAAAGATTGAGGTTCTAGCCATGTGAGTTAGTTTCAAGGGTCCTCACAAACCCAAATTACTTGATATTGTGAAATTACATGATGGGATGAGTGTTGTTCAAACCATGGAAAACACCTCTCCCTTAGTATTAGCAACTGAATTGATGCTCGGATAAGGGAGGGACGGAAAAAAAAGTTATAAATGAGTTGTCTATTAAAAGGGATGATTTACAAAAGGAGTTGAGGGAATTGAAAAATAATTTCCAGAGCAAAGCTCCTGAGCTGCATAAGAATGCCCCTTCCAAACTAATTGATGTGATAAAGGATAACAAGGAATGGAAAGAAAATATGAGAAAATATGAAAATGAAATTAAAGAATTAAGAAATACTAATGAAATGATTACACAAGAGGTTCCTATGCAATTATTTAGTACTTTGGAACAATTATTAACTCATAGAGTTGATTTGGTGATAAGAAAATACATTGAGGTTTATGATGGTTAAAAACCTCTATTGGGAATTTTATAAACATTTCATAAAAACAAGTTAAAGTTAGAGGATCTTGTCAGGAGGTGGAAGTCCTCTCATTATAATCTTATCGGATTATGTGAAGTCACTCAGAGAGATCCAAATGCACCTAGTGAAATAAAAGAGACTGAGGAAATGATAAATACATTTATTGAAGAACTCAAGTGCATATAACAGGAAGATAAAAGAATTAATGAAAAGATGTCTTCATTCAATACAATCAAACATTGGTCAATTCTCAAATTTGTGAGCAAAGAAGTTTGCACCAATATCCTTGAGGAATGAAAGATTGAGTACAAGGAAATGGTACCAAAAATTATTTCTCATTTGAAGGAAGATCAATATTTTAGTGTTAAGAGTTTCAATAAGTCCCTTGACAGGGTAATTATGCTCGACAATAGATTCACAAAATCTTTACTTGAAGTTAGGGAAATAACCAGTAAAAGATGGAATGATCATTTTCTTATCATGCCATATGTTCTACATTTCAATTGGCCCATGTCCACTCATATTTTAGAATGGGTAAAAGAATATTTATGGCCTCTCATGAAGAAAAGTCAGAAATAAGAACATGAGCTTGAAGAGGAAAAGAAGATCAGTGAGGAGTTGTGTGATGAATGAGAGCTTGGGGTCATATATTCTCTCATTTCATTTGTAATATTTATTTCAAATCACCTTGTTATTTTTTTATTATCCAAAACTCATTCCCTATAGTCTTTATTAAGTAATTATTATAATGTTAGTTATAGTTATGAAAAGGCATAATGTAAATGGTTTGAAGCTTGTTTGTTTATCCTCATTTTTTATAAAGAAGAAACCAAGATCGTATTTCAAAAAGAAAGAAAATACTTGGAAGTAATATAGATAGAGCAATATAGATACTCTAAATATATGTACCCAATTTTCCAAAGGTAATACAAAGACTAAGTTCTATTTTCTACTTTGTGTTGTGGAAGATTCTTTTGTTCAGGATTAGTTCTTTGTGGTTTCATTTCAAGAAAGTGAAGGTTGTCTTAAATATTCTTATGAAATAATTATTTATTGTCATAACAATTTGATAAACAAGATTCATTTGAGACTTCCTTATCCTTATGATTCTTGTCTAATTGGTTTTTTCAAGTAAGATTGAAATTAAAATAGACTAATTGTTATGACTAATTGTAGTAAATTAAAATTAGGAGATATAGATCAGATTAAATTTTTTTTAAAACAACAAAAAATATCAAAGTTCGGTAAGAGAAGATAAATTAGAAGTAGAAGATAAATAGGAGCAAGATGGTCATAACAGAAGTAGCTTCAAAAGGAAGATATATAAAATTAGTAAATAAGTAGAGATTAAGATAGTTGTAGATCATAATTTGAAGGAGTAGTTAGATAATTAGAAAATAAATCAGTAGATCACAAAACCTATCCTTGAAAGAGATCCATTGAATAAATAACACATTTTATAATTAAGATCTGCAAAGATGAATGTAGAAAACCCTTAGTTTATTGGACTCATATGATTTTGAATACACTCCATGGAGACAATCTCATGATTGCTACAACATAAATGCATAAAATGTAACACCCCTACTTATGAAATTAAACACAAGTTTCCTTGTAGTTCTCTCTATATACCACAGGAACTAAGACTCTCTAATTACACCCCTTTTCCCCCAAATTTTCTATCCTTTACTCATGGGCTTTGAATTCTCTTTTATAATGCAAGAGATGCTACAATTTACAAGCTGACAGCTTACATATAACATGCAGAGCTGTCATAAATCAGTTGTAATGAATCATCTACCAACTAGAATGATTGTTCTTCCATTTTGTCTTCTTGTATGTTTGTCTTCCATTTTTCCCCAAGGCCAGAGTGTTCCAACAAGCTTTCCAAACTTTTGAGCCTCACCACTATCACATATAGATGGTCAATATCACAGAGGACTAGGAGATATAAGATACCCAACTCCCCCTCTCTTAGGATATGATTTTTAAAGTGGTCCTCAAGTGGTACAACATTCCATCATGGCATCATCTCTTGATATTTTATTTGGATCATCTTTTGAACCCTCCCACTCATAGAGAATTAGAGTGACAGCTATGGAGATTGGAATAATTTTCAAGAAGTAAACAAAGCCTACCCTTTCACATGATCATTTGAATACCCCACACCCATCAAAGGACCTTTCAATACCTCCACACCTATATGATGAAGCATTTACTGGCATATCATCATAGTCCTTAAATACTTCCTGAAACACCATTTGTAGCAATCCTTTTCTCTCACACCATATTCTAAACACTATTTCCAAACAACCCATTATAAGCTCTTCTTTGGCACAAGAATACACTTCTCTAAATGCAAACAATCAACCCAAGGGGCGTACTTATCTCTTCTATGTACAACTTGAAAATTCCCAACAGTCAACTTGCAAGTATGGTGGCAACATGTTAGTCATGCCTAGCAATCTTGTCTTGTCTTTACGACTCTAGAAGTGCCTAGACCTACTAATTCTCAGTCACAAAAAATACATTTGGTCACTCAAAATATTTTAACAGGTAGTATGACTACACTATGATTATTCTACTATCTAAACTGATAAGCCATCCCTTGCACACTCGATTTTAGTTTTTACTTCCTCCTCAGTTCTCGCAAAGTTCATCTCTATCCATGGACTACACTTTTCTCTTAGAGTGCCTAGACCTTCTAATTCTTATTTATGACAAATACATTTATTCACTCAAATTATCTTAACAAGCAGTATGATTATTCTACTATCTGAACTAATAAGCCATCCCCTACAAACTTGATTTTAGTTGTCACTTCCTCCTCGGTTCTCTTAGATTTGTCAATACCCAAATAATATTTAAGTTACCCCAACAATCACAAAACCCCTTGTTTTCATTTTATTTCATTATTTCAGAGGTATAAAAAAGAGGAGCCGCAAAATAGCGAAGCCATCACTATTTCACAGGGCTCATAATACAAGCTTGTCAAATATCAAAAAGGGGAAATCATACTTGCAAAGATGAATTCAACAAGATAAGGTCTAACTTTTATTGAAAAGGGGGATCATCAATGAAACAATGAATATCTAAAAAAGTATTAACTATCATAGAAAATTGAATATCAAGAATCATTTGAAACCAACAATCAACTTATAATGGGCATTTCCCTGATTTTGAATGCATAAAGGGCATTGCCCTAATTTTATATACATGAAAATATAAATTCTCATCCAAGTTCCTAGAGAGCATTGCCTTGATTTTAAATGCATGCAAATATAATGTTTATAGAGTACACCATTAACATTTGTGGAGTAGTAGCAATAGTCTTGAGGGAAAGCTATCAATCATCCATGATGCCAAGTTGTTTGATGGATGACCTTCTAACACCTTTAGATTTGGTTTTGATCCAATTGACATCATCAATGACATGTGATTTTCCCTCAACCCATGTACCTGAACATTTGGATCACCATGTGAGACCCAAATTTGTATTAAAATTTTGGTTAGAATATATTTTATTTTTTCTCCAACTTCATTTCACTACAAAATATGAATGGTCGGTGAAAGAAACTTACACTAAGAAGTAGTTAGTAACAAATTGGTTGAGTTATCCCAAAAATTGCTTATGCTGACTATTCATTGCACCTGATGCTAAAAAGTATAAAACCAATGTTAGATTTGATAAAAAAATTATTTTTAAACAATGTAACATATGGGGATACATAAGGAAGATGGAAGTATAATATTTTGAAAATACACCTTGTTCAATTTTTTAACAAAATATGAAAAAAATATTCTATCTCTTTCTTCTAATTTGTATGTATCATTACTAGCATTGTAAGATAAGTTGGATGTTGCAAAGACAGATTAAAGTTCTACAAAAGCATGATCTATCAAATCATACTTGTATAGACATTGGCCCTTTATTCTACTATATCAACACAATTGAAGCTCAATGCCTTCTAGCCTATCCAAAAGGTCAATTTCATTATTGTAATCAAACACCCTATTACTATCCTTCCTTTGCATCCTTTGAACCCTTCTGATCTACCAGGTTCCACAAGAAACACCTTGTCTTGTACTTTGGTAAAGACCTTTTCTTGTAGTATGTTCAATGGAAGGTATTGAATTTCTCTCAAACAACACTCGATAATCTGATCCAATACCAAAGCTAATTGAAACACCCTTTTGTGGGGCCTTCTTATCTCACCTAAATTAGATCTTCTTTGACTAATGTGTGATCTTCATGGGAACACATGTAGTCAAAGAATGCAGTTGAAGTGTGAGATCGATTTGGGATCACAAAACAACTCAGCCGCGTGATCGACGAACGGGAACACATCAGGACAAAGATAAGCTGATTGAAAAAGACAAGGTCAACATCCCTATAAATAGGTAATTGACATGTCCAAGATAAGAATCTCAAGAAAGGTTGCCCCAAGCGGAGCAATTGATAGGATTGATAAAGTTGAATCAAGGATTAAAATATGATAGGTACTGCCCCCACATGATCGAAATCAAAATGAGATAGAGGAGAAACAACAAATTGATAAATTTGATGAAATCAAACTAAAAATAAGGTTCTTGATGTAAGATGAAAGATACAAGGATCATAGAACCAAGGTAGATCATCAAGCATGAAATATTATGCCCCAAGGTTGAATTAGAAGAAAAGAAATGGGGTGAAAGCAAATGGGAGATAGAAGTTTGGAAGAGGAGGAAAGAAATGGAGAGAAGAAAGAGAATTTTCCTTAAGAAAGAGAATGCCCCAAAATCAATCAACTATTTAAAAACAAAATTTTGATTGAGATCGCGAAAGAAGATAAGGAAATAAAGATCAAAACATGACCACATTTAATTAAAAGTCCAAAAGAAAGATGAAGGAAAACCCTCTCAAACTCATAATGCATCCTAAAAATGCATATTAACATGAAGTCTAACAATGCAAGCTACATGAAAATGCAAAGGTGTACTTGCAATAGAGAAACTGTAACATAGGATTTTGTGTTCATCATTCATTAGAGAATGTTAAGGTACTTATTTTCATTATTGGGCCATTATTAATGGACATCGAAAAATCACACAATCATCACTAGTCACAAGCGCAACTATGAAGTTATGAATGTGATTTATATCAGATTGGAATGTGGAAAGATTCTAACATAAGCATCAAAGACATAAAGGTCAAGATGACTTCAATGTTAGCTTACCCAATTTAATGTAGCAAAACTACGCTCGCATCAAGGCATAGATGTTAGGATGATCATAAGAACAGTTGTGCAAAAATAGTCAAGGATGATGCCTCAAATCTCCTAAGTGTTTCAAGGGGACAACAAGAGACACTCTAGAGTTTCAAGACCACACCCACAAGCAGAAAGCAAATAAAAACATGTCCCATGTCGCAAGTCCTCTAGCTATGCATACCGGAGAGAATTATTAGACAAGGACACTCAATGAAAATCAATAACAGTCAGCACACAAAGAAAAGATCATGACATAGCTCAAGCATTAAGTGTTGTGTTTAAAAATTTAAGTGTGTTAACTGATACTGAGTTCCAAGGATAAGGATCGAATACTTGCAAGCAAGTAAGATCACATGACAAAACTGGGTAAGACCAAACTTATAAGTGTTAAAAACACTCGATGTCAGGGGTTGTGTTGAAAAACATAGTTGGGGTGGTGTTGAAAAACACCATTTGTGAGGTGTCCTAAAGACTAACACATCCAAGAGACCAAAGCTAACACAGTTATGCCCCCTAGACAAAGACAAAGACCAATTCCAAACCAAGGAAACAAGGACAAGGCATGATGGAGAAAGGCTAAGTGTCGAGGATGTGTGCTAAGAAACAGGGGTGCAAAGGCCTCAAGTAGCACCCGTTTCCAGGTTTTCACCACTTGGATTTTATTGCAATTTTTTTTTTCAGGACTTTTTATAATTTTTTTGTATTTTTGCTACCAAGGTGCCTGTTTCTAGGTTTTCACCAAGGCAGTTTTTCTATTTATTTTTTTTCAATTTTTTGATTTTTTTGGTATTTTTGGAATATATATATTTTTTTGGAGGTACATCAAAGCTCCTATTGCTAGGTTTTCACTAAGATGATCATTTTTTCAGGACATTTTCCGATTTTTAGAATTGTTGAAAATATATCATTTTTTTGGATTTTTTCAGGATCAATAAGTATGTACAAAGGATGCCCCCAGACAGAATGGGCATCATGGATAGAACTTCTTCTGGTGCAAGACATTGATAGGATCAGGGAGCTGCTCTCCTGCTGTTGTAGATAGTAAATAAGCACCCGACTCAAAAGCTATTGTAATGATGTAAGGTCCAAGCCAATTAGGCTCAAATTTGCCCTTTTGATCTCTATGTTGTTGATTCTTAGGATTTTCACGTAGGACAAGATCTCCCACTTAGAATTCTCTAGGGTGAACCTTTTTGTTGAAGGCTTTAGACATGCACCTTTGATAAACCCTCATATGGTCAAGTGATGCTTAACGTTTCTCATCTAGAAGTTCTAACTCTTGAAGTCTCATGGCGTGGTAGTCTTCATGATCTGTAACTAGACCTTTGAGGGAAACTCTAAGTGAAGGAATCTCAACCTCTAAAGGTAACACTGCTTCAACGCCATATGTAGCGATAAAAGGAGTAGCCCAGTATGAGTATGAATACTCATTCTATAGGCCCACAAAGCTAGATTTATCTATAAATGCCAATCTCTACCACTCTTACAAACTATTCTATGTAGGATTTTAAGAATGGTTTTGTTTGCCTTTGCTTGACCACTTCCTTGTGGGAAGTAAATGGAAGACCAATGTTTCTTAATCTTGAATTTCTTGTAGAGTTTCTTAAGGTCTTTATTTTTGAACTGGCCTCTGTTGTCAATGATAATCTTGGAAGGCACTCCATATCGACAGATGATATGGTTCAAAATGAATAGAGAAACTGTCTTGCCTAAGGCAACAGAAAGTGGGACAACTTCTACCCATTTAGTGAAGTAATCAGTAGGAATGATAATAAACTTGTGTCCACCTGATGAGTTGGGATGAATCTACCCAACAAGATCAAAGGCCCAGCACTGAAATGGCCAATGCAATATAGAAAGAATGAGCTCCCTTCCTGGAGCATGTATCAGGTTACCATGTTTTTGACACTTTTCACATGACTTTGCAAAAGCTACTACATCAATCTGCATTGTAGGCCAATATAACCCCGTCCTAAGCAACCTTCAGGCCATGGAAAGACCATTGGAATGTCGCCCACAAATTCCCTCGTGGATGTCAACTAACACTTGGTCGGATTATTCCTTTTCTAAGCATCTAAGAAGTGTTCCATCTAGACCCCTCCTATACAAATCACCAGAGATAAGGGAATGACGAGAGGCATTTTGGGTAAGGTTTATGCATTCAGATCAGTTAAAGGTTTCAAGGATAATGCCATCACAAAGGTATGAGTAAATGGCACCATAACGGGATGACTCACGACCAACAAGGGTACAAATGACATGACTTTATTGGGAGTCATAGATAGGGTGAAGTATCTCTTCCACCAGGAATTCAAATATGGATTCATGTTCCCCTAACTAAAGGAGTGAAGCAAGTGTAGCCATAGCATCAGTTGCTTTGTTTTCTTCTCTAGGGATTTGTTGAAATGTGACAAATGTGGAGTATCGTTTCAAGGAATCAACCATTTTCTTGTAAGGTACCAGTTTCTCATTTTTTGTTTGATATTCATCATTGACTTGGTTGATTATCAGATGTGAATCCCCATAGATGTGTAGCTCTGTGATTCTCCATTCTATGACCATTTTAAGTCCATTTGTTAAAGCTTCATACTCAGCAATATTGTTTGTACATGGGAACCATAACTTGTAAGACTTAGGAATCATGTACCCATGAGGAGAAACAAACAACACACCAGCACCTGAACCATTTTGCATAAAGGATCCATCAAAGAACATCTTCCATGTTCTTTTAGTCATATACATGAGGTGTTCATCTGGGAAGTCAACTTGAATAGGTGCATTATCTTGTATTGGGAAATCAACCAATTGATCTGCGAAGGCTTGTCCTTTGATTGCTTTACACAATATATTCTATGTCAAACTCTAAAAAGATCATCATCCATTTAGCAAGTCTACCTGCGAGGGCAGCCTTACCTAGTAAATACTTGAGCGGATCTATTTTTGCTATGAGGTGTATAGTGTGCGCAAGCATGTAATGTCACAACTTTTGAGAAGCAAACACAACTGCAAGGCAAGCTTTCTCAATGGTGGTGTAGTTAACCTCATATGGAACAAGAGTGCAACTAATGTACTATATTGCTCTTTCTTTCCCATGTTCATTAAGTTGAGCTAGTAATGCCCCCAAGGAAGATTCTATCATTGAAATGTATAGAATAAGTGGTTTCCCTAGGATAGGGGGCATTAAAATGGGAGGATTTGACAAGTATTTCTTGATTTGATCTGTTCTCTTTTGACAATCCTCATTCCAAACACATTTGACTCCTTTGTGTAAGTTCTTATTGAAAGGTTGAGCTCTATTTGCCAACTATGAAATGAATCTCCTTATGGATTGAAGACGTCCTTGAAGACTCCTCATTTGACTAATGTTTCTAGGAGGTGGCATATCTATGATTACTTGGAATTTTTCAGGGTCTACCTCTATTCCTTTTGCTGAAATGATGAATCCTAGTAGTTTTCCAGAGGTGACACCAAATGCACACTTTTTAGGATTTAACCTTAGTTAAAATTGTTCCATTCGATCTAGAATGACTTCTAAATCATCTAAGTGTGTGTCTCTTTTCTTAGACTTGGCCAAGGTGTCATCCACATAATCTTCCATGTTTTTATGCATCATGTCATGAAAAATGGTTGTCATAACTCGTTGATAGGTGGCTCTTGCATTTTTTAATCCAAAAGGCATAACATTCCAACAATAGGTACCCCATGTACAAGTGAATGTAGTCTTTTCTTGATCTTCAGGAGCTATCTTAATCTGATTGTATCCAAAAAAACCATCCATCAAGGAATCAATCTCGTAACCCACAGTCATATCCACTATCATTTCCATATTGGGAAGTGGAAAGTCATCCTTTGGGCATGCTCTATTGACATCTCTAAAATCTGTGCAAATTTGAATGGATTTGTCATGTTTGGAAATTGGTACAATGTTTGATATCCATTCAGCATAGTCAATAGCCCTTATGAATACTGCACCAAGGAGTTTCTCTAATTATTCTTTGACCAGAAGAGCTATGTGAGGATGCATCTTTATCAATTTCTATTTAATTGGTTTGACACCCGGAGCTATGGACAAGTGATGCATGATAAGATTAGTGTCCAACCCTGGCATATCTAAATAAGTCCATGCAAAGTTGATCTTCTTTTTTTGTAAGAACTTAGTGTAAGCTTCTTTTTATTGTGGTGACAAGAACTAAGCCAAGTGTACTATCTGTGGAGCCTCATCTACACCCAAATTGACTGTTTGTATTGGTTCGATAAGCATTGAAGATCTATTTTGAAAGTAGCTAGGGAAATGATCAAGTACCTCATTCTTAGGCACCTCAGAGAGGTTTTCACCCTTGGATACATCATTTCTTTTTACTTTTTTTGGTTTTGACACCGCCACACAGTGGTTTTCACCATCAAAACTCTTATTATTTTGATTTTCTTTTCTTTTTATTTGTGACTAAGGTACTTGATGTCTAGCTTTGTCATGCTAGTGGCCGGTTCACTTGTGGAAGAGACTACAGGTTCAATGGCATTCAAGTAACAGGTTATCTCATAATCATTTTGGAACATTAAGAGCTCAGGTTCTTGATATCATTGGGACCAATCAATGAGGTTAGGATGAATAAGAGGTAAGTCAATGACTGGTTCAAGGTTGTGAATGTGAATGATATCATCTCTGGTGACCGAAGAGTCAGAGTCCATCAAGTATCCTTCTAAGCTACCCAAATCAGGATTCATCCTAACAAGTGAAGAATTGTCTACTAAGGAAACATATGGGTTCAAATCCTCTAATCCTACACATGACTCATCGGCTACCTCAGGTTGACAACTATAAGTGTGGATGACATCAACATCCATGTCAACTGTGGAAGGCTTTGAGGAGTCACATTCATACTCATATGAACTTGTTTCTGAACTTCGAATAGGATGTTTACACCATGAAGGTTTAGGACATCTTGATGTGGAATTTCTAATGTCATCAAGAGTAACACCTTCTCTCTCCATAAAAAAAACAATATTCTTGCATTGATGTTCTCTGATAGGATCTTCTACATCTGATTCATCTTATTCTAAGGTTGCAATTGTCTCATGAGTGACTAGACTATCTGAATCTCCCCAAAGGAGATTAGTGGAAGGGACCCAATCTTTACACATATCTTGTTGATTTGCCAAATTAGGTGTGTATTCTACTTCATCTTCACTATTTGACTCATCAAGGATAGGAGTAGTGCCCTTTTTGTGATTAGTAAATCCTAGGCCAACCGTCTTCTTAGACTTGCATCCAAAAAGAGCATGATCAAGGGGTTCAACTCTAGCATCCAATCTATGACTAAGAGGGCCATGTCTAGGATAGCCCATTTGTTTGACAAAAGTATACCCTCTTCCATAAGCCTTAGAGGAGGGAGAGAATTTATCATTGTGAATGTATTTCTCTTCTCTATAAATCTAGTCCTTAACAACCACCTCTTCCTTCTCATCTTGAATAGGCACCAAGGACTCTACAAATGTGCCAAATAAAGTCATAATTGAAGAGGAAGGTCTCATTTCTTGTGAAGGCTTTCCAAAAGACCTAGGTGAAATTGGTAGTGTTGTGAGGGATTTAAGTTGATACCCCCCCATGCCAAGGTCTACTGACTTGAAATTGTCTTTACATTCAGCTAAAGCTGCATTGAAGTCTTTTGCTTCTCTATTGAGGGGAACATGAGCACTCATTGAAACTGAGTTAACAGATAAAGTGTTATCCCTAGGTATACAAATCTATGTTCCATTATAGGGTAACTTAACACATTAATGATAGGTAGATGAAACTGCTTGCATATCATGAATCCACAGTCTACCAAGTAAGATATTGTATGCAAGGGGGCCAATCCTAACAGGAAGGATGACCAACCCCTTGGAACTTCTTTCAGCCTCATCATAGGCTTTGATAGTTATCTTTTTTTTGGTATCTATGACTTGTTCAAAATAACCCAACGTCTTCAAAAGACTTAAGGAACAAATATTAAGCCCAACACCCCAATCTATCAACACAAGCCTAACACAGGTTTTGTGAATCATGAACTCAATATGAAGAGTGAGATTGTGTGGGTGGCTCAAAGCTTTATCATCATCCTCTGAAAAGGTAAGGTAATGCGGGCTATCAATATGGTTAACCATGTTCTGGAATTGATTAACGTCTAAGTTTTTGGAGACGTTCATTGTGCACAAAGTATCCTCAAGGACTTTCTTGTGTCTCAAGGACAACTCTAAAAGCTCAAAGATTAAAATATGAGCTGGGGTTCTTTGCAACTGATCAACAAGATTATAAATCAACTTAGGATTGACAGTTGGTTTTGAGGTGATATTCTTGGATGTCACTTGCTTTGTTTTAGTTGGTTGACTTGAACTAGGTCCTCTAATGACAAGGGGACGTTGACTTTGTGTGACAATATTGAGAATTTGAGAAGACACTCTACAGTGAGGACCCCTTAGCACTAGGATGAGTTCTTCATCAAAGATAAGAGGAGATTTTATGTCTAGATAATAACCATAGGGATATTTATTCCTCATCATGTTGACATTCTCTTCTACAACTTCAAGGATGTTGACAACATTCTCGTCTGTGTAAGTGTTATTGACCTTAGCCTTGCCATTCTTAGGTTTAGAGGTTTCCCCCTTCTCATACTTGGGAAAAAGGTTCTTTGAATGCCTTATGGTCGACATTGGTGTTCAATCGATCTACCTTAAGTTTTCCATTGTCAATGAGATCTTCGATGATATGTTTAAGTTTCTAGCAGTTTTCAATATCATGTCCAATGCCATTGTGAAACTTGCAAAAGGCTTTCTCATCCCACCAATGTGGCTTAACATTAGGTATATAATACTTTGTGGGGTCTTTAGGATGCACAAGGTTGTTGGCAATGAGAGTTTTTAAGACATCCTCATATGGATGAGCTCTTTGAAAGTCTTAACGGGGGGAGCTATGTTGGTGAACCATTCCATTGCTTGACCCTTAAGACTCCTTGGGAACAATCTCATGAGGTACGAGTCATCTTGATGGAAATCAAAACTTGTGGTATAGAATTGACGCATGTGATCATGTGGGTCTCCATTCCCATCGTACTTGTCATATTGAGGGATCTCAACCTTTCTAGGGAAGTCTTTCATGTTAACACTTTTGTCAAAAGGATTAGGACAAATTGAATCAAGTGAGAATGAACTCTTGGGTGCCAGCATCTTTTCCATCATACTCTTAATTTGTTTGATCTCTTCTTCTTGAGATGGAACTTGCTTCTTAATCTTCTTGTCCACACCAAAGTTGTAGGGGACTCTAGCACCCTTGTTGATTAAACTCTCTAGGAACTTGTCTTTGTTTTGCTCTAAGTATCTCTCCACATACTGCTAGAAGAGTGGTTCTTGTTATATCTTCATGAAGTCTTGGGAGTTGAGGTCAAAACTCAAGCCACTACCCCCATATTGTGAACCATTGATCTGATTAAGATGGATCTATGATGATTTACAGTTGAATGCTAAATACAATTTAAAGTTTGTTTACTAAATACAAACTTAATTTTTAAATACATAAATGCTAAATACAATCAAGTGAGAATGAAATCTTGGGTGCCAGCATCTTTTCCATCATACTCTTAATTTGTTTGATCTCTTCTTCTTGAGATGGACCTTGCTTCTTAATCTTCTTGTCCACATCAAAGTTGTAGGGGACTCTAGCACCCTTGTTGATTAAACTCTCTAGGAACTTGTCTTTGTTTTTCTCTAAGTATCTCTCCACATACTGTTAAAAGAGTGGTTCTTGTTGTATCTTCATGAAGTCTTGGGAGTTGAGGTCAAAACTCAAGCCACTACCCCCATATTGTGAACCATTGATCTGATTAAGACGGATCTATGATGATTTGCAGTTGAATGTTAAATACAATTTAAAGTTTGTTTACTAAATAAATTTAAAAACAAACTTTACAAACTTATTTTTAAATACATAAATGTAAATTAAGTTTTAAACATGCGAAACTGAAATTAAAAGAAGAGGAGAGAAGAAAATGCAAACATAACGTAGAGGTTGATTATGGAGTTCGTCTGAATGGACTATGTCTCTGGGTCCTCCAAGTAGAGTGACCAATCTTTTTTTCAATTCCCAAAAAGATTACAATAATCTGTTGTCAACCTGAAAACATCTGGTTGCACTGAGCTTCAAGTTCTCTCCTAAGCAAGATCACAATCTTCAATAGCCTGAAAGAACACTCAGAAATTTCTCTCCAAAATACAACTCTAAAAATCCACTAATTTTTCACAAGCACATACCCCCCTTTTATACATTAAATTTACTTAAAATGGTTAATAACCATTTGATTTACAAACCCTCCCATATCTCCCAATTTTACATACCAATTCACCAAAAATAATATTACAACTTGAAAATCTTACAAAAATAACCCTTAGAATATTTTTGGTTAATTTTTAAACATTAACGTCATAAAGTTTGTTTGTTTAAGAATAAATTTAACCGCATTTATCCTGAAAATCTGGCTAGGCTTTTGGTATGCCTGACGCTTTTGGAGAGGATGCCCACCATTTATGGTTAATAGCCGCCAATAATAGTTAAAATTGATAAGCACGCTCAATGATTTATCAGGGAGGTTGTAAAGTACTTGGTGGGAGGTCATGTGTTCATATCCTCCCACCCACCATCTTTTTACTTTGTATTTGGTGCTAATATTGTTTGAATATTAAAAGCGCCCACTTCATTATTGTAACCTCCTATGGTCTAGTGGTAAGGGGCATGACTTATTCAAAGGAGGCTTAGAGCTCCAATCTTTTACCTTTTTTCCTTTTTCTTAAATTTTGTCAGGTTTTCAGAAGTCAGTCGAATTTGGTCAACCTTTGACCAGTCAACTATTTTTTCTTAAACTTTGACCAGTCAACTATTTTTTCTTAAACTTTGACTGTGTGTAACTTGAGCAAATGAACTTTGATTGACTCCATTCAAGTTGCGTTGGATTCATTTTGGCAAGATCTTTGTTTTGATGCTATTTTTGGAAGCATTGGGAACTTTCAAAATTTTAGTGGTAAAATCCACCTGGATCAACCATGGTGAGCATGTTGTGAAGGTTTTCTTGAGTTCCTAAGAGGTGTTCATCTCCTATAATGATCATGTTGTGAAGCCCTTCTTCCTCTAGGGCTAGGAGATCGTGAAAGTGTTCTTGAACGTCTTCCACTTCATGGAGTCTTAGGAGGAGTGGATGGAGGAGAGTTGTTTCCACCACCAACACGCATGTTAAATTTATCATTAAGTTGTTGGGCCAAGAGTCTATCTTGCTCTTCCTGGAAGGCTCTCTTTTCTATCTCCAACAAGTCTTGTCTCTCTGACTCCAGGAGTCTAAAATGCTCTTCCTTTTCAACTTGTTCATCTAGGAAGGCTTTTCTTTCACGCTCAATTCTCTTAAGTCTTTCACTCATGTATCTTGAAGTTTTTTTGAGCGGTGAACTTGGTCTTGAATGTCTAAACAAGTCATTGGTGTATGTTGCATTCACACAAGTGTCATAGGGTTCATCATCTTGGTTTTCATGTTGTGATTGTTCTTCTTGATAGGCTTGCCTCTCCTCTCTTTTAGCCCTTTGGTGTGCATCCAAATATCTAGTTGAGATAAGGGGTGAGACTAGTCGATGTTCACGAGAAGAATTGCCAAACGAAATGTTCTCTATGTTTTTCAAATATGTCATCAAGGCATTTATCCATTTCTTCCCTCTCTCATCGAGTCATTGTGTAACTCATCCATATCTGAGCAAGAATATGTTAAGGGTGTACTCAACTCACTAAGGTTACTCTTGGGATCAAACAAAACTTCTGAGTTGTTCTTGGGTGATTAATCAAATATGGGTTCTTTTCCCTTACATTTTTGGTGAGTTTGAACTAAGGGTAATTGGTCGAAGACTACTTGAGGTTGCTTTCCTTGATTTACTTGATATCTTGTTGTAACCGACATGAAATAAAAGGTACTAGGTGATAAGATGACCCTAAGAAACGTTGGTACCAAACCAAGATAGTAAAAGTACTCACTTGTCTAAAAGAGATGTGATAAGATAGAATTTTGCAAGAGGCGTAAACCAACATTTCCATAGAGGTGTCCACTGAACGGGTGAATACCCTAACACATGGATCAGGAGGATGATTTACCCAAGTTATATTTGATTGAATTTGAATTTGTATGGAAGTGAATGGACAAGAGATTACTAAAACTCTCCAAGCGTGTTATCAAAAGGTCCAAAGGTTTACCTTCTCAACAAGGACAGTTTCTAGCTCACCAACTCCAAGCAAGGTCACTCGTGAAATCAAAGATTACTAGTTCAAGAGGTCAAAACGCAAGAATCCTAGGTGCAAACAAGCTTCTAAGAGCGGGGTAAGTGACCTGATCTAACTTGGATCAACCAAGGAAGACTGGAAATGATAGGATAGGAAATCAAGCAAGTTGTAAAAAGTTGGTTTTTTGACTCGGGAACTCAGTTTTTGTTCATTTTAATTGACCAACTAGATGCGTTAACAGATTCTGATCATTAATCAGGCACACAAGACAACAATTAGGGAGTTCAAGAAAACAATTGTCTTCAAACAATGAGCAAGGGACAAAGCAACCTTGCGCATGAACAAGAATAGTGACATAGTATTCTACTCCCTAAGGACTCTACTTGTGTATGTTCTCAAAATGTTTTTCAGTCACACGCATAGTCCTAGAAAAGAAAAAGTTGGTTGCACTATGGTTTGTAGTAATGGTCAACTCTGCAACTCTTGCAATCTCTAGTGGGTGAAATCCAATCATGGCACACTAAGGTTTTGACACAGTCTGAGAATTTAATCAATCAGGAGCTGTTGAGGAGATCTGACAGTCCAACAAGAGACCACACCCGTGGAGATTTCTTCCACAAGGACATTTATATAACGGTTGTTGCTACCACAATAAGAATGGCTAATACTACTTGAGGTTCCATCCATAGGGTTTATCCAATAAAGGGAGTGTCCACTATGGTTAACCCTCTCTAACAAGGAAGACTCACAAAATGGACCACATGGGGACTTAGCTCAGATTTGAGGTTTCTGAGTTTCTGATGCCCTAAAAGGGAACAGAGCATAATCCTCTAGCCTCTTCACCTCACCCAAACATAGCAAGAAAATTAATTGACACACTAAGTTAAAATCACCTCACCAAGGTTTGTATGCCAACAACAATGACTACCGATCTATCTAAATGAGACCAAGAGAGAACATACCATCAAATGTTGAAGACTAAACCAAGTGGGACAATGAGATGATAACAAGTCCTTCCCTACCTACAAGGGGTTCTATCGTCAAGAAGAGCTTCACATGTAAGATAAGCAAATGAAGCCCACTCTCTCAAGAACACCACAAATAGTGTTCATAGGGCCTAATTACTATGTGAAACATATATGCAAGAAAGAAAATCTAGATTCATTCTTTCCTTTAGAGCAAAATTTGAAAATGTGATGTATGAAAGCAAGAAACACTCAAGTCAAACACATGAGAGGTTCATTTTTATTTTTAAAATCTAAATGTTATAGAGATGCGACAAAAGACCTCAAGTCCAAAGTAACACGCTTAGTAGATTTTACTTTATTTTTATTGTTGTTGAGCTTTTCTGTGCAAGCAAGCCATATACTCTCCAACAAGCAAGACAAGCAAACAAGATATGCAACGTATATTCAACTTATGCAAAACCTAGGGTTAGATTTGAAAATCAATTGTTAGGAGAAATAATAACCAGTAAATAATCCAAATGATAACTCATATCATGCATTGAATCATGTGAAAAATAAGTGCATACTCATCACAAAATTTTATTTTTTTTGCATTTGACCTAGTCAACAAGATCTGATTTTTTTGATATGATTTTAGCCACAAAAATAGAAATGCAAAACATAGACCCCTACTAAAAAATAGAGAGCTTTCCAAAAATGTAAAATTTTTGAAAAAATTACTTAATTTGTGCCCTAGGGACCTGATTTATCAAAACTGACTAGTTTTCAATTATTGAATTTTTAGCCATATTCGTGCATCACAATAAAAAACACAAAGAATATGCCATCTGTAAAATTCTCATACCTTTTTGAAAATGTAAATTTTTTTGAAAAATACAGATATTTGTGACTAAAAATGAATTTTCATTGAAAATCATAAAAAAATCATAACTCATAGGAAAATCATCTGAAAAATCTAAGCCTCGGACTGAGACATACTATGATGATCCCCCACTTGAAAAAAATAATTCAGACCCAAACTCCCAACCGTTTAAAAGATATGATCAAATCTTTCAAAAAATCTTAGGTTTTTGTCTTCAAGCAAATTTGCACAAGGGTTAGGCTTGAAAAACTTTAATAAAATAACCATGTAAAGATTATAAAATCTGAAAATTTGAATAAAATAAAGGAAAATCAGGAGCATCAACCCCACGGTGTGCCAAAAATGTGTGCTAAAATGTTGACACACTTCTATGAGTAATTATATCCAAGATTGCTCAAGAATGAGGTCTCAAATGGTGACTCATAGCTCTCTATTCATGGAGTGTAAGGGTTTATGATGGAGGCCCTTAATTTAGACCTAGTTTGTGCCCATGAAAGTACACCATAAAATGAAATATTCAAAGAGGAAAAGCAAGAGTGCTAGTCTCCATGATCATCAAATATGCATGCAAATGAAAATGGAAGCTATTTTATATGATAACAATGCATGAAAACAAACTAATCTATGAAAAGAAATATGCATGCAAGATTATTCTATGAAATGAAATATGAATCTAGTCTAACATGCAAGTGCAAGAGTAATCTAAATGGATTTTCATAGAGGCATGAGAGAAGAAGACAAGAAAAGAGAAGTTGTAATGTTCAAGCTCAAGTGCTCAAATTCTCCTCCAAAATTGCTCTCCAAACCTGCAGCATAACAATAGTATAAAATCTTGATATCTAAATGAGAAGGAGAGGATTCCTTAGAAAAGATTTAGAAATGAATGGATGGTCAAGATTAAGAGGCAAAAAGAAATGAGCAATGGTGGAGATTAAATATTGGTTGATCCATGTGCTCAAGATTCTCAAGAGGCAAAATCAATAGGCATGATTAAGAGGCAAAATAATGAGTAGTTGAGATAAATAGGCAAAAACTTTTTTCAAAAAGTCAAAATATTCTATCTCATTGGAAAGTGCACTTTTATTTTTATTTTTATTTTATTATTTTTAGCAAAGTGGTTTCCATTATTCAATTAAAAGAGTTTTTTATTTATTTAAAAAGGGATTTTTATTTAATTAAAAGGGAGCATGTTCTTTTAATTAAATGAGACTTAGGATAAATGATCAAACCTTAGGAAATATTGAAATAATTGAATTAATTATGATTTGATCAAGGAAATTGATTTGAATTGAAAATATTGCAAGGCATTGATTCAGGAAATTGATAAATTGGTTCCATCATTTGATAAATTGAAGAATGGGGGCCCATAGTCTAGGCGACCATTTTAGGGTGCATACAGGTCTCACTCCTCACTTTAGTCAACCTATCTTTTGACAACATCAAATTTCCATTCAAGTGACTAACCAAACAAGATTTGAACATGTCCTCACCATCAAGGTCTACCAATGGGTTTATAGTTTTATTTAATTTTTTTTCAACGAAATCTAAAATTTCATCCAACTCATGCCTCCACTCACTTTCCATTCTTTTTAATTCACCATGATTATGTACCATTGAAGACATAGATTGGAATATAGAGTTAGAATGAGTTGGTGGAGATTCATCAACTACTTCATCCATAGCTTGGAATGTTGGATAATTTTGGTCCTCTCTCCGTGGTTTAACCCACCAAGAAGATTGTGTGGGATTCTCTGGTCGCATGCAAAGAGTTTATATAATGCCTTATGTATCCTTCAATCCCATCTTGAGGGCATCTATAATTTTATCATCTATAGATATTGAATCATATTCTGATAATATGTTAATGTTTTGTATCCTTTCTTGGTACAATCTATTCCATATAATTTCTTTCTTCTTATGATATTTATTAAAATGAATCTCTTGGCCCGAATTTGATTCTTCTTCTACAACTCTATTAATGGTTCCAAAAACATGAAGCAAGTTAGTAAAATCATAGGCCATTTTTTCTCCAACCATCCCACCAACTTTTGTAAAGAAGTTCTCACATACATCTGACCCAGTCAGGTGAAAAACACATGACAAGTGAGAGTATTGATCTCGAAACAATATCAATAAAAAAACTACAAAGTGACTGTAGACACTGAAAAATCCTTCAGAAAATAAATTATTTTTGTTTTCTGAAAATCCTTGATGACATCATCATTTATTAATTAATTATTTATTTAATTAATTAATTAATTTTTATGGCATTAAATCCCTCTCTCTTAATTAAAAATTTTTAATTAAGGAATCTAGCCTAAAAATGTCATTTGGACATTATCCCTAATTTATTAATTATTTAATTAATAAATTGACCAAAAACTTCAAAAATAAATTAATTTATTTTTAATTTATTTTTTATCCCAAAGTTGGCCAAAATTTTAAAGAGCACTAAACTCTTCTAGAAAGTCCTAAACCTTCCTCTAAATGGGTCAAATCCCTAAACTAGTCCCTTCAAACCCTAAGCCTAGATATTTAATATTTATTAAATTTACCTTTAATAAATATCTAAATCTCACCAAAAGCCACTTGCCCATCCCTTTCTCCTAATTCTAATCCTAATCCCCTTTCTAATCTTGTCACATTCCATTAGCAAAAGGTTTACCAAAACTTATGCTAACCTCCTCTTAGTCATCCTCCTTAGTCAACAAGGATTGACACCTCTTGGCCACCTCTTGCAAATGCATTTAAGGATGCATTTAAGCCTTCCTTATCTTTCTTACATGCATTCATTATGCATTTAAGACCTTCTTATCCCTTCCTTGCCACCTCTTAGCCTTGGGCACATTTACCAAATTGTGCACATGCCCTCAAACTTTCAACTCAATCCTCCCTTGACACTTGTCAGGACACTTGTCCTTGACTCAACCCTAACCTTAGCCCTAACTCTGACTCATCCTTTTAAACCAAGCCCTTCCCTTTTCCTATAAATACCCTCACTTCCTAAGGCAAATCATCTTTCAACTCTTAAACTCAATAGCAAAGTTATAATGTCATTTTCATTCTAGCATAAGCATAAACTCATCATTTTAGATCATTTCCAAGCTTAAATCACATCTAAATTAGCTTAATTGGATTAACATAGATTCATTTCTTGTTTAAATCAATCTTAGTTCATCTTTTAGCTTTGCATATTTGTGTGTTCTTGAGGCCTTTGAGGCAAAATAGGTTCCTCATACCTATTTTGTGTCATTTTGGGTCTTCTTGATCCTCAAATCATCCTAATTTGCATGCTCCAAGTGCTTGAGTTTGCACACGCACATCCATCTATATCTAAGCATATCAAACGGTGCATGGGCGCATCCGTTTTAGGCTTAAACTGAGGTGGCTTTGATTTTAGTTTGTTTACCCTTAAATTTGATTTGATTATATGCTATGACGTTTGTTTGTCTTTGGCCTTCAAAACAAGTTTAGGTGCACACTCAAATCCTAGTCTACATTCTGGCACGCCCGGTGGGACCAAAACCACAATCATTTTGATGAGATTATACTCTATATGCTTGTATTTGTAGGAAACAAATTAAATGTCATCTTCAAGCAATTAAATGTCGCCTACAGCAATTAAATGTCGCCTTCAAGCAAAGAAATGTCACCTTCACGAAAAGAAATGTCGCCTACATACAATCCAGTCACACCTTCTTGCAATGAAATCACGCCTTTGAGGAAAGAAATGACGCCTATGAGCTCTGTTTTCACGCCTGCATAACTGAGATTTTCCTGTGATCGATAACTTCTGTTCCGTCCCAGAATTCTCTTCTGTCGCCTGCATGTAAAGAAATCACACCTTTGACGAAAGAAATCATGCATCTGCATATTTATCTGTCGCCTATAAAGGTACAGAATGTCGCCTGTAAAAATGAAATGTCGCTTCTGCACTTTCCAGCGTCGCCTATAAGCTGGACAGTGTCGCTTTTTGTTTTTTTTGTCTTGATTTGCTTGGGACTGGTTTTTCATTTCTTTTATTACAGCAAAGGTTAAAAAACTCAATCTTGAATGAAACTAAAGGAAATGAACTTAGGTCCTAAAGTGTCATTGTCAATTTGAAAATCAAACCAAATCTCGAATGCACTAAAAGAATGAACAACTCTATTCCCTCATCTGTTGCAGATTTCAAAGCAAGCAAACAAATTCAATCTTGAGTGATCTAAGGGATAAAACAAAGCTTTTTTAAAGTTCTTAAATCAACTCGCTAATCAAATCTTGAATGCACAAAAGGAAAGAACTTGCAACCATTCAAATCATTTACATTTTGGAGAAAAGAACAAATCAAAATCTAATCACGAGTGTCTTCATTTCAAAGTTCAAACATCACTTAATCAAATTTGGGAAAATGAACAAAATTTGCTTGATGTGCATGTAGGAGTTTTTCAATTCTTGCATAATCCCTGTTAGAGTAAGCAACGTGGAACATTTGAACTTGGACAAGTTCACCTGTTCTGCTTTTAGCGAGGCCTGTCCAAAGAGAAGCGCTTCCTCCTCGGAGAACGACCTCAAACCGGTATCCCCTCCGGCCGGTATATAAATAAGTGAAGTCCAAAAGAATCACTTATATCTCCTAATCACCGGGCGTTCGTGCCAAACACGTGTCTGGGGATGGTAAACATTCCTCTCCCCCAGCATTATTGGCAAGGCTCTTAAGTGAGTCACGGATGATCAGCAAAACTGGGTATGGAGAAACCACGGAATCATTAGCAACCTGATAAAATAGAGGCTACCCTATCTACATCTGAAAGTATCAAAATCCTTGTGCAAGGACCGATTCCAAGGGGTTTACCAGGTCGCCTCAAGATTACTCACCATTTGTATTCCTTTATGGGGGATACCAAGCTGTGGGCAAGCGATTTTGATACTCACCTTTCTTAGGTAGATCTGTTTGAAGTGCTTGACAGTCAAAGACTCCGTGAAAACACTTGTTGAAACATACACTTTCAAAAGCTTTATCAGAGTCAGTTGTCTTTGTTTGTATCCCACAGGGTTGCTTTGTCCCTTGCGGAGATTGCTTTGACTTTAACTTTTGCCATTGGAAACCTTTGTCTCAAAATCAGAAACCTCTTTTCCAAGCGATGCCCAGCAAGAACAAACATCCTAAAGCGAAGTTGCCCAAATCCCAAGCCTATCAAGAGCGAAAAGTTGCCAAGAAGAAACTCAAGACCTATCAATCCACTATCCAAGCAACCCAAGCAGAAGAAAAGTCCCAAGTCAGACTTGAGAACATTGCCCATAACGCCCGCATCAAACAATTCACCTTCCGTTTCTGAGTTAACCATCACTTTGTCAACCTTGAGCCAGAAGATTAGCCAAATCCTTGTTCATGTCTTGTTCCATCTTCAGATCTTGAAATCTTGTCTCAAACAACCTTGCATCTTAGTTTCATCCTAGTTTCACCCTTTGCATCAGAATCAAAACCCTAGTTGCATCTCAAGAACATCATAAAAGTTGCATTTGCATTCATCTTCCTACCAGCATTCTAGAATCAATCCTTGTCATTTGCATTATCCCTTTAGATAGAGCATTGTCCCTTCACCCTTCAATACCTTTTCCACCAGCATCCCCCCATCAGCTTTCCATATCTTTCCGGCAGATCCATCATCCTTTGTTCCAAATCCAGAGATCCACCAACACTTAGTCTTTACCCTTTTGAGTTGTTCCTATCCCATATCCAAGATCAGAGACCATCATCCTTTTTTTGACACAACGTGTTGTCATAAAGAAATCAAACCTTGTCCTTGTATAGCCATCATCTCGAGCAAGAGATTGGAGTGTATTGATAAGAAACTTGTTGACCGAAGATCATCAGTCTATCTTAGGTTGACCCCATCATATCTCTGATCCTCCATTTGGGAAAAACAACAGCTCATTTGTTGACCACTCAGTAATCTTTCACCAACTTTCCACCAGCAACCTATCTTTCCTCCACCGTCTTGATCCATATCCGTTCCATCCAGCTTCCATCATCACCATCTTGATCTCTGTCTTTGCATTTGCATCTTAGAAGTCATCATCTTTAGAAGTTCATCAACTTTGCATCCATCAACATCTTTTAGCCAAACATCTTGCATCCATTTAGCACTTGCATCTCCATGCCTGTTGAGACCAGATCTCGGAAAAGAAGAAGCATGAATCCTTATCCACCAACAACCTCATCTGATCCCAACCTTTTCACCAACGCCATGATGACCTACAATCCCCAGATCCAAGCCAGTAACCCATGTGAAGATCCAAACATCCCCTCATCCCCGTTGGCAATCCAAGCATTTTCAAATCCTCCAGAAAGCCCACTAGCGACCAATTCCCTTGTACCGCAACATCAGCAAAGCACGTTTGCCCACTATCTGCCAGAAAGTACCTCCATCCCGCCATCTCTCTATCCACGCATCCCCATCAATACTATCCAAGTTCCAGCACAAGCATATTCTCCATTTGACCAATCATTCCTCGATCCTATCATGCAAACACCCCAAGAGCTTTCCACCATTCCCCTTTTCTTGCAAGGAAGCCTCGCCAGTCCCGCAACACAAGCTGCAGTGCCATCCGCTCCATCTCCTACCCCTTTTGCTTCATCATCTGCTATGGCTACCCAAGCCCAAATCCAACACTTAACCCAAAGTCAGCTTCCACCTCTCACACAAGCTTTTACACCAAAAGCTTCGCCACCATCCGCAAGTCAAGCAACGCCTTTCACCATCAGAGGAGCACTGTCACCCTTCACCCCCCAAGCACCTGTACCTTCTTCTTTGGGGTTAGCGCAATCGCTTCCCATTCCAACCTCATCTTTCTCTTGGGTGTTTCCTTCATTTTCCTCCTCACAAGCATCCGCTCAACCACAACCTCAACAAGCTCCTTTCTCTCAACCATCATTAGTGTCCCAAGCTCCCATTGCTCCTACCATTCCATCATCCGCTGTAGTGCACCCTAACACAAGCTCTCAGTGGGGCCTTACACAAGAAGAAATGAAGGCATGGGGGATCCCATCTCAATCCCCTACATCTATGGTTGCAAGTCAACAAACCGCCTTCGCCCAAGCAGCACAGCAGCAACTACCCCAACCACCGCCGGCTTCAAGCTATTCGTCCCAAATCCCAAATACCTTCCAGCAAGTTCCACCACCTCAACAGCCAACTTTCCCCAGCTATCTTACCCCATCACCCTTTGCTTCTAGCTTCCCCACATCTGTTCCACCTCTAAGTAACGCAGACATGCACCCAGCTTATATCAGCCAAACCCAAAGCCAACCTCAGCAACTACCACCATCATACCCGCAAGCAGCATCGTTCCAACAGCCTCCCCCATAGCAACCACATGTCCCCTTTCAGCAAACACCCATCATTCCTCAACAACAGCAAGTCCCTTGCTATCAGCTCCAGCAACAAATCCCTATCATCCCCCAGCAACAACAAGTTCCCACCCATCAGTTACAGCAGCAAGTTCCAAATGTCCAATATCAGCAAGCAGTCCCACAACAACCGCTAGTTCAACAACAGCAAGCAGCCCAACAACATCAAGCGGTTCCATATCATTTACCACAATATCCCCCTATGCCACACCAGCAATATCCCCAGCAACCATTGCCCCAAAATCAGTTCCAACCCATTTATCCACAGCAAGCGCCATATCCAGTTCCACAGCTTCCATCACAAGCAGAAGTCCCAGTTCCCTCACCACTCAATGCTGAGTGGGAAGCAATGAAAAATGCTCTAAAGGAGCTACAAAGTGGAACAAAGAATAAAACATACAAGTTTGAAGAGGTGTGCTCATATCCCTTCGATCGGTCCATAGCAACTATCCCTTTCCCCAAGTATTTTGAGATGCCCAAGTTCGACAAGTATCGGAGGAAAGGAGATCCAGTAAACCATATCAAAGAGTTCTACCTGGCGTGCCAAGAAGTGGCTTACAGTGATAACTATCTCCTGCGCCTATTTCCCAAAAGTTTGGGAGGAACTGTTGTTGAGTGGTTTTACAAAATACCACATGGGACAATAAAAACCTTTGCTGAATTCTCTGAGAAGTTCATCACACACTATGCCCATAATGTGGAGAATGAGTTGTCCTTGCTAGACCTATGCAACTCAAAGCAGAAAGACGGAGAAAGCCTTGCAGAATACTTGCAAAGATGGTAGAATTTTACAACCAGGTTATCATATCAGCCGCCAGAGAAGCATCTAACAAATATCTTCATTGATAACCTACATCCAAAGCTATCCCATCACATGCGAATGAACTGTCTCCAGACATACCAAGACATCAAGAGAAAAGGCATAGGCATCGAGAAAGCTCTCTTAGACGAAGGCACTATTCGTCACTTCAAGGATGATTCCAAGAACAAACCCAACAATGATAAATCCCGTTACTGGAATCGTAACAAGAATGTTGTTACAGATGGAGCCACTGACACTAAGAATGTACAATTCGTTGTGGCTAGTCCTACACCAGCTCAAACATACCAACCGCCACAAGCGCCCATCTATCAGCAGCCACCAGCTCCCGCATATCAAGCACCTATTTATCAGCAGCCTCCTCAAGCTCATCAACCACCTGTGCGACAGTATCGGCAGCAATACCAACAGCAACAGCCAGCACGTCAAGGCAATCCTGTTAACGCAGTTAACGTTGCCCCAAGGCAGAACAAACCCAACAATTAGAACAATCCAAAGAGGACTTTCACACCTTTGGGTGAGCCTCTGGATCAGATCTTTTATCGGCTAGCCAAGGCAAATATGATCACATATCCGCCCATCCCATAGAAGGATGACAACGCACCAAAGTCTGATTGGTATAAAGAACATGAATACTGCGATTACCATTGTGTGAAGGGGCACACAACATTGAAGTGCATGCGGCTTAAGAACTACATCCAGGATCTCATTGATCGCAAGGAGATCCAGGTCGATGCACCAGCTCAAGCTTCACCCAACGCTGGTTTGCAAATATATCAAAATGTGTTTCCTCAACACGATACCGGGAAGAATCAAGCCAACGCCAATCAGCCCCAAAATCATGGCAAAGGCAAGCAAGAAGATCACACAGCGGCCTACATCAACTATGACAAGTATGTCGGATGCATAACTCAAGTTGAGCCCATCCAAGATGAGCCCACCATCAATACCATCCACGTCAGAGGGCCGGATCGACAATGTGCTGCAACTACCTGCAGTGGTAGGATAACTGTTGCCGGTGCTCCTCCGAGGTCAGCTGCTCCTCCAAGGCCAACATCTATTGCATCCACAGCACAGTCTAACACCAGGCCAGCATCAAATGCATGTGCAACATAGCATAATGCACCAAGTGCACAATACAATATCATAGAGCATCTTGGGAGCATGCCAGCCCAAATATCTATCTTGGATTTGCTCCGCACATCACCCATCCATCAGGAGATCCTGGACAAAGCTTTAAAAGAAGGCCATGTCCCCACGGACATTAACATAACTCATTTTGAAACTCTTGTGGGACACCTATCAGCAGCATGTGCCTTATCCTTCAAAGAATCTGATATACCAGATGTCGCTCCTGACCATACTCTCCCTCTCCGCATTGCTGTCATGGTCAGAGATTTCGCCATCAAACGAGTTCTGGTGGATAATGGCTCAGCCCTCAACTTGTGCACATTAAAATTCATCAAGAAGATCGGGTTCACGGAGGCCGACATACAACATGAGATGATCACTATCAAAGCATATGACAACTTGGAGCATACCTCCGAAGGTACTATCACCTTGCCTATCCAGCTAGGCCCAGCAACGCAAGATACTGTCTGCCACGTTGTTGATCTTGACCTACCATTTAATATTCTTCTCGGCTGCCCATGGATCCATTCCATTAAGGCTGTACCATCTACTTACCATCAGTGCATCAAGTTTCCACATCAAGGCACTGAGGTTACCATCCACACTGATCCTAACCCCTTCGCATACTGCCGTGCGATAGAAACATCTTTCCCTCATTCTACTCATTGTCCTGGAACCGATATTGGTACTTCTATTGCTAGCTCATCCCGATCCCATCGCGATCCAGAGACCATCCTCTCTTCCACCTTATCATCCGTCAAGATCAACAACCAGGGTTGTGGCGAATACAGCCTCAGTGATGCATTTGCTGTAGGGGCTCTTCCACGTGATCCACATACTCAAGGGCACCCAAGTTATCAAAACAAGCCTATTGAGGAACATTATAAGCTCAAGCAAATCGGAAACATGACTTTTGAGTCTCATGGTACCATCAAAAGCAAAGAAATGGATCCAGATATTAACAAATGGTTATACAAAGATCCCCCATCACGTGACACACAACTTCTTGAGTACTTCAAAGAGAAATACCCAATCCCCTACAAAAATGTCACAGAACACTATAACTATCAAGGTGGCGGTCTAGGACCACAAGAGGACAGAAATTTATTTCCTATCATACCATCCTAGAATCCAGAACAACAAGGACTTGGCTTTAATACCCCTCGCCTATTTGAACAAGAGCCCAATACCACAACTGTGGACACTAACATGACCAACGTGAACTTTTCGAATAGCTAGGATGACCTTGTGGAAATCGAAGACATCCCCGAAGAGAAAGACATCCGATCCTACGACGATATCTTTGCCGACGACACCCTCTTGGGGACTTCTATTCTCCAACAACTCTCCATTAACCTCATAGATCTTCCCCTCACAAACCCCGACCTCATAAATTGGGACCAACCAAGCATCACACACATCGATGAGTTCCAAAGTGCACAAGCACTCCTAGAATTCATGGGGGCATCAGATCTAGCAAGCAATCAGGATCCAACATCAACCTCTGTCTATCAGCTTCACCCAGAAGGATATTTTGGGGAAGAGGCAAGTTTTAGTCGCAAAAATGAAATAGCAAAAGAACATCATGAGTCTTTATGTGAAAACCCCCTTGGGGCACATTCTGATTCCAAAATAGTAAAAATAAAGGGCGTATCTTCTAGCGAAAACCTGGCAATTCAGGCGCTAGAAGATGAAGCCTTGCCTCTTCCCCCTATCCAAGATTATAGACCAGAGCAGTCACCGATCATCATAGAGGAAATCAAGCCAATCAACTTGGGAACAAAAGAATGTCCAAGGATCACCTACATTGCAGTCAACCTAACAGAAGGAGAAGAAATGGCTCTCAACGCCTTGCTCAAGGAATCAGTTATCAACTTTGCGTGGTCATACGCCCACATGCCTGGGCTTGATCCAAACCTTGTTGTTCATCATCTATCAGTAGATCCAAACGTCAAGCCAGTGAAGCAGAAGCTAAGGAAAATGCATCCAAAGGTAGCATTGCTCGTCAAAGCAGAGCTTGAGAAGCTCCTCCAAGCTAAGATCATCAGAGCAATAGACTATTCAGAGTGGATCTCTAACATGGTGCCAGTCACAAAACCTTTTGGCGACATCAGAATCTGTACTGATTTCAGGGACTTGAACAAGGCATGCCCTAAGGATGACTTCCCATTGCCAAACATAGACATGCTTGTAGACCTCACAGCGGGTCATGAGATGTTATCATTAATGGATGGCTTTTCAGGCTACAACCAAATTCATATAGCGGAAGCAGATCAACATAAAATAGCATTCACAACCCCATGGGGTACCTTCTGCTACAACATGATGCCATTTGGGCTAAAGAATGCAGGAGCAACATATCAGCGAGCAATGATAGCGATCTTTCATGACATGATCCACAAGATCCTTGAAGACTATGTGGATGATATCCTTGCAAAATCCAAAACAAGGGATGAACACCTCAACATCTTAGAGCGTGTATTTGATCATCTAAATCATTATGGCTTAAAGCTTAATCCTAAGAAATGTGTCTTTGGTGTTACATCTGGCAAGCTTCTAGGCTTCATCGTCTCTAGACGAGGTATAGAGATCAATCCTAAAAAGGTAAAAGCAATAACGGAGATGCCTCCACCAAGAAATCTCAAATAGCTCAGAAGCCTACAGGGCAAGCTTCAATCAGTTCGGCGGTTCATCTCGCAACTAGCAGACAAGTGCCAACCCTTCTCACATCTCTTATGCAAAGACACCAACTTCAAGTGGGATCCCATATGTCAAAAAAGCTTTGATAAGCTCAAGGAGTATCTAGCTAACGCTCCGATCCTTGTACCACCAGTTCTAGGATGCCCACTCATCCTTTACATCTCAACAACAGCTACAACACTAGGGGCACTCCTAGCACAGCATGATGATGAAAACAGAGAACGAGCTATCTACTACATCAGTCGCACTCTTGTGGGCTATGAGCTTAACTATTCACCCATGGAGAAAGCATGCCTAGCAGTGGTCTTTGCCACTCAAAAACTTAGACATTACATGCTTAGCCACACAATCAAGCTCATATCAAAGGTGGACCCTCTTAAATATCTGTTATCAAGGACAACCCTCACAGGCCGTATGGCAAAATGGGTCGTGTTACTCAGCAAATTTGACATTCAGTATGTAGATCGCAAAGCAATCAAAGGGCAAGTCATTGCCGATCAACTAGCAGAAGCACCACTGGTGGATGCCTATCCACTAATCATGGAATTCCCCGATGAACCTCTGTGTATGATCAAAGAACAATCCATGTGGCACCTATACTTTGATGGTTCCAACACATCCCATAGCTCTGGGGCAGGAATCCTATTCGTCACACCTCAAGGTGACTACATCCCAAAATCATTCAAGTTGGGATTCCCCTGTACCAACAACATTGCAGAATATGAGGCACTCATCTTAGGTCTCAAAAAAGCTATCCAATGGAACATCACAGAACTACAAGTCTTTGGAGATTCACAGCTCATTATCAAGCAAGTCCTTGATGAGTATCAAACAAAGGATGACAAATTTCTACCCTACAAGCAACTGGTGGATAAACTGAAAGAGCATTTCCTACATCTACAATTCAATCAGATCCCAAGGCTTCAAAACAAAGCAGCAGATGCAATGGCAACCATCGGATCCTTATTGGAAATCCCACGTGACGCAACACAATATGAATTTCTAGTTGAGCAGCTACACTTGCCAGCTTATGAGAACACCGATGCAAACATGGTGTGTGTCTTGGTTGGTCCCCAATCCCCATGGTACCATGACATCCATGCATATCTAAAAAATGGTATCATATCTCCCCATCTCACCAATAACCAACGCCAAAACCTTATTCGTAGAGCTTCCCGCTACACTCTTGTAGCCAACACCCTATATCATCGTGGGTATCACAATGTCCTATCTAGATGTTTAGATTCAAACGAGGCCGTCCTGGCCTTACAAGAAGTTCACGGTGGAATTTGCGGTGCCCACATGAGTGGCATGGTTCTAGCAAAGCAGCTGCTTAGAGTTGGATATTATTGGCCAACAATGGAACATGATGTGTGTGAATTTGTCAAGAAATGTCTCCCATGTCAACAGCATGCCAATTTGATACATGCACCAGCACAGGATCTACAGCCCATTGCACCACCGTGGCCTTTTTCATGTTGGGGCCTTGACCTCATTGGCTTGATCACCCCCCTCTCTTCGGATGGACACAAGTATATCATAACAGCCACAGAGTACTTTACCAAATGGGTTGAAGCGATTCCGCTCACCCTTACTACTGGCATCCAAATATCCAAGTTCATCCTCTATCATATCATTTGTCGCTTCGGCATACCATCTACCATCTTCACAGACCATGGCACACCTTTTGAAAACTAGCATGTGGATGATCTATGTGCCAGACTCCACATCCATCACCGTTTCTCCAGTCCATATTTCCCTCAAGGAAATGGCCAAGCTGAAGCAACTAACAAAACACTTTTGAAGCTTCTCAAGAAGATTGTCAATGATTTTGGTCGTGACTGGCATCTCCAAATTAATCCCGCCCTCTGGGCTTATCGCACTTCTTATCGCACTCCCACAGGCACCACCCCATACTCCCTTGTATATGGTTCCGAAGTTGTTCTACCGATCGAGGTTGAGCTTCCATCCTTACGCGTCTCCATGAAGAACTATACAACTGATGAAGACTATCGTATGGCCCGGCTCACACAGCTAGATCTGCTAGATGAAAAGAGACAGCAAGCCTACGATCACCTGGTTGCATACCAGAATCGACTCAAAAGGAGTTATAACAAAAAGGTCCATCCTAGACAATTCCAAGTTGGTGACATGGTCCTTAAAGAAAATCAGAAGGTCTTAGCAAATAGAGAAAAGAAAGGCAATGTTTGAGCCTACTTGGTTGGGCCCCTATGTTGTCACCGCATCCTTTGGCTCGGGAGCCTATCAGCTATCAATACCAGAAGGTGAGCCCTTGAATGATCCTATCAACATCATCAATCTGAAGAGGTTCTATGCCTGAACCTGATCCTGCATATATCAGAAAATCCAAAAACATTCAAAAAAGAAAAAAAGAAAAAAAAGAAAAAAAGAAAAAAAGAAAAAGAAAAAAGAAAAGAGAAAGAGAAAATAATCGTCCAACGGTGAAAACTTGGCAATTCAAGCGCCTTGGACAAGTATGTTGGTGAAAACCTGGCAAACAGGTGCCAACATAGTAAACTGAGCTATTTATCTATTCAGTTGTCCTTTCAGCTACCGTCCTCTTCCTCCATCCATAATCTCTTAATAGATCTCCCAGCAGTTCCATCTCCCCTATCCTCCAAACATTCAGCTTCCATCTTCCTCCAACCCATCTGCAATCCATATCCTATTCCAAAGCTTTGTACCATATCTTGTACCCTATCCTTATCCCTTTCCTGTACAGCGCAATCCTCCCTGTATTTATCCTTCTTGTCTTCGTCCTAGTGAGAGTCCCGCCGAGTGTGATCTTCCTATCCCCAATCCTGAGCTTTTGTACATATCCCTTGTGCATATCGTTCCTCCTTGTTGTACATAACCTTTGTCCGTCCTGCAGCAGCATTTGATCAAATATCTTGTCCCATCCCCAGCCTCAAAAAAATTTTAGCCCCACTCGGGCCTTGTGCTTCAGCAACATCAATTGTCGACTTATCCTTGCTCATCCTGATTATTCCTTGAACTTCAGCTTTTGCCAGCGAACAACTACACTTATTCTCTCACCAACCCATGGGTCCTTGAGGATATATCGTTCCTCCTATCTGACCTAATCTTCCATCCTGGTCCTTGAGGATATATCATTCCTCCTGTCCGACCAATCTTCCCACCATCAATCAAACCTAATCTCTCTCCTTGGCAAAGGATGTCTTTTTGGAGTTATCATTTTGATCTTGGATTTTTGTCCTTTGGGTCTTGTTAATCTTTTTGGATTCTCTTTATCCCACCAGGGTCACCATGATTCTTTATATCACGGTGTGCTGCGTGTGCGGATAATCTGGGGCAAGGTCTTTTGATCTTTCGCTTCTGCCTATGAGTCAGTTGTGTGTTTGTGGTTCCTTCAGCATCGGTTCCACCATGTCGCCTCTATGCTTCAAGTGTGATGTTGGGGCAACCCTGTGTGTTTGTTTAGCGTCAGTCCTCATCAGTCCTCTGCGATGTTGTTGACAGGCTTCGTGATCCCAGTATCCTTGGCAGGTCTCTAACATAGCTATATTAAATCTAGGTTGTGCACTCTCGTTTGCACTTGGAGCTATCTGGTCCCTTGCATTTATCATATAGATTAATCTTGCATCTTTGCATATAGCTGCATCTTGCATCTTGCATTTATCATCTCACTCTACGTTCATCCACCTTTTGCTTATAGAAGTGAGATTATTTATCTCCCCTTTCTTCCTAGGCCCTTCCTTCCTCGTCCCAGCAGGGTACTCTTTGTCTTCTTGCTGTCCCAGGGCGTAATCCCTCTTCCTTCCTCATCCCGCCAGGCACACTCTATCCCAGGGCGTAATCCCTCTTTCTCCTTGTCCCACTGGGCACATCTTCCATGATTTTGTCCCACCGGGGCATGTATCCTCTTTCTTCCAATCCCCCCGCGCGTCATACCCTCTTCTTCTGATTCTAGCCTTGGCATCTTATTTTCTTGTCTTTGACGCCATGCCACTTGCGGCATCGCATCAAAGAGGGGCAAAATGTAGACACCGAAAAATCCTTCAGAAAATAAATTATTTTTGTTTTCTGAAAATCCTTGATGACATCATCATTTATTAAATCCCTCTCTCTTAATTAAAAATCTTTAATTAAGGAATCTAGCCTAAAAATGTCATTTGGACATTATCCCTAATTTATTAATTATTTAATTAATAAATTGACCAAAAACTTCAAAAATAAATTAATTTATTTTTAATTTATTTTTTATCCCAAAGTTGGCCAAAATTCTAAAGAGCACTAAACTCTTCTAGAAAGTCCTAAACCTTCCTCTAAATGGGTCAAATCCCTAAACTAGTCCCTTCAAACCCTAAGCCTAGATATTTAATATTTATTAAATTTACCTTTAATAAATATCTAAATCTCACCAAAAGCCACTTGCCCATCCCTTTCTCCTAATCCTAATCCTAATCCCCTTTCTAATCTTGTCACATTCCATTAGCAAAAGGTTTACCAAAACTTATGCTAACCTCCTCTTAGTCATCCTCCTTAGTCAACAAGGATTGACACCTCTTGGCCACCTCTTGCAAATGCATTTAAGGATGCATTTAAGCCTTCCTTATCTTTCTTACATGCATTCATTATGCATTTAAGACCTTCTTATCCCTTCCTTGCCACCTTTTAGCCTTGGGCACATTTACCAAATTGTGCACATGCCCTCAAACTTTCAACTCAATCCTCCCTTGACACTTGTCAGGACACTTGTCCTTGACTCAACCCTAACCTTAGCCCTAACTCTGACTCATCCTTTTAAACCAAGCCCTTCCTTTTTCCTATAAATACCCTCACTTCCTAAGGCAAATCATCTTTCAACTCTTAAACTCAATAGCAAAGTTATAATGTCATTTTCATTCTAGCATAAGCATAAACTCATCATTTTAGATCATTTCCAAGCTTAAATCACATCTAAATTAGCTTAATTGGATTAACATAGATTCATTTCTTGTTTAAATCAATCTTAGTTCATCTTTTAGCTTTGCATATTTGTGTGTTCTTGAGGCCTTTGAGGCAAAATAGGTTCCTCATACCTATTTTGTGTCATTTTGGGTCTTCTTGATCCTCAAATCATCCTAATTTGCATGCTCCAAGTGCTTGAGTTTGCACACCCACATCCATCTATATCTAAGCATATCAAACGGTGCATGGGCGCATCCGTTTTAGGCTTAAACTGAGGTGGCTTTGATTTTAGTTTGTTTACCCTTAAATTTGATTTGATTATATGCTATGACAACAATGTGATAATAGCTAAGTACTTATTAGATCTAAAATCAGAAAAAGTTAGTTGCTATATATAGATTAATTTTGTTGTTGCATTCTAACCATTGTAGCAGAATTTAAATATATTAATAGAGTAGACTTAACAATCTTATGTAAAATCTCTTAACCGAGTGCACACTTGAAGAGTGTTGCTAAAATCCTCTAGCCAGGTAGATCTAGTTGATCTTTTTGTTACTCCTAATAGGGTAAGATCACTAGAAGTGCTCAATCTTTGTATCCTTAACTAAAAAATTTATTTACTTGTTGCCTAAATTTTTTGTAAACCATTAAGACTACACCTTACAAAATTGTAACTTTAGGCAATGGTATAGTGAGATAAATCTCTCCTCTCAGCAATAGGGGAGGCTCCCTTCTTACTGCAGGTGGCTTCAATAGGACTTCAACTAAAATTAAACAAATGGGTGATTCTTCCAATCTGTTCCTCTTTTTTTAGGAAAGATTCACAACAACTACTTTTTAACTCTACAAAGATCTCCTACTACTACGATAATAATGGTGACTCAGTAGTTGACGTAAGAAAAACTCCTAAGGAAACAATTATAATTATATTTGGTAGATCAAGAACAAGGGCCCAAAGTCTCTTGTGATTAATCATATTTGAAGAATAACTAGAACTAATAGTGAAGCTCAAAAGCCTCTCACTAATAATCCTAAAATTGAAATAAAACACTCAAAGTTGAAGCTCAAAGTCTTCAACTCCTAGAATTTTCAACCACTATTAAACTATAACAATTTATCCTCCTACAACACAAAGTCTTCAAAAGTTTAAATTAGCTCTAAATGCAATAGGCAGCTCAAAGTCTGCACAATTGAATTCAAATTCTTCTTTGAGAAAAACTCCAAAACTCACAATCAATATCCAGAAAATGTTGTCACATAACACCTTGAATCAACACAAAGTTTGAAAGCAAGTTTCCTCTTTTATTGAAAGCAATTCAAATTTACATCTAAGCTCAAAGTCTTAGAGTGTAGATGGTGCAGGGGCACCTAGAGCACATAAGGAGTTCAATAAACCTTTGGAGATCAAAAAGGCATTAGTGAACATGAAGATATCCAATGACATCAATTGGAGTATTTTGGAGCCTATAATGACCTATAAGGTTAATAAATGTAATAAATTTGCAATAAGCCCTTAAGGCCTAATAGGCCTTAGGACCAAAATGAGAACCTAGGATGGAATTTAGTGAAACCAGTTTAATAATTATTTAGATTTGGTTCTAATAAGGTTTAATAAGTTTATTTGGATCATATTAAAAGATCTTAGGATTCAAAAACCTTTAAAAATGCTTAATTAGCAAGGTTGTTAATTCAAATTTTTGAATAACAACGGTTACTAGAAAATGGAGGGAATTAGATTTTATTATGTTTTAGTACAAACTAATCCATCCAACTGGTTGGGATTGGTTGAGGTAGTTTCTAGGAGTTCATGAAATATGCCAAAATTTCATTGTACGATAGATTGGAGAGAGATGCTCTATTGTACGGACTGTACTCAAGTTTGGTAAATAAAAACTTCTTTCAAATGCTATTTCCTGATTTCTTGAAGTTGTTTGAATATATTTGGAATTAGTTTTTGTACTATAATGCATTGGAGAAATTAGATACTGATCACATATCCTATCCATGCATTTGTGAGATCTGTACTTGTACTTTTATTCAATTAATCATGACTGACAAAGTAGTTTTAGCCTTTCTTTTAACAATTTTGTGAGTTTTCAATTAAACATGGTCATTCCATGACCTCTGACCTTTATAACACATGGAATGACTATTTATTAACATGTAATATAGTTTTCTAATCCATTAATGCACTGAGAAGGAAGAATGTTTGGGTGATCACCATAGTTTGTGAAGGAAACTTATTAAATTTGCTTGGTATGCTACAACAGTAGCCATTTGGTCTGAAGGAGGAGCATAGATTATGTTTTGGATCATCTTATTATGATAATATAAGGGTGAAACAACTACCTATTGGACCTATAAGTGATCGGAGATAGGAGATCTAAGAAACCCTTGGATTAAGGGTTTAAAAGTGCTAAATTTGGGGATTTTGGGGTTATCGATGGACTGAGCCCTATTCCTTTGATTTTTGGTCATTTTTAGTCATTATTGAAGACTTTTGAAGGTTTTTAGTCTTGTGAGTGCAAGGATTATATAGTTGTTTTGTTAACTGGGGCCCTTTTAAGTATTTTTGGAGCCATAGTGTGTAGACAATCACACTTGGTCCAAAAGAGTCCATAGGAAGCTTTTGGTATGTTAAAGTATAGGATAAAGGGTATCTAAATCACTTATTATCTATTATATTTCTTTGGAAAAGTTTGGAGTTAAGATCTTGTGAAGGCTGCTGCAAGGCTACAAGATAGGGCTATTAGGCCTAGTGGCAGTTTGGAGGAGTTTGAAGGTCTAGACATGTTCGGTCATACTCGAAACCATAAAAACTCTTGAATACACCTTAATAAAATCTAAAGATACCATTCCCATCATCATTTTCCATTTGGGTTAGTCTTGGTGTGATACTCCAAACTGGAAGAATTTTCTCGCCTTACCAAAAGATGATTATTTATAATGATCTCCCTCCTTTATATAGTAAAAGAGTGGAGAGAAAGGTGAACAAAGAAGGGGAAAACCCTTAACCACCTTGACTTATTCCCTAGCTAATTAACTAATTTTGAATTTTTCAAAGTTGCATGCCGAATGCACTTGCAACTTGAGTACATGTTACAGTTCTGCACCTGATACTATCACATGCAATTACATCTTGTTATTACATTACATGCAATATGTCAAATACAAGTTACAACTGCATGATGAAAATATTCTAAGTTCCTGACAAGACATGACCCCTATTACATCATCCATTGTTGGTCTTCATGCTACTACAAGGAAGCTTTACGATTGATGTGCTCGGTTTGGTGGAAGTATCTTGATCTAGAACATGAACTTGTATCCTTGCCTATTCTGTAGTATAATGGTGGTTGTTTCTTGAAAATCACATTTGTTTCTTTCCATCTCCGTCTTGAAAACATTCTATGCATGCAATCATTTTTTCACCTCATTGTAGGCTCATTATGTGATTGTTCTTGCCTTGTGTCCTTTCTTTTGTGCATGTCTGGGGTTATGCTGTTGGAATGTTTGCCGTTGCGCCAAAAGTTCGAACTGTCAACGAACGTCACAAACACCAGATTTACCCAGATCCACGGTAACCCCAAAGGAGGTGCTGACCACCAAGACAACAATCTCCCCCTCAGCACCGACTGAGGGTTCCGCACCAACGGAATGAAGGAGACTCTCTCCCCCTCAGCACCAACCGAGGGTTCTGCACCAACGGAATAAAGGAGACCTCTTGGGATTTGAACCCGTGACCCAAGGCTCTGATACCAATTGTTGGAATGTTTGCCGTTGTGCCAAAAGTTCGAACTGTCAACGAACGTCACAAACACCAGATTTACCCAGATCCACGGTAACCCCAAAGGAGGTGCTGACCACCAAGACAACACCCATACTAGTATGAAAGGGGAAATCCTCCAAATAATATTATAGAGACTATTTTTTATGAATCATGGGCCATGCCTTTAAATGATCCACTAAGTTATTAACCATTGCAGATTTCTAGTTTAGTTTCTTACTTAGCCACTACAAACATTTCATAGCATAAGGACAATTTAGGAGGATATGATCTACATGCTCCTCATGGGCCTCACACAAGAGGCATCTTGATGGACCTTCGAATCCTATTCTCCTAAACCACTCTGATGTTACTTACTGATGTTAATTAAACAATTTTATTATTTAATTAGTTGGTCATTTTCTAATAATCAACTAATATTCTTATATCCCTTTATAATTAAATAATTTTAATTATTTAATTATCTAATTATCCTACTATAGCCGGATAAATCATTTTGATTTATTCCCCTATTCACATGAAATGAATAAGTTTTTATTTATTCACGCATTTGCAAGAAAAATTAAATAATTCATTCTTTAATATTCTTCTAATTATTCTTCCTTTGCTCAAAAGGAGTAAATATTATTTACTCTAGGCTTGCTCATGAAAATAAATAATATTAATTATTTATTCTCATTTTCCCACTCACATTCCGACTTTACAATTGTCACCACTTGTCAATTGATTCCTTATAACTTTTATTCCACCACCTCTTATCTTTGGAAAACTTTCTCCTATGCAATCCCAACCATTCATCCCTTTTGGGGTGAATTTGATCTTTACTGTCCATTTTCTTCTCTCCAAGTCTATAAATTTGGAGCCCCTCTTCCATCTCTTCTTTAACCACACTTCATAAACACTTATTTTATCAAACTTATACCGTGCTTGTAAGTTTTTGAGGGAAACACTACTTCCATTTCAAAGGATATTCACAAGTAATGGAGAAATGCTACAAATGGGAGTGCTTAGTGTTTGCTTTGTTTAATATTATTTCATTTCTTAGCATTCTTGTTTGATAGTTATCTATTGATAAGTTTACTTTTCATGCTTTGATTTGAGGATTTTCTAGTTATCCTAGGAAGATCAACGTGTTACGATTTCTAGGCTAACAATATTATATAAAATAAATTCTATACTTTTTCAAATAAAATAAAATAGATAATATCATTAATTAACTAATTTAATTTTGTTAGATCACCAATTTTTAATATTATATTTATTGTTGATCCCTATGTTATGTTGTATATTAGTGTCTAACACTTAGTCATTTTCAAGGCAATGTTGGTCGGTCATCACTACAACCGAGGCATCTTATTAAGGTTGAGTCATGTGTAGACTTGTATAGTTTACAAGTAGTAGTTACTGTCGAGCAAGTCAGAGGTTGCTGATCACTTCACTAGTTTTCAAGCAATTTATGTCGAGTTGTATAGAAGATTCAGTGCCGAGTACTAGTATATGCAAAATAGTTTTGACCAAGCATCAAAGACTTCATATGCTGAGCAAGCCAATTTTGACATATGTGTTTGTAATGGCACAAACACCAAGGTAAACCATTTTGGCTGACTTCTATGCAAGAGTTAATAATTGTTGAGGGAATCAAGGAGTTGATTATGCTTTGTATTTCTTATCATTAATCCCTATCCAAGCCATGTAACCTATCAGAAAAAGGGAATGCTTAAGCAACATAAGTGATGAATCTAGATTGTTTATCTTGATCTGGAAGCTTGATAAGATGTTTATATAAGGTGATATCAAAAACCTAAAACATAGAGTAATATAGAAGATCTTTTGTATACGGAGCAGAGCAATGTTTTGATTGTTAGATGTAGAGATCAGGCATAGCGACCGAGTAGAGCAGTGAAGGACAGAACAAAGCTACATTTAATTTTGGAGATCAGAAAAGTATTGGAAAGAGATGATATGTAATCAAAATTTATAGTGCAAACCGAAGGATTAGGTACGGATACATTATAGCAAGTAAATCATGGTAAATCTCTTAATAAAGTGGTCCTAACAAGCCTTTATAAATCTCTTAACCGAGTGCTTACTTAGCTGTAAGTTTTAAATCCTTTAATCAAGGTAGATTGTATAAGTTGGTAAGCTCTTAACAAGGCAGACCCCTCATAGGGTAGACCATCTGAAGTGATCAAGATATTGTAGCCCTAATAGGCACACTTTAATACTGTAGTAGTGAATATTTTTGCATGTCATCCCCACCCCAATTTTTACCTTTCAAGGGTTTCAAGGTTACCAAGTTTTGTGTTATGTGTTTCATTTGATGGATAAGATTAGAATGTTAGATTCATTTTAGTATTGTAATTTATTTTTATGGCATACATGTGGAATTAGTTTCAATGTATGAAAGTATTTTGGATAACTGATTCACCCCCCCTCTCAGTATCTCACTTTCCCATATTAGATTTCCAACAATTGGTATCAGATCTTTGTTCTCTTAGAAGAAGTCTAACCACTTGAGAGTTAAGGTCTTGGAGATGGAGGTTTATAAGCTAGAAAAGATCATAGAGAATTAGAAGATTGACATCCATCTTGCATTGCACTAGCTTGAAGTAGCTAGAGGAGAATTGAAGAAATCCTTGAGTAGAAGGAAAGAGTTGGCAATCTAACTGAATGACAATCAATATCAAGAAGAGGATACTAAAGGTCTATTTGATAATGGAAACTCCACTGAAAGTGATGCAAGTATATAAGATTTGTTAGAAAGAAACAACATACTGAATGAAGATGTCAGAAGGTGAAAGAGGAGAACATTAAATTCAATCAGTAAGACTATGTAGTAATTGAACAAAAAAATAAAGTTGAAGAAGACAAGACAATGGAAGAAGAAGACAAGAGACAAATGACTATAAGACTTGATGAAAGGACATGTGATATGCAGAAGCTGACAAAAAATCAATTGGACATGGTAAACCAACTATTACTTGTAAATCAAGAGTTGAACAAGAAAGATATGGAAATCACAAATCTGAGATCATAGAACAATCAACTAAAGAATGAATTGAGATCTGAAAAGGAACTTAATAAGAGGATGAACAAGCCAAATGAAGTTGTAAAATATTTTGAAGGACAGTTGAGGTGATGCAGGAGCATCCTAGGTGTAAGAGCAATCTTGCATCACCCAAAAAAAAATTTGGTTTTTTTTTAATAAGGGCTATCTTGTGCAGAGTTGTTATTTATGGAAACTTGCTATTTTTAGTAAGTTGGTCATTCAATCTTGAAATGTTTTGATTTCTTCCCTGGAGGTTCATTTTGGTCATATCAGCCTGCCAGTAGATTTTCATTGACAGATCAAGTCTAGCTTTGTAGATATTGAAGATTTTTGGTATTGGCAATAGGGTATAGAAACTTTGAACTCAGTTTTGAAAGATTTGGAGGCCCTAGATGAGGTTGAGAATCTAGGTGATAGGCACTTGCATGAGTCAAGCCTGTAGATCGCTTCGTGGCCTTTCCAGAATGGGGTTATAATAGTCAATTGGGTCAACTGGCGATGACTTATGGTCTTCGAAAGTTGGGTCACCTGAAATGGCGAAAAATGAATTTCCTTCAAAAATTTTGTTTGTGTTTCAAAATTTATTTTGAGTTGACTTTGATGTAATAAATTGAAAAATAAAATAATTCTAAGTTTTTTTTTTTGATCGGTAAAAGGCCGAAGCCCTTAAATATTTTTATTAATTCAAATAATAATTTTACAATTTTGACACCACTCGCTGCAGGCACTGGTAGGAAAGAGCGGGGCTGAGAAAACCTCTAGCCTTGCCCAGGACCATAGGTCCTGTACTTATATAATTTTTCATGGGCATACCCATGACTCAACAATTATCGAGATTTGTTCAAATACATAATTTCTGTAGGCATACCCACGGCTCGATACCACTCGAGATTATGTAAGAATACATCTTGCAATGGGAATACCCACTTACTTGAGATTAAAAATAACATTAATTGCTATGCAACTTCTTAAGAAATACATATCCTATTAAAAATGCTTCTATCAATATTTTTGAAAACTAAGCTCTGTAACCATCGATATCAGAGTGGATCGGTTGTCTACTTGTCAATACCATCATTGATGCAACTTTCTTGCCTTTTGTGCTATGGATGAAAGAAATTACTTTTTCCTTTTTGGAGCTAATCACCTGAAAAGACAGACAAAGAGAGACTTCTACCTCCAAAGGTTATACTCATCAAACACTATAGATTCATCATTATATACTATATTATAGCATATCCTTCATTACATCCTTTACGAAAAATAAGATTATATAATAGATTAGCTATCCTTTGTTATAAAAAGAAAATACACATAAAGACGAATATTATCAAACTACTCTAACTAGAACCCATGTTATCTAATATCCATGATAAGTATAAATCACTCTAATTGATCAGTTTCTGATTTCATATTCTCACTTGGATCCAAAAATAAGTTTAATTACTATCATTCTTTATCTTCTATTCCTATAAGCAATCCGACCATTCCTTCACCATCTATATATAAGGGTACTTTATTATCTCTTACTCTAGAACATTTCCTGCCTATTTTAGGGAATAACTTTATGACCAATTTGGGGATGATAACATGGGCAAAGCCCTTATTTGAATTTGTGTCTAATACCTATCTGATAAAAGACATTCCCAGTTGGGACTACATTAAAAAGAT